>SJYX01019358.1:109210-141313 GCA_006410675.1 Oreotragus oreotragus | reverse complement strand
GATCCATAGACGGCAGCCCACCAGGCTCCCCCGTCCCTGGGATTCTCCAGGCAAGAACACTGGAGTGGGTTGCCATTTCCTTCTCCAATGTATGAAAGTGAAAAGTGAAAGGGAAGTCACTAGTTTTCTTCAATCTGGAACACTTCCATAGTCTTTCTTTGACTTCAGTTCCTTGACCCCTTTGAAGATTGCAATGCGTTGATTTTGTACAGCTACTCCCAGTTTGGGTCTGTTTGCCTGATGCTTCCTTGTGATTGTAGTCAGGCTATGTGTCTTGGACAGCAATGTCACAGAAGTCGGGCCATGATCTTGGTGAATCCTACCCAGTTGCCCATAATAGTTTGTAGATCTCTTTCCTGATGGCGCTAATGTTGATTACTTGTTTATGGCAGCGTTCTAGGTCAGCGTCCTAGTCTGTTCTGGCTGCTGGAGCAAAATGCCACAGACTAGGTCCCTATAAATAAACCTCCCACGGTTCTGGAGTCTGGGAAGGCAAAATCGAGGCACTGACAGATTTAGTGTGTGGTTGAGGACCTGCTTACGGGTTCACAGCCAGCTGTCTTCTCATTGTGTACCGACTTGAGAAAGGACGGGGGCATGGGGGTCTCTCCAGGGTCTCCTTTAGAGGCACACCAGTCCCACTCATGAGAACTCCACCATCATAACCCAGTCACCCCTCGAAGGCCCCACCTCCGAATATGTGGGACTTGTAGCAAGCTGTTTAAAGTGCTGTAATACTAGTATTGAGTTTCTATAAGCTACCATGACGCTGTATTTAGCACAATGTTCTAGCAGTGTGTATAAGTGAAGTCTTTGTGTCTACAACATATAAATTTTGTGGGGTTAATACAAATGTTCTGTCTACAATAGCTGGGTTCCCTCAGACAGGAGAGTTTTAAATTAGCAGACAAGAAGTTGACTAGGGAGTAATCCTCAGATTAACTTTTGTGAAGGGAGCAGAATTGGGCAGAGGAAGAAGCTGAGCTCCAAGTAGTACCAGTAGAGGCCTCAGCTGACCCCACTGAGTGAGAAGTGAAGAAAGGAATCCATCTCCGCTTCAAACTGATGCAACGAATAGAATTCAGCTATGGCTACTTATTCATGTAAGATGCTACGAATTATTTCCTATAAGGAGTAAGTACAATGTCTTATCATTTATTAACATTTTGAGAAGAATGGATTATTAGACTCCTGCTATTATCTGTTAGCTGATATCGGCTGCCTTAGAATGAGCAGCCTAAAGGCTTTTTTAGGGGGTGCCACATGGCTGATGTGCAGCCAGGGAAGGGACGTCCAGAGGAGGCACCAAAGTGAGGATCCTTCGGTCACACAGCAAGCAGTGTGAAACTGCAGAGTACACGCTCTGAATTTGGAGTCTTAGAGCAGTGAGAGACGTTTAAGACGGAATTCCCTCACTGTGCTATTTTCCAAAAGACTGGGCTTGGTGTCATTCATGGAAGACAAATTGTACAACTTCAGTCCACAAACAAAGAGGTACTCTACAATTACCTCTATTTAAAAAGATGTTAGGCAAATCGCTGGAGTTTTACTGATTTAAAAAGTGTACTGGAGGAAATCAAGGAAACTTGAAATAGTCCTTAGAGACTTGGGGAAATATCAAGAACAATCTCCTTTGCCCACAAGGAGTCCCTGGCTGGGGCACCGGTGTGGTTCCTTTATGTCTGTGTGTTGAAACAAGGTCTTCTCCTATCTGGTTGAAGTGTACTGGAGGAAATCAAGGAAACTTGAAATAGTCCTTAGAGACTTGGGGAAATATCAAGAACAATCTCCTTTGCCCACAAGGAGTCCCTGGCTGGGGCACCGGTGTGGTTCCTTTATGTCTGTGTGTTGAAACAAGGTCTTCTCCTATCTGGTTGCTTAGGTAGCTGATGTGTATCCACTGGGGTTTCCTAGGTAGCTCAGGGGTAAAGAATCTGCCTGCCAAAGCAGGAAACGCAGGAGACTTGGGTTAGATCCCTGGGCTGGGAAGATCCCTTGGGGGAGAAAATGGAAACCCACTCCAGTATTCTTGCCTGGAAAATCCCAGGGATAGAGGTGCCTGGTGGACTGCAGTCTATGTGGTCACAAAGAGTCAGACACAACTGAGTACCTGAGTGTGAACACACACAAGCAAGCATTGTGGAAACTTGGCTTGAGTACAGGACATTTCATGATGCCTTTCCATGTAATCAGGGATCAGTTCCGAAAGCAACTGCAAGCATCTGTTGTAAGCAAATGAGCATCCACACATGAATACATGCATGAACTAATAAGATACCACAGGCATGGCACTCTTTCAGCCTTTAGGTACTTTCTTTGCTGTTATGTCTTTAATAAAATCATCCTTGGCTCCAGTAGCAGTCCACTGCTCTTGGTTTATTAGTCTCACATTAGTCTTCTGACTTGAATTACAGTTTCAACTTGGATATTTGGTTATGGTCTCATTGAGGACAGAGAGGATATCATATACACCTTATATACTCACCCTCGTCACCATCAAGTTAAGTGACATGACTTTGCCTATACTAAGAATTAGTAAATATCTGTTTAAATAAGTGTTTATTGAGCATGTATTGTCAATATCCTCCTGCAGACTGATACCAGTAATAAGACTGCCTCTTATTTCTTAGAAGCTTTTTGCGTATAAGCCCTACCAACAGTTGGTTTACTCTCTGGAGATTTGACACCATTTAACACTTCTTGTTCTGTATCGCATTCATATTTGCATTCCAAAGACAGGCACATTTTTTTTTTAGAATTACCAGTGATTTGTTCTTATTCCTAGTATTATTGCCATTAAATTAATAACAAGAACCAACTGTTCAGTGAAAATTTTATCAGAGTTCTGTTTGGCTTTTCAGCTAAACTTTTGATCTTGCTTTGTTGGCTAATGACATTGCTTTCTAAATCTGCTAAGACCCTTAAGCCTCAGGCTGCCTGCGTGATGGATATCGTGCAAACAAACAGAGCTTTAGCTTCACAGAACGGGGTTTGCTGAGGAGATTCGGTTCCCATCAGAGAGCCTTCCTCATGGCTTGCTTCCTGAAGCTGGCCGAGAAACCGATAAGCACCCGAGCTTGTGCCTGGCCGTGCATCTGGTCAGTGGTTCTTACCTTCACTCCAACGTGTGTTTCCCAGCACAGCCCACCTCCAAACCTTCCTTGGGCTTCCAGAGCCCAGCTTGAAGATGGCAGAACCAGAGAGATGAGCTGAAATTTTTCCATAACAGTTGGAGTGAGGGGCGACTCTGTAGCGCCTTTAGCTGCTTCCTTCTCAGAGTTCAGGGCTTTAAAGAACCTGCCTGCAGTGCAGGAGACCCAGGTTCAGTCCCTGGAATGGGAAGATCTTCTGGAGTAGGAAATGCCAACCCGCTCTAGTATTCTTGCCTGGGAAATCCCGTGAACAGAGGAGCCAGGTGGGGTACAGTCCAAGGGGCTGCAAATGTCAGACACGACTTAAGGGCTAACCCACCATCACGGCCTCTGGGTCTTGGTCACAGCCGACAGCTGCAAAGATCTTACGGAAGTCCTCGCCACACCCGCCTCCTTGTGGTGGGTGATCCCAGCTACAGCTTAGCATGCTGGGGGCGCACTTAAAATGTAAGCAATTTTGTTGAAGGAGTCAGTCTTATTTCACCAACAAAGAGAGGATCCTCTCTCCACATTGTTGATGTTCCCTCTGAATTTTGCCCCGTGTCCTTTCTTCCTCTCTGTGCTGTTGGCAACACCCTGGGCCAGCCTCTGCCTTCTCATGTCCAGATCATTACCTTGGTGGGTCGTCTGTGGTGTGGACTTCGTAATGCTGGTCCTCACTGGGCGTGGCCGTGTTATTTTTCTGAATCCCTCCAAGAGCCTTGCCCAGTGCTGGTTTCATGTGTATTTCACAGAACTGCACCTTACTCCAAAAATAGTTTAAGAGTCTTAGTAAGGGTTGAAAGTGGAATGAGGTAGATAAGACACCTTAGAGAATATAACTATCAAGAAATTACGGGACTTATTAAGGTTGCTATGTTCCAAGATGATACAAGGCACTGGATGTACAAAGTTAGAACAAAAGTCAGTTCGTGTCCTCAAGAAGATTCCCCTTGCTTCTCTGTTTTGCTGGACAGGGAAGCCTGGTATGCTGCAGTCCATGGGGGTGGCAAAGAGTGAGAGAGGACTGAGTGACTGAACTGAACTGAACTGAACTGAGAGACACAGAATTAGCACCGCCAGGAAGATTTCTTCCTTTAGGAAACATCCAAATAAATAAATACAGATAGGTAAATTATATATATGTGAGAATTGGACCATAAAGAAGGCTGAGCACTGAAGAACTGATGCTTTCCAACTGTGGAGAGTCCCTTGGACTGCAAGGAAATCAAACCAGTCAGTCCTAAGGAAATCACTCCTGAATATGCATTAGAAGGACTGATGCTGAAGCTGAAACTCCAATACTTTGGTCATCTGATGCAAAGAGCTGACTCGCTGGAAAAGACCCTGATGCTGGGAAAGATTGAAGGCAGGAGCAGAAAGGGGTGACAGAGATGGCTGGATGGCATCACTGGCAATGGACATGAGTTTGAGCAAACTCTGGGAGCTTGTGATGGACAGGGAGGCCTGGTGTGCTGCAGTCCATGGGGTCACAAAGAGCCAGGCAAGACTAAACAACTGAAAAACAACATATAAATGTGTACACACACACACACACACACACACACCCCTGGCAAGGTATTAAATAGAAAGCATAGGTTCCAAGGTCCTTAATGAATGATCTCTGTTGAACATGTGTGTTTCTCTCGTCTTAATTGTCATCATCCAAGATTATTATTATTATTATTATTATTATTTTGCCATTTTTGATTGTTTCTTTTCTGGTGATGTTGCTTTGTTTTTGTAGTTAGTAACCTGGTGTTTCTAAAAGTTATTCAGGGACTTATTCGGCCTTGCCCCCATGCCTCCTCATTCCACTCTAAGACTGTTAACACAAGGCTCGCTTCCCTTTCCCAGGCTGCTGTGTTCACGCCTCCAGCCTTGCCACATGCATCATGCTGTCATGGTAATATTTCCAGAGCCCGTTTGGAAAGAGATGGATTATTTTGAACACGGAAGGTGTTTCCTGGGAAAAACAAATGAATCAAATGGAAAAATGAATTAACATCATGAAATTTACCTTCCCAGCTGGAGATATGATATATGCATGAGTTCCTTAGAGACAATCCTCTCATAAGAATTCACTGTTTTAAAAGTCTGCAGTGATGTGGAGTCAGAGCTCAGCTTGCAATGTATTTATACATGAACGGAAAACATCCCCTGAAGGAAAAAGTTTAGAACTATGAATGTTTGTTTCTTGTGAGGGGCGCACGGACTTGACAAGTGGTTGCCACAGGCATCTTGTTCCAGGGCTTCTAAAGCCTGTGTGATGTTCTTAATGGGACTTGGTATCTGCAAAATACTCAGTTCTATCCAGTGACATTTACTGAGCACCTACTCAGTACAAGGCACCGGGATATTCTATGGAGTTATAAAGACAATAAAATAACATCTTCAGCTCAGTTTAATAAGAAAAATAGGTATTTAAGTTCATAAGGAGGAAAAGTTTTATTTGGGATTTCCTGGTGATTAATTAAAACTCTCATGATCAGAAGTAATATTATTAAATACAGCACAGGAAGAACCGTCAACTGTGGCCACTTGACTTACAGATGATGTGCCCAAGAGATGAGAAACAGGGGTGCCCTGAGGCTCATGCTGCTTCATCTCAGAGCACCAGGGAAAGTGACTGACGTGTGCCTGCTTCAGTGACAGGTATTGCCTCCCCCCACCTGGTGCGTCCTCCCAGGCTCTAGGTCAGAGTGAGGCGAAGTCAGAATAATTATATTAGCAACCTCATTCAACTACACCAACCGCGCTGTGGGTGAATTAGTGAGCTTCCTCAACTACTGGGACTCGTCACCACATAGGATGTTTATTTAAATGTAAATATATTCCAAGCCATCCACTTTCTAAAACATTACTTTTTTTAATGCAGCACATTCCTCTGTGGGATACTACCTATGCAGGGCTTTGCATGCAGTGTGTTCCCAGATCTATAAAATGAATGCTTGAGAAAAAATCTCCCCCAAAGTCAAAGAGGGCTGAGTTTGAGCTGGGGATGGATTTCTCTCGCCCACCATGTGGATGACACGAAAAGGAAGAGGCCGTGCAACAAGCTCAGGCCCTTTGAGCCAAAGTCGGTAAAGAATAAAATCGTAAAGGGATGAAATATTTTCATCCTCTTCCTCCTGGTTCCAAGCAGTGAGGTGTTAAGGCAAGTGTGTTTCTCTGTATTCACACGTATATGCTACACTTAAAGAGAGAGTCAGGTTATGTATGAGTACAGGCATACAGTTATGGCCAATTTTGCCTTTCAAGTAGTATTCGTGTGGCCTCAAAAATGATTTACAGGTGAAAAGAAACGTTTAAACTAATACCATGTGTTAATTTCTAGATCACTTGAGAATTTCACACCAATTTTAGTTAAGTGTGAAAGAATGCAATTGGTAATTATATTTTTTCATGGTCAGTAAGTGGTTCAATTGCAAAGACTGTGTTATTAAAAACAAAATGAGAATCCTTTCTGGGATATTATATTTCCTGCTTCTATTTTTCTTGCTTAGATGCTTTTTTAACACAAAAGTTACACAGATTTGTAAAAACAAAACATCTATGCAGGCATTATTCACTTTTAGCAAACATGTGCGTGATGGTCACCTTTGGAGGCTGAATTTCGCACCCAGATTTGGCCAAGGGAGGCTGGTGGGCAGGCAGGGGTGTTGACGGATGGGTATTCAGGAGCATAGGCTGATTGTGGTCTCTTAAACGTGCTACCTCCTGGAGGTGAGAGGGCTATTTAGCGAAATGAAATACTACTCTGTCACAACTCTCTCGCTCGCGGTTCAATCATGGAAAATTCTTCCCCAGCGCTGTCGTTGAAATCATTACACTCAGAATTAAACATGGGATAAGGGAGCAGCCGACAAGACCCTGCGGTACTATGGACAAGCCAGGTCTTACATGAATAATCAGCTTTTGCATGCAGTGCCTGTGAAAAGGCCTGCAAGTCAGGGTTCTTTCTTCTCCCTTTGGAACGAATGGAATCACTCGCTGGTCCCCATTCGTCTCCACGTGCTGATCTGGTGCACCCAGCTTGACCCGAGTTGCAGAGCTCCTCACACGTCTCCTTTCTTCCTTCTGCTACTGACGTCCCCTTAGAAACCTCCTAAAGCCACGTCCGCTGCAGCCCAGAGACCCTTTTCAGAAGCCCCCCTCTGCCTGGTCTTCTCTCTCATTCCGCCTCCCGTCCCCGCAGCACCCCCGGCTGTCCTGCCGCCTCCCATCCCTTCAACGAATTTTACTCTTCTCTTGGCTTCCTTCGTCTTTATCCCCCCAGCACCCTCCCCACCGCCTCCACAGAAGCAGTGACCTGCAGAGAAAAGAGAATGGACTTCTCAGCCCACAGATCTCAGACTGTGCCCCGTGTCCACCTCTGCCTGGTGATACAAAGGTCTTGTGTGTGATAACCTCACGGGACCTCAGTTGCCCATCTGTTAAAATTTCCTTATAGGGACCCCAGGAAATAAAGCTTCATTTCTATCACATTATTTCCATCTCTATGTGAAGTGCCTTGGCAACACTAAACACCTTTTACAAAACTGAAATTGAACACTTTAGCTGAGTCCAGTGAAACCAAGAAAAAGTTATAACCAACGTCCTGTGTCTCCAGCACTCTGAGACTGAGGACTCGGAGGTTTTAATGAAGTGAAATGCTGACCCAATCTCAGTGTAGATGTTTGTTCCTGGTTTGATAACATATTTCTCTTTGAAGGAAAAACGAGGCGATGGCGTTTTCTTCTTAGCCCCAAGTCTTAGACGCTGGCGGTGCTTTAGTTGCTAAGTCATGTCCGACTCTTATGACCTCCTGGACCGTAGCCTGCTAGGCTCCTCTGTCCATGGGATTTCCCAGGCAAGAATACTGGAGTGAGCTGCCATTTCCTTCTCCAGGGGATTCTTCCAGAACTGGGATCAAAGCTGTGTCTTTTGCATCAGCAGGCAGATGTTTTGCCACTGACCCACCACAGAAANTAGGCTCCTCTGTCCATGGGATTTCCCAGGCAAGAATACTGGAGTGAGCTGCCATTTCCTTCTCCAGGGGATTCTTCCAGAACTGGGATCAAAGCTGTGTCTTTTGCATCAGCAGGCAGATGTTTTGCCACTGACCCACCACAGAAACCCCTTGATTCAATAGAATACAAAATTTTCTAAGGCAGAGGTTGGCAAATTTTTACTGTCAGGATTCAAGCCAAACGGACTGGGTTCAAATCCCAACCCCAGTTCTCACTGCATCACTCTGGTCAAGTTGCTTCATCTCATTGTGTGCTCTTTCCTGATTTGTCAGATTAGGATGATGACAAGGATTTTCCTCTCGCTGCTGTTCTGGGGAGCAAAGCAGCAAGAGGAGTATCCTAAGCAGCACATTCATGGCTGGTCTGTAGACTGTAAGCTCAGTGAGGACAGGAATCTGCTTTGTTGACTCTTGCGCCTCTAGCTCTTATGATGCTATTCATGCTTAGCACAGAGTAGGCAGTAGTATTGCAGGAAGAAAAGAGCTTCAAACAAACTAGGCTTTAGATTAAATCATGACTGAGTTCAAAGCCAGCGTGAACAAACATGGCTCTCCTTTTCCTTCACATTTTTTTAACAACTTGAATTTGCTGGGTAAAATTTAATAGGCATCTTTGCAATTATAACTTGAAGTATAACAATGGAAATGCGTGATCATTGGTATTTCAGTACTCCTAAACAACAGTGGATGTTAGCACAAGGATGAGGCTGAAGCTCACAGCACATGGCTTTACACTGTTGTCATTCTTTTGTCATTAAGTCATGTCTGACGCTTTTGTGACTCCATGGACAGTAGCCCACCAGGCTCCTCTCTATTCATGGGGTTCTCCAGGCAACAGTACTGGAGTGGGTTGCCATTTCCTTCTCCAGGGAAACTTCTCCTGCATTGACAGGCAGATTCTTTACCACTGAGCCACCTGGGAAGCCCATAGCTTTAGGTACACTCTCATAGTTTTTTTTTTTTTNTTTTCCAGGCAACAGTACTGGAGTGGGTTGCCATTTCCTTCTCCAGGGAAACTTCTCCTGCATTGACAGGCAGATTCTTTACCACTGAGCCACCTGGGAAGCCCATAGCTTTAGGTACACTCTCATAGTTTTTTTTTTTTTTCCTGTTCTTAAAGGAAGGTGCTTATATAATTCATTTGAAAATGTCTTTCATCTTTTTTAAAAAAATCTAAGTCTCTCATTATGACATAGATTTTCTCTCCGAAAGTTTATTTTTACCAAACTTGTGTCATATTTAATACTTGTATTCTATTCTACATCCAAGTCAGTATTTAGCGGCAACAGCTGCCAGGAATCAGTGAAATAAATGAATTATGGTCCTGTTTAGCTGGCAAGATTGCATTCGATTTCCATACTCCAGCACCAAAGGGGTCTCCAAGAGCAACAGAGAAAGGGCAACCTATTCCCCGAGGCTGAGCTTGTACAGAGAGGAGCATATACAGGAAGTACGGGGACCTTTGGGACAAATAGCTTTGACAGGTGGGTCATGTCCAGGCTTCCCAGAGGCTGAGCCCCATGTATTCTCAATAATACCACCTAGACAACTGTCACCCTTGGCAGAAAACCATTTTCAAAGCTTTACTGGATTTGTGATAATGTTTATTCAGGGTGTTGATAAATAGATACTCCTACAACAGCAAAGCACCAAGGTCCTACTCTTTCTCCCTGGCTTGCACTGTATGCATTTATTTACATTAAGATTAAGCATCTCACTGAATTACACCGTGGCAACTTATGCAGCTACCTCCTTAGAATGCTCTGTCAGCAGCAATATACCTACCAAAGAATCCTTTAAAGATCCCGGTAATTGGAGAAGCCAAAAAGAAGCATTGTTTTTATTTGTTTTAATGTAGAATTCTCTACATGGTTTATGTAAAACAATTGAAGTAAGTTTTCAGTAAGTTTCTTCTGCTTACAATCAAAATAATATTCAGACGTATTAGTCTGATTTGTCATTTTCTCCATGTCTAGAATTGAATGTCTGATGCATTTTGGTAAAGTTTATAAATGAAACATTTGCTCCAGTTTAAAATACCTAGGTATTTGACTATTAGGTAAACCAGACTATACATTGAACTGGAAGCTAAAGAGTTAAAGAATGCTGTGAGGTTGAATACACTGCAGAGACTGTTTTTCCAGGAACCCATCAGTAAAATTTAGTTTTGATGTTGATCATGAAGTAGGAATTTGGCCCAAAATGGCAACAATAAAGAGAAAAAAGATTTGCTCTGAGATAGCTTATACATAAAGTTTAATAAGCCTGGACATATGGTAAAATACTCTGATGTTTAATTTCCTATTGAAATAATTGCTAAAAATCTGTTATATGTGAGAAACTATGTGCAAAGCATCATGTTTTATTTTATTTCACCATTGAGTATTATTATTATTCTCATTTAATGACAGAGAAAAAGAGGAAAATAGAGATTTGTAAAGGTCATGTAATTTATTGTGATTATTTTATTTTTTAATTGGAGGATAATTGCTTTACAGGGCTGTGGTACTCTCTGCCATACAACACAAATCAGCCATAAGTATATATATCCGTTCAGGTCGGTGTACAGTCCTGCCTGGCCCTTTGCAGCTCCAGGGACTGCAGCACGCCGGGCTTCCCTGTCCATCACCAACTGCCAGAGCTTGCTCAAACTCGTGTCCATCGAGTCAGTGATGCCATCCAACCATCTCGTCCCTTGTTGATTCCTTCTCTTCCTGCCTTCAATCTTTCCAAGCATCAGGGTCTTTTCTAAGGAGTCTGTTCTTTGCATAAGGTGGCTAAAGTACTGCAGCTTCAGCTTCACCATCAATCCTTCCAATGAATATTCAGGACTGATTTCCTTTAGGATTGACTGGTTTGATCTCCTTGCAGTNTGTTTGGCTCTAGATGAGTGATCACACCATCATGATTATCTTGGTCGTGAGGATCTTTTTTGTACAGTTCTGTGTATTCTTGCCACCTCTTCTTCATATCTTCTGCTTCTGTTAGGTCCAGACCATTTCTGTCCTTTATCGAGCCCATCTTTGCATGAAATGTTCCCTTGGTATCTCTAATTTTCTTGAAGAGATCTCTAGTCTTTCCCATTCTATTGTTTTCTTCTATTTCTCTGCATTGATCACTGAGGAAGGCTTTCTTATCTCTCATTGCTATTCTTTGGAACTCTGCATTCAAGTGGGCATATCTTTCCTTTTCTCCTTTGCCTTTCACTTCTCTTCTTTTCTCAGCTATTTATAAGCCCTCCTCAGATAATCGTTTTGCCTTTTTACATTTCTTTGTTTTGGGGGATAGGTTTGATCACTGCCTCCTGTACAATGACAAGAATCCAACTGTAGTTCTTCAGGCACTCTATCAGATCTAATCCCGTGAATCTACTTGTCACTTCCACTGTATAACCATAAGGGATTTGATTTAGGTCATACCTGAATGGTCTAGTAGTTTTCCCTACTTTTTTAGATTTAAGTCTGAATTTTGCTAAGGAGTTCGTTATCTGAGCCACAGTCAACTCCTAGTCTTGTTTTTGCTGATTGTATAGAGTTCTCCGTCTTCAGCTGAAAAGAACATAATCGATTTGATTTCAGTATTGACCATTTGGTGATGTCCGTGTGTAGAGTCGTCTCTTGTGTTGTTGGAAGAGGGTGTTTGCTATGACCAGTGCATTCTCTTTGCGAAACTCTTTTAGCCTTTGCCCTGCTTCATTTTGTACTCCAAGGCCAAATTGCCTGTTACTCCAGGTATCTCTTGACTTCCTACTTTTGCATTCTAGTCCCCTTTGTTAAAAGGACATCTTTTTTTTTTTTTTTTGGTGTTAGTCCCCATGGACAGAGGAGTCTGGCAGGCTACAGTTCATGGGGTTGCAAACAGCCGGACACGACTGGAATGCAAAAGTAGGAAGTCAAGAGATACCTGGAGTAGCAGGCAACTTTGTTCTAGGAGTACTTATATACATGTATATGTATATATATACACACACATGTATCTCCTCTCCCTCTTAAACCTCCCTCCCAACCCATGCCATCACACCCTCTTTTAATTTGCCAGAGATTGCAAAGGTAATAAGTAGGATAGCCAAGATTCAAACCTAGACAATTTGCCTCTGGAGCCTGAATTCTTGCCCAAGACATAAGCCTAAATTTACTAAATACAACATTGGCAATAAACATGTTTCAATTAAATGGAAAATTAATTACATATGGGGCTCTATTATAGGTAGTGTGACAAATAATGAAACTGCATTCAGAACACGGAAAATTAATTACATATGGGGCTCTATTATAGGTAGTGTGACAAATAATGAAACTGCATTCAGAACACACAAGAACGCTGGCCTCGCGCCCCTTACGTGTGCTAATTCGCTTCAGTCGTGTCCGACAGTGTCCAGCCCCATGGACTGCAGCCCGCCAGGCTCCTCTGTCCACGGAACTGTCCAGGCAAGAACGCTGGAGCAGGCGGCCACGCCCTCCTCCAGGGGATCTTCCCGACCCCGGGACTGAACCTGGGTCTTTCACATCTCCTGCGTTGGCAGGCAAGTTCTTTTCCACTAGAGCCACCTGGGGAGCCGTTATGTCCCTAAAAAGGCCATTCTAGGTCTTCAGAGAGCAGAATTCCTGGTGCTGATGACTTCAGATCACCCTATAAGCTCTGTTTTGGTTTTGCATCCAAGATTAGTATTTCTACGTCTTATTTGAGTGCATTGACCAACCAACAAAAATCTTTGTAAGTACTGTCATTCTTTTTTTTAAAAATATAGACCAGAGGAATATGACCTTCAAAAAGTTATGAAAACTAACTGCCATCAGACAGCAAGTTGGCAGCAAAAGTGAAATTCAAACCCAAGTTTTATTATTTCAAGTCTAATGAATTATTTCCCGCCATCAGCTACTAAGGGAACAGAGTGAGAACAAAGGTAGCTTGTGAAATCTCACGGCTGTATTTCTTCTTTCTTCTCATAGGTCGCTACCCCCAGGAGAATAAGGGAACCTACATTCCAGTCCCTGTGGTCTCTGAGCTGCAGAGTGGCAAGTGGGGGGCAAAAGTGGTCATGAGAGAGGACAGGTCTGTCCGGCTGTCTGTCCAGTCTTCTCCAGACTGCATTGTGGGGAAGTTCCGCATGTACGTGGCTGTCTGGACTCCCTATGGGGTTATCCGAACCAGCCGAAACCCCGAAACGGACACATACATTCTCTTCAACCCTTGGTGCGAAGGTAAGGGCCTGGTATTTATTATCTCACTACAAAAATAGTTCATATATTTCTAATGCATCTCTTTTTGGGTCAATAGCAAAATTATTCTAGAAGGCGTGTTCCTTTCCTACATACACTTTCCATGTTTTAAGGACAGAAGATGATGCAAAATCTGCTTTCGTGTATGAGGCTATAACTTGAAGTTAATGCTGCTATAAATTTACTTCAAGAAATAAGTGAAGATTGCCTAAAATTGTACAATGAGTTCATTGTGAAGTTAATATGCTGATGGTATTACCTCTGTGTGTCTTATTGCCCTGTTAACCAAATGGGCGTCTTTGCCTTGACTTTCAAAATTGATAGGATCCAGAAGATAAGACATATAAATATACTAGATGCTAGTCACTCAATTGTGTCCGATTTTTTGTGACTCTGTGGATTGTAGCCCCCCAGCCTCCTCTGTCCATGAAATTNTGTCTTATTGCCCTGTTAACCAAATGGGCGTCTTTGCCTTGACTTTCAAAATTGATAGGATCCAGAAGATAAGACATATAAATATACTAGATGCTAGTCACTCAATTGTGTCCGATTTTTTGTGACTCTGTGGATTGTAGCCCCCCAGCCTCCTCTGTCCATGAAATTGTCTAGGCAAGAATACTGGAGTGGGCATCCATTCCCTTCTCCAGGTGGATATCGTGGAATACTATGCAGCCATAAAAAATGACATGAGGTTACCACCTGCAGAAACATGGGTGGACTTGGAAGGCATTATGCTGAATGAAATAAGCCAAAAATAAAAAGACAAATACTGTGTATCACTTATAGGTGGAATCTAAAAAAGATAAACTAGTGAATATACAGAAAAACAAGCAGACTCTCAGAGAACAAACTAATGATTACTGCTGGGGAAAGGGAATAGGCAGGGGCAACATAGGGGTATGGAATTAAGAGGTACAAACAATTAGGTCTAAAATAAGCTACAAGGAGGTATTGTACAGCACAAGGAACATAGCCAATATTTTATAATAACTATAAATGAAGTATAAGCTTTAAAAATTATGAATTACTATATCATATGTACACTTCTAATTTATATAATATTGTACAGCAACTATAAGTAAATTTTAAAAACTATTAAGATTCATAATCTGGCTTCAGAAAAATAAAATAAAGTTGACCTTGTCTATACTGAAACTAACTTTTATCTCCTTAATTCAAGTACAGAAAGCATAAGTCTAATGAATTCTGTAAATTTGTTTACATGCACAGTGGGTGCAAACTTTATAAATCATAACGCTGGATATGCAAACATGTAACTTTAATATAATTCAGCTTAATCTCTACCGCTATTTTGAGTCTTTCCTTCTGGCTGCTGCAGAAGCTTGATCTAGTTATATTCAAATAAACTTAGTCAAGCCCAAGGATTTCTCTACCAATCCAATTTCAGAACTCCATCACACACAGTATTTCTCCCTGTCCCCATCTCTGCCCTTCCTTACTTCTGCCTCCATACTTGGTGTGAGGCTGAGCTTAAGTGTCAGAGGCAGATGCGAACGCTGTGGGGACACT
This sequence comes from Oreotragus oreotragus, assembly GCA_006410675.1. Classification (NCBI taxonomy): domain Eukaryota; kingdom Metazoa; phylum Chordata; class Mammalia; order Artiodactyla; family Bovidae; genus Oreotragus; species Oreotragus oreotragus. The sequence continues at coordinate 126,422 of SJYX01019358.1, read as the reverse complement.
CGGGGGAGAGTCCAGTTTAGATCTTAAGCAGTAAGGTAATGAAACATAAGAGCTGACATAAGACCAAGGATTTCTCACACCATCCCATCCCATATACGCTGCTCTCCAGTATCTTCCGAAACGAATCTATATTAGCGCTGATTCTGAACGTGAGAGTTGCACTTGGATCAGGGTGGATATGAAATTACACCCAGGTGTAACATAAACCTGGATCCCCCTGACCCTTTATTTGAATGATCTATTCCAGTATTCGAGCTAATCCTATGCTCCCCACCTGCCACCTCCATCCTCATACCCTCTAATCCTTTTCTATGAGACAAGGTTCAGGGTTGATGGTAGCAGCCTGTGGCTTCCCCAGCCTGGATCCCAAAGCACAGGCCAACACGGGGGCTGTGTAATGAACCCCACACACAACCAAACACACTGCAGCCTCACGGTCCCCAGTGTGAGGCTTGCGTGTGTGCTAACACGGAACATAGCACACGTCAGAACACGGGACTCGTGGAGATATGGCCTGACAACTCTAGAGGAGACTCAGAAAGAGACCACTGCCCAGGTGGAAAAGATTACACAAGAGGGAATCAGAAGTTGTCCAAATAAAGCCAGGTGGGCCAGATGCTGCAAATACCACACACGTACCATGGAAGAAGTCCAAGGTGACTCAGGACACTGGGCTGAAAATTACGCGGGCAAGTACAGCTCTGATTGATAAAGAATGTTCTGCTGTGTGGCTGGGGGCCTTTAGCTTGCTTTGCATTCATAGGCAATTTATCCTCCTTAATCACTGAATCATTAGTGGGGATCAATAGTCATACCACGTTACAGAGGCCAGGGGTGGATGGAGGGAGAGTTATTGGTTAGCTTTTTAATTTAATTGTGCTAACCAGGCTTCAGATCCATCCCAGAAAGGAGCCCTTCTCTGGGTGCTGGAGAGACAATGAGCCCGCAAAGGCAGCAGAAGAGAGTCGGGCACTTAGTGTGAAGTCCTCTCACTTTTCTGACCACTCAGGAACTCTTGAATTGTTGAATGCCTTTTCCTGTTTCAGTTCAAACCTTTCCAGACTGGTCTTCTAGAATTAGTGCCAGATCGTGTACCCTGAAAGATGTCAACGTCCCAGCCTATGCTTAGTCCTCGGGGCAACATTTGACAGCTCTCTTTGATAGGGCATCAGTCATTTTCATGGGGCTCGCCTTGTCTCAACCACAGTTCCCACCTCATTCCCCATCACTGATGCCGCCTTAATTCATCCAGACTTCATCCTAGCACAGTATCTGGTACACGCACGCTTGCTCAGGCACTTAGTCATGCCCAACTCTTTGTGACCCCACGGACTGTAGCCCACCAGGCTCCTCCATCCCTGGGGCTGTCCAGGCAAGAGTACTGGAGTGGTTTGCCGTTCCTTCTCCAGGGGATCTTGCCGATCCAGGGATCAAGCCTGCATCTCCCGTGTCTCCTGCATTGTCAGGTGGCTCCACGGTCTGGTAGATATTTAATGTGTAATAAACGTTTGCTGCTTGGATTTCCTCATTCCAAGTAAATGCTTTCTAGGTTCACTGTACCTATCACCACAGATAAGCTGTGAGTGACACCCCAAACCTTACCATTTGAAGGGAGTCAGTCATATCCAGTACATGGGGGACATGTGCTGTGGGGTGTGTGTGTAGACGCCTCTCTCTTTGAGCATCTGATGCTAAATTAGCATCTGGTATTTCTAACGTTTGCCCCAAGTGATTGATTTCTTTCCTTGTTTCCTTATTTATTTTTTACCTTTGGCCACACTGCACGGCATGTGGGAACTGACTCTCCTGACCAGGGGTTGAAGCCGTGCCCCCTGCTTTGGCAGCTTGGAATCTCAACCACTGAACCACCTAATACGTCCTCTAACTTTTTATTCCCTATTTTATTCCCTATGACTTTGGCGTTTTCCTTTAAACAGAGAAGTCAATTAAATTTAACGTAAGGAAATCAATTTCTAATACCTGGAAGCTTTCAATAGGAAGTAATTAATATGAACAAATTGTATAGAATTTTGACATTCATTCTTATACTGTTTGCTTCGTAATTATGCATCGTCTTTTAGACCCTTCAGTACAGAATGAGGTGATGTACCAGGCCTGGTGTTCCCAGGGTAACAATGACCAACACCCCTTCCTCTTGGAGACCGTTGAGCCCAGACCAGAATTTACACCCTCAGGCTAGAGCCCTTCATTCATCAATCCACAAATAGCAATAGTACATCTCCCACAATGCTCATGACAACATAATTACCCACGGGCACTACAGCACTATTATTTATTCATTCACACATATTAGGGATCAATGCTGAAGCAGGCACTGGGAATATGTTAGTGGAAAAGACAATTTTCGTCCTCAAAGAGCATCTGGCGACGGTTTCACAAATGAGCTGCTAATAAACATGAATTTCCACACTGAAAAGCACGGAAAGGAGTCGTGGCAGAACAAGAACATGCAATAGGGGCACCAGCCTAGCTGGCGGGGGGCAATGGGTTAGCGGGTTACCTTTGCACCCTGGGCAGCCCCTAGAATAGTGCGTGCATACAATAGCAGTTAGATACGTGGCTAACTGAATTTCAAGGAAGTTTTAATAGAACTATGTGACAATTTGGACCCCTTATGCATTCAGACCTCGTATTTTATGAAATAGCATCTATCTCTCTTGCAAGTGTCTGAATCAGTAGAGGCCCATTCATCCTTATAGCAAGTGAGTGTTATTTGGTGTGGCATCAATCAGAAGGGAACCCAGGGAGCTCACAGTAGACTTTATTTTCAGTGACACATAGATGACCCCTGATTCAAGGTCTGAAGCTGTTTCTGGAGGGAGCATTTATAATTCCTTAGCTGGTGGTTCATTTTTTTTTTTTTATCATTGGAGTACAATTGCTTTACAATGCTGTGTTGGTTTCTGCTGTACAAGAAAGTGAATCAGCCATTAAGTATACATACATCCCCTCCCTCTTCACCCTTCCTCCTACATACCTTCAAAGGATGCTCAAAGCTGGTGTCTTCCTGCATTCTGTGTTTCAGAAAGCAGGATCCTTCTCTCTTTCAGTCTAACATGGCACAGAGGTAAGGCTTGTGAATGTTTGCTGAACTGAATTGATAACCACCACTCCAAGAGGTAGGGAGGGGATTATTAGCTTCACATTTCAAAAGGCAAATCAGACTCTGTGGTATTACATAAAATTTTCAAGGTCATACAGAAAATTGAAACAAGCTGGGGCTAAAACATGGATATGCTGATGCAGGGAGAGATTGAGGGCAGGAGAAGAAGGGGGCAATAGAGGATGAGATGGTTGGGTGGCATCACCAACTCAGCAGACATGAGTCTGAACAAACTCTGGGAGATAGTGAAGGACAGGGGAGCCTGGCACGCTGCGGTCCATGGGGTCTCAAAGAGTCAGACACGACTGAGTGACTGAACAACAGGAGGCTCTTTTATTTTCAGAACCAGAACGCCTGGTGTCCTATATTGTGGAATAAGAGAAACAGGAAGTAGATGCCACCTGGGAAACTTCCATGATGTTCTAATCAACACTGGAAAAGCCTACTGTTAAAAATAAATAAATAAAAATAAAACCAGGTTGATAGCTAGAAGATCAAACAAGTTTTCTTTGCAAAAAAAGAAAAAATTTAAACATCACAACAAGGGCACAGGCTCCCTTTGAGAATATGTGCTAAGTAAAGAATATCTGACGTTTTTCTTTGTAGAATTGCTTCATGAATAATAGTCTGTCTTCTAAAGATACTTTACACTAAAAAGTCCTTAACCAGCAAAACTGGAAAGATAGCACAAATCAACTAAACTTCCCAAGCTGGCCTGAGATGTGATATGACGCAGTGTCTTTGCAGGGAAAAGACCCAACAGTTGAGAAATCGCTTACCGGTCTCTCCTGGGCTGGTTTTATTCCAGAGTTCACAGGCACAAAGGCAGGCAGGCCCCTAGGGAGGTTGAATTAAACCATTTTAGGAAGACAGTGGCTCTGGACCCTTCCGGAAATAAAGAGCAGATGCTGGAAATGCCAGTCCTGACTATACTCCAGGGGTTTTCCTGGTGGCTCAGTGGTAAATTACCCACCTGCCAATGCAGGAGACATGAGGTGTGGGTTTGATGGCAACGCACTCCAGTATTCTTGCCTCTAGAATCCCATGGACAGAGGAGCCTGGTGGGCTATTGTCCATGGGGTCGCAAAGAGTCAGACACGACTTAGTGATTGAGCCAGGTGGGACAGGGGTAAAGAATCCTCCCGCCAGTGCAGGAGACCTGAGAGACTTGAGTTCAATCCCTGGAGTAGGAAATGGCAACCCACTCTAGTATTCTTGCCTAGAGAATGCCGTGGACAGAGGAGCCTGGCAGGCTATAGTCCATGGGGTCGCCGAGTCGGACACGACAGCAATCTGAGCAGCAAATGTACTCCAGTGTCTCCCAAATCCCGTAGGTGGGAATCACCTGCCTAGAGCACAGCCTCGGCGGTCACCACCCCTTCTGATGTACTTGAGATGGAAACACATCATGATGACACCAATCTGGTGCTCCATAGAGAGGGTGCTCACAGGTGCTCCACAGAGAGGGTCACTCCCTGGAGCGCTGATGACACCCACCCAGCAGGTCTTACCTCTTTCTTTAGTGGCCCTCAGCTTTTGTATAAAGGGGAGGGGAGTAAAAAGTGTTAGTCGTGTCCAACCCTTTTCGACCCCATGAACTAGAGCCCGCCAGGCTCCTCTGTCCAAGGGATCTCTCGGGCAAGAATACTGGAAGGGAATTGCTCCAGGAGATCATGCCAACCCAGGGATCGAACCTGGGTCTCTCGCATTGAAGGCAGATTCTTTACCATCTGAACCACTGGGAAAACCTCCAAAGTTGTTTCTAATTCCTCACTCAAAATCCTTTTACCAAAAAGATGAAACATTTCACCTTTTTTAAGAGGTCAAATCACCATTGCTTCTAAAGGATCTCAAACAGAACCAGACTGTTACTTAAGCTCTTCAAGAGTCTCTTTGGAGATAAAATATGTGAGAGCTCCACAATTTTCCCTGATCCCTTTGCTAGGCTTGACTTTAATGACCTTAGAAATGGGACTTGCTTTAACTTTAAAATCACATGAAAATAAGCAAAAGGATATTTTCAGCCCAGGTGGTGATGAATAGCCCTCCTTCGCCCTCTGAGGTTAAACAGATACTAAAACCGATAGGCTTAGCATTCATTATGACATGTTTGTTATAAATTCTCACTTTCTCTGGGTGGGGAGGCCAGTGGTAATTTCCACAGGGGCCAGAAATCAGCCCTAGAAGTGAGTCCTAGCAGTTCTCAGCTCACAATTTGCTTTTCTTGGCTGCTCTACTCCTCCCACCGGAGGAATTCTAAAATCAAGGAGGCCGTTCTTTACCCTTTGCCTCCCGGTAGTCGCCCAGGAGGAGTGCTGGTTCACAAGGCATGCTGAAGCTCTGCTCCGGGCAAAGTGCACGGAGGCATGAACCCACACTCAGCAATGGCGCCGTGTTTCCTTTGGGGTTTCACTGTTGGTTGCTGGTTGTTGGCCAGAGGTCACTTAGGATCAGGAGGTTGTCGGCAGGTCCGTGGTGCCGCCATTCCAACTCTACAGCCCTCTGGGCCTGGTTTCTCCTATCAGCTCTCACACAGTTGAGAAGTGTAGTCCCCACACTTGCACACACACACACACACACACACACACACACACACACACACACTCTCTCTCTACTTTCTCACAGTTCAGATTGTTGCTTGACTAGAACAGTGAATTGCTTGTCAGCTTGTTTTTCCTCTTAATAAAATAATAGTATCCTTCATTTTACTAAAGTGCAGAACCAATCTCTTCCCACCTCCATCATCGGATCTAGAAAACCTCACCAAGCCTTTCAAACTAATAAAAAATTTTAAAAAAAACAAACAAAACCCACACCCCCTGAAACCAACAATACCTCAAGAGGCAAATGATTGAGTTTTCCTGTTTTTGTCAGCCTATCAAACACAGAGAGTTTTTCAGAGTTTCCATGGTGATGAAAAATTTTTTTTTAATCCTAGCTTTGGACAACTATATTTTAAAGTGACAGATCTGAATAAAAAGAGGGGAAAGAAAGCTCTGCTTTCCACATTCAATCCTCCTTTAAAATCATAAATAAATTTAAAATGAAAATCGAGGCTCCGCATTTGATCCCCCTGCCTTGTTGTGGAGTCATGATTATGCCTGCCTGTTCTGAGGTGAGTTTTAATTCAGCAGCTGAAAGGAAACAGGTGGGCTACCTCCTTCCTATTCATGACTTGCCACCTAAATTTATGACTTCTCATCAACAATAACCCAGAGCCCCAAAGTAAATCCTTCATTTTCTTGGACTTCTCTCTCACTCTCCGAGCCCTGGACATCCATCCCCGTCTCTCATTCTAGCGGGTGGCATTTATGTTGCCATGTTCTCGGGCGCAGCGCGCCGGGCACTGTGGAGACAGTGACTTAATGCCTCGGACTCAGCATCATAGTCTATTTGGGGGGCAGCTTGGTATTCAAACCCTGGCTTCACCTCTCAGCTGCACAATGACCTTGAGGAAGATACTTTCCTTCTCTCTTCCTCAGTTTCCTCATCTGTAACCTGGGGGAAATACAGCGCCTTCCCCTGAGAGACTTTATGAGGTGTTTTTAAAGAAACAATTTTATGTGTTTCTTTATTGACCATGCGGGGTCTTTGCTGCTGGTCAGGCCTTTCCCTAGCTGCGGAGAGCAGGGCTCGCTCCTCCTGGAGGTACGCGGGCTTCTTGGGGAGCAGCTTCGCTCGTTTCAGCTCCTGGGCTCTGGCGCACAGCCTCCGTCGTTGGGAGTCTTAGCCACTCCGAGGCACAGGGGAGCTTCCTGGATCGGGGACTGAACTCGAGTCTCCTGCATTGGCAGGTGGATTCTTTACCACTGAGCCACCAGGGAAGTCTTCACCTTGAGTTTTAATACATCTGTTTTTGCACCACTTTAGAAAGTTCCAGGCATGGAGTAAACACTATTCACATACTTGTTCCAGAAATAATGAAATCACAGCACAGAGTCTGTGTAGGGGGCGCATGTCACTGCAGCATCCATGGGACACTACAGAGCAAGGCTGTACCGGGCCCGTGCTGGAAGCACAGAGTAGGGGACTTAAAGGAGGGGGAAGGGTTGTAACTGTATAAACACATCCACTGATGATAAGGACATTGATAATAAAAAGAGCACACCGTATTGTTCTTGAGGAAAAAGTAATGCAAATATGGGACACTACAGAGCAAGGCTGTACCGGGCCCGTGCTGGAAGCACAGAGTAGGGGACTTAAAGGAGGGGGAAGGGTTGTAACTGTATAAACACATCCACTGATGATAAGGACATTGATAATAAAAAGAGCACACCGTATTGTTCTTGAGGAAAAAGTAATGCAAAAAAACCCTGAACTTGTTAAGCTCTTCTTAAACAGGTAGTTTCATGTAAATGCAACCAGATTTTTTAAAAGAACTTTTTTTTTTCTCATGATGAAACTCTTATTACAGACACAAAAAATAATGAAAGCAAAAAAAGAACTCAGAGATTTACACATCATTGCCACCATGTTGGTGCACTTCCATCCATTTAATGTATTTTTGTATAGTTTTATTTTCGTGAGAGTGAGTGAAGTCACTCAGTCATGTCCGACTCTTTTCGACCCCATGGACGGTAGCCTGCCAGGCTCCTCCATCCATGGGATTTTTGCAGGCAAGAATACTGCAGTGGGTTGCTATTTCCTTATCCTGGGAATCTTCCCGACCCAGGGATTGAACTCAGGTCTTCCGAAATGCAGGCAGACTGTTTACCATCTGAGTCACCAGGGAAGCCAAGTTTTATATTTAATTGACCATTAATTGAACACACTATTCTTTAAAATATACACATATGTATATATATAAAGGGGGCTTCCCTGATGGCTCAGTGGTAAAGAATTTGCCTGCCAATACAGAAGATGCAGGAGACACCAGTTCAACCCCTGGGTGGGGAAGATCCCCTGGAGGAGCAAATGGCCACCAACTCCAATTTTCTTGCTGGGAAATCCCATGGACAGAGGAGCCTGGCGGGCTGCCGTCCATGGGGTCGCAAAAGAGTAGGACACGACTGAGCAACTAAACCACCACCACCACAGTCATCACAGAAATGCAAACTAAAACCACAATGAGATGTGATCTCACAGCTGTTAGAATGGCCATCACCCAAAAGACAAAAGACAGCAAGTATTGCATGGCTATCGTGTTTCTCTCACCCCCATGTTTTCTATGAAGCTGCTAGTTCTACTTAGAGGCTTCCCTGGTGGCTCAAACAGTAAAGAGTCCGCCTGCAATGTGGGAGACCTGGGTGTGATCCCTGGGTTGGGAGGATCTCCTGGAGAAGGAAAAGGCTACCCACTCTCCAGTATTCTGGCCTGGAGCATTCCATGGACAGGGGAGCCTGGCGGGCTGCAGTCCATGGGGTTGCAAAGAGTCAGACACGACTAGAGACTCAATCAGATTCACCTATAAGTGAATCGTTTCCTTTTTTTCTTTGACGCAGGTGTGGAGAGAGACTGAAGAAGCATCTACTTCTTAAGTCAGATGCTGTGTGCTTCCTGGCGCATTCATCCTATCAGGAGACTTAATGTCTGCTTGTCGATTTTTTTGTGATGTTCCAAAATTTACCAGTGGGATCAGAGTTATCACTCTCATCCATCCATTATGAAGTTCCCATTAGCCTTTTAAAAATGATTTTAGCCTAGATCCATCAATTCATTAGGGACTGCAAAATGGTGATAGTCTCATCTCCCACTCATTTTGCATTTATTAGCATCAGTGATTTCGGTGCCTTGAGGTAGTATTCACATAAGCATGTCTAGACACGTGGCTCTTTCTTATTTCTAAGTTCTTAGAATAATGGGTTGATTTGTAGCACCCTACAACGGTGACCAATACATTTCTTAAATCACATTAAACTATAAATGTTAAAATATTTAATGTGTCCTAATCTTTTGCAGTGACTTTTATTTTTGATATTTTAATTGTCTCATTCTTGGCCGGTGGGAGTCTCTTTAAGTTGATTTCTGATATCTTTCTCATGAGTCCTAGAATCTTTAATAGCTTTCTTGTTTTCTGGCAGGAAGAAGCATTTCAGGCTAGCCTTGTACATTTCCTGACCCAGACCTCCAATCATTTTTCTTAAGGAGCGCAGACACCTTTTAATGGGAAGGGGAAAGGAGGAGAAATTGTACTCAGAGATCATAGTCAGGCTCAAGGGCACTTACTGCACTTACATTGGTTGTTTTTCTCTAGTTCTTTTCAGTGGACAGAACTAAAAAATTGTGATTCTTTAAAGAGAAAATGCATCATGAGTTTTTATGCTCTATTTGTTTTTTTTTTTTTTTTTAGCCTGTCTCTTATACACATCTAGATGTGTATAAGAGACAGAGGCTCCCCTGTCCCTCGGATTCTCCAGGCAAGAACACTGGAGTGGGTTGCCATTTCCTTCTCCAATTGTAACCTATGTAGATGGAAGCTTTTTAAAAAGGGGCTCAGAGTTCAGTGTGTAGAAAATAGGACCAAGAAGTCTGCTAAGCTCTTTAGAAAGTGGATGTTTGAAGATAAGTCAGAAGAAGAGGGACCTGGATCTTGTCCTTTTTAAATCTATTGCAACTTTCTTAACGTAGAATTCCAAGAACAGCTGATTCTGCTTCATATATTTGCTATAACTAGTCATTGTTTATTTGCCTGTTCTATAGCAAGGTAAGAGAGTCATTAATAACCATTGACATTCCAGTAAAATATTATTGCACCCAATGATGTAGCACTGTATAATTAGGTTAATAGATATTTTAATACCTACTATGGGCATGCACTGTGCTGGATGTGGGAGGCACAAAGATGGATATGCTAGCACCTGTATATGTAGTGAGCTTTTAGGGATTTTTCAAGGTACTTTTGTGTCTGTTACCTTGTTTGAGCACATGAGGGTAAGGTGACTACCGAGACTGGGAAGATAAAATAATGTGTCTTTCTGCTCTTCAAACCTTTGATGCTCATTTATTCACTGCAATACTTCTGTTCTGAAGTCTGGACTTCCAGGAAATGCCTTTGTCTTATCCTGATAGCCGTGTACTGCTGCTACGTGTGCTTAGTCGCTCAGTCGTGTCTGACTCTTTGTGACCCACGGGCTGTAGCCCACTAGGCTTCTCTGTCCATGGGATTCTCCAGGCAAGAATGCTGGAGTGGGTAGCCATTCCCTTCTCCAAAGGACCTTCCCAACCCAGGCACTGAACCCGAGTCTCCTGCATTGCAGGCAGATTCTTTACTTCTGAGCCACCAGGGAAGCCCCTGTCCTGATAGCCCCACTGATTAATACCTGGAGAAATTCTCTTTGCTCAAAATGATTAAGTTATAATCACTTAATTATATCTTAATATAAGGAGCCTAAAATGAGAAAAGATCAAGTAGAGATACTTCCCCCCTTGCTATTCAACAATATTCCTTAAATAGTAGATATTAGTCAACCGAAATCATACAGACTTTATTGAGGGCAAGTCTGACAAGGTACTTTGTTATCCTAGACATTGAAGAGCTATAAAGGTACGTAAGATGTAGCTTCTACCCTCAAAGAACTAACACACTGGTGGTGGTGGTAGTGTCTGTGTGTGGAGGGAAAGTGGTAAGGAGGTAAAAACACATACAATGGCCATGTGAACAAGAAGACCCCATACCCAGAGAGGAAGCCTAAGGCAGGGAGGGCTACTTTGGGTTGATTATGGCAATGGAAAACAAATTGTATTAGATACAGTGATAATAGAGCTGCTGCTATAAAACTAATCCCAAATGTACAATGGCTCAAACACAACAGAAGGTATTTTCTCAGTCATTAAAAGTTAAAAACAAGTGTTCCTGATTGGTGATTAATTCTCTTCCAAATGGTGATTCAGAGATCCAGATTCTTCCAACTTGTAGGCCCACCATCTTTAACATGTGGCTTCTAGGATGGTGGGGCTTGTCTACATTAAACTGGCAGAAGGAGAAGGAACAGGGAGGATGGGAAGTTTTAACAGCCATATCTGAAAAGAGTATGCATTATCTCCACTAGAATTCCACTGGCTAGAACTCTACATGGCCACAGCAATCCTCACGGGAGGCTAAGAAACGTAGTCCAGCTGTGTGTCCAGGAAAAGATGCATTTACTGACCACTAGAAGTCTTTGCCACAAGATTCATGATGGCGGGACATTTTAGATAGGTTCTGAAGCAACGTGAAGTATTCTAAGAGACTGGAAAGGAGGATTAATCCATGTAACATGAAAAGCAGAAAGAAGGACTCAGAAATCAACAACAAAAATGCAACAGCATATTTAAAAAATAAGAAATGATTGGGACTTCCCTGTTGATCCAGTGGTTAAGACGCTGCACTTCCATAGCAGGGGCTCCAGTTTGATCCCTGGTTAGGGAACGAAGATCCCGCATGCTGCGTGGTGACCCCCCACCCCCGCAAAATAAAAGAAAAAAAGAGAATTCAGTTTTTTTTAAGGAGCATGTGGGAGGGGTCATGAGAGAAAGTGTTGGATTGGCAGATTGAGGCTATTTCCAACCTGAAGCCACATTTTTAGAGGTTTTAAAATCCACAATGAGGAGCCTGTATCTACCATGTTTCTTTGTTTTCCAGTGTTTTTCCTTTTTGCTAGGAGAGCTCACTCCCATTTTTAGGAAAATTTTGGCCCAGATTCACGTTTTTTCTTTTCCTTCTGGTCTTTCCTAGAAAGTGAGGTTTGTCTGTCTCCAGCATGTGATGGTGGGAGTCAAGAAGAAGGGAGCAGACCCTCAGCATGAGCAGCTTCAGTGTTAGCTTTTGTACGAGAGAGTTTCAGAGACTCCACTGGGGCCTCCTGCCAAAAAGAGGCCAAGGTCCTCCAGTCAGCCTGGTATCTGCTGAATGCTATGTTTGGGTTGGATCCCAAGTTCAGTAGAAGGAGGAGGGAGGGGAATTCCTTTCTGACTTTAGGACACAATCAACTCATGCTTGGGATCCTGAAATTTAATTACCCATATTGTTATCTTAGCTTGTATAACTGCAACTGTGGCTCATAGTTATAAAAGTATCCAGTCCTTTAAAATCCAGCCTCAGCCTTTAGCCTAATGACCTCCTAAGAGTGATTAACTGAAATGGGTGGAGTTGGGGAAATCCTTTCTCCTCCCTTAAGTTCTGCCAACTTGGCTTTGAACCAACAAGAAAGTTTTAACCAGAGACTATATATCTCACACCCTCTAGCCTTTCTTTTACCCTCAACTCTGCCCCAGTTGCATTCTATTTTGTGATCATATACATTCATTTTAGCTAAATTAATTTTGAGCCAGCCTTCACTGTGAACTGCCCTTGAAAGCTTCTGTGTGAATGATTTCTTCTTTGTTGAACTTCTGACTGTGAAATTAATGGCTTTGAAAACTTTTTCTCTCCAGTTTGGGGAGGATTTATTTCACTATTCCTACCAGGATGTAAGCATGATTATGTATTTTTATTGGAATATTTTGAGAATAAGAGAAAATCAACCTTTCTGGCAGCTCATAGAAAGAATGTTCCAGTTCTATTGGCTCAGTTGGTAAAGAATCTGCCTGCAATGCAGGAGACCCAGGGTTCGATTCTTGGGTTAGGAAGATCCCCTGGAGAATAAGGAGATGGCAACCCACTTGAGTAATCTTGCCTGGGAAATCCCATGGACAGAGGAGCCTGGTGGGCTACAGTCCACGGGTTTGCAAGAGTCAATACACAATTTAGTGACTAAACCACCAAAGTGTGTGTGTGTGTGTGTGTGTGCGCGTGCGCGTGCGTGTGTGTGTGTGCGTGTGCGTGTGTGTGTGTGTATTGAGGGTAAAGCTGAGCAGTATACCACAATGTCTACTGTTTTCTAGGAGTTGAATTGCTGGTTCATGGGATGTGTATATATTCATCTTTACTATGTGCATGCTAAGTCACTTCAGTATATCCGACTGTGCAATCCTATGGACTATAGCCTACCAGGATCCCCTGTCCTTGGGATTCTCCAGGGAAGAGTACTGGAGTGGGTTGCCACCCCCTCCTCATATTCATCATTAGTAGATAATGTCAAACAATATTCCAAAGTGTTTGCACCCAAACACCACCTTGATTTAGATTCTCAGTTCCTCAATTGGACCTTACCACAAAGGTTAAGGAATATATATAGAAGGGAAACATAAATGTGAGAATATGCTATCCATAAACTTTCACCTATGGCTTCACATCTTGAAAACTCTCCACATTGTTCAAGGTGTTCTAAAATATAGTTTATGGCATAAACAAATCTTAAAGACTTGCTTAGGTGCTGAGAAAAAAAAGACAGGAGAAATATGGATTGATTGTTGCCTTAAATTCTGTTTTTCAGAGTGGCCAAATCAATGAAGGTCCCTGTGTATGAGACCCCAGCTGGATGGAGATTCTTCTCAAATCTGATGGACTCGGGCAGGTGCTCTCTGTGTGGAGAAGAGAGCTTTGGCACTGGTAGGCTTTTTTGGGTTGGTATTACTGGAGAGGGTGGCTGCAGCACTCTATGACCCCAGTTTGGAAACCTGTGAATCCACTGTGAATCAAAGGCTGGAGAAAGAGTAAGAGGCAAAAAAAAAAAAATTAGAATAAACCTAGTGGGATACATGCTATGACACACTCATATCTTCTGCCCATTTTTTCTTCTTTTAAAAAATGCCCCTTTCTTTCCAAACTGTATATTATGGAAATTAAAAAAAAATATATATATATATGTACATATATCTTATCTTTTGGCTTGCATAGTTCCCAAGAAAAGTGAAAGTGAAAGTTGCTCAGTCGTGTCCGACTCTTTGTGACTCCATGGACTGTATAGTCCATGGAATTCTCCAGGCCAGAATACTGAAGAGGGTAGCCTTCCCTTCTCCAGGGGATCTCTTCCCAACCCAAGGATTGAACCCAGGTCTCCCGCATTGCAGGCAGATTCTTTATCAGCTGAGTCACAAGGGAAGCCCATAGTTACCAAGAAATCAGCTCTAATTATTACTGTTGCTCTGTATTCAAATTTCCCCTACCTCCCACTTTTGTGTGCCTTTAATATTTTCTTTTTATCTTTTGTTTTTAACAGTTTAGCTATAGTATATCTAGGCACATGTATTTTTAAAATTCTTGGGGTTCTTTGGGATTCTTGGATCTGTTGTTTGTTGTCTTTCATTAATTTTAGAAAATTCTCAGCCATTATCTTTTTTAATATTTCTCTTTCCCTATTCTCTCATCTCCTCTGAGGTTCCAGTTACTCATATATTAGATATTTTGTGTCCATATGTTTGTCTCAGAGCTTTTACAAGCACTGTTTGGTTTTGTTTACTCTTTTTTCTTTTTGTGTTTCAGTTTAGATAATATTTATTGGCATATTACTGATTCTTTACTGAGTTCTGTCCAGTCTTTTGCTGAGCCTAGTGAAGCATTTCTTCATCGCTGATACTGTGTTTTTTATTTCTAGCATTTCTTTTAGACGCTTCTTAAATAATTTTCATCTCTTTGATGCATTTCTTGATCTGTTTATGTCTGCTGTTTACCTTTTCCATTAGATTACTGAACATGTTAAACATAGTTATAAACTTGCTGACTGATAATTCCAATATCTGGTTCTTTTCTGATTCTGGTTCTCTTGATTTCTTTGTCTGTTGATAAAGCAGTGGTTTACTCAATCTTGGTTTCTNCTGTTTACCTTTTCCATTAGATTACTGAACATGTTAAACATAGTTATAAACTTGCTGACTGATAATTCCAATATCTGGTTCTTTTCTGATTCTGGTTCTCTTGATTTCTTTGTCTGTTGATAAAGCAGTGGTTTACTCAATCTTGGTTTCTGTTCAGTTCAGTTGCTCAGTCGTGTCCGACTCTTTGCGACTCCATGAATCGCAGCACGCCAGGCCTCCCTGTCCATCACCATCTCCCGGAGTTCACTCAGACTCACATCCATCGAGTCCATGATGCCATCCAGCCATCTCATCCTCTGTCGTCCCCTTCTCCTCCTGCCCCCAATCCCTCCCAGCATCAGAGTCTTTTCCAATGAGTCAACTCTTCACATGAGGTGGCCAAAGTACTGGAGTTTCAGCTTTAGCATCATTCCTTCCAAAGAAATCCCAGGGTTGATCTCCTTCAGAATGGACTGGTTGGATCTCCTTGCAGTCCAAGGGTATATCCTGTAATTTTTCATTTAATGCTGGACTGTATGTCTATAAAAACAGCAGAGACTAATGTAAGTAATATTTACACAAAGAAAAGGGTTTGTAATCTTTCTTTCTTTCAGAGCATTAGTGTGCAAGTTTAAGCTAAATGTAATTAAGTCTTGAGCTGTGTTTGAGTTTCATTGTTTCTGTTATAATCTTTAGTGTATCACAGACTTCAAATTCTCCCAGGAGTGGGATATTTCTACTGTGTACTAAAAGTGAGGATGGGTTATGAAAGAGATTTTTCAGTGTCCATGTTTCATTCACAGCTTTCAGCAGTTACTGCATGTAGGTGATACAAGATAGACCTCTTATCACCAAGTATTTGACCCTCCTCTAATGGCAGCAGACCTCTACTTAGTATTGGTATAGAATTCCGGGCCCAAGATTTCCTACTCTGTCGCTAAGGTTTTTTACTTCAATTCTTATTTCAGTAGCAGCAAATCTTTGCCTGGGTCCTGGGCATAAGAAGATTTGCAGCTCATTCATCCAGGAACTTTAGGCTTTCATTTCCTATGAAAGAAATGTTTGGGGAACGAGAAGAGTTTCATGCTTATCTCTTGGGCAGAAGTTGATTATATCCTGCATACCAGCAGTAACAAGTCTCTCTTTTTCCAGCCTTTCCTGAGTACCCAGTAGAACCTATGGGAAAGAACTTCGAAGTGTACCTCTTATATCTGGGACTCTAGGCAATTTTAAAGTAACATGATAAAAGCTATACTTGGCCCTTACAAATTTTTAAAACTCTTATGTGACTTCTTATTACTCACTTGTATGGAAGCATCTTCTTTTCGCTGTGGTCTGCCAGAGATGAGATGGTTTTGTGGCCTATCTTTCCTTAAACGGGCTTGAGACTCTTTGGAATCCACTTTATTGCCTGTGACATCAAATCTCTAATCAGTTCCCCAAAAGTTGTGATTTTGCAGATTTCCTAATCTTTTCTTATTACTGGAATGGGTGTGGCACTGTCTTGTAGATTTTTACAGTTAGGATCCAAACGACCTTACATTGTAACTGGTTAATATCTCTCTTCAGTTCAGTTTAGTACAGTTGCTCAGTCATGTCCGACTCTTTGCCACCCCATGAATTGCAGCACGTGAGGCCTCCCTGTCCATCACCCACTCTTGGAGTTTACTCAAACTCTTGTCCATCGAGTCAGTGATGCCATCCAGCCATCTCATCCTCTGTCGTCCCCTTCTCCTCTTGCCCCCAATCCCTCCCAGCATCAGAGTCTTTTCCAATGAGTTAACTCTTCGCATGAGGTGGCCAAAGTACTGGAGTTTCAGCTTTAGTATCAATCCTTCCAATGAATACCCAGGACTGATCTCCTTTAGGATGGACTGGTTGGATGTCCTTGTAGTCCAAGGGACTCTCAAGTGTCTTCTCCAACACCACAGTTCAAAAGCATCAATTCTTCGAGCTCAGCTTTCTTCACAGTCCAACTCTCACATTCGTACATGACCACTGGAAAAACCATAGCCTGGACTAGACGGACCTTTGTTGGCAAAGTAATGTCTCTGCTTTTCAGCTATCTAGGTTGGTCATAATGTTCCTTCCAAGGAGTAAGCGTCTTTTAATTTCATGGCTGCAGTCACCATCTGCAGTGATTTAGGAGCCTCAAAAAATAAAGTCTGAGACTGCTTCCACTGTTTCCCCATCTATTTCCCATTGAAGTGTTGGGACCAGATGCCATGATCTTCGTTTTCTAAATGTTGAGCTTTAAGCCAACCTTTTCACTCTCCTCTTTCACTTCATCGAGAGGCTTTTATCTCCTCTTCACTTTGTGCCATAAGGGTGGTGTCATCTGCATATCTGAGGTTATTGATATTTCTCCCAGCAATCTTGATTCTAGCTTGTGCTTCAGCCAGCCAGCATTTCTCATGATGCACTCTGCATATAAGTTAAATAAGCAGGGTGACAGTACACAACCTTGACATACTCCTTTTCCTATTTGGAACCAGT
>SJYX01019358.1:81482-97169 GCA_006410675.1 Oreotragus oreotragus | reverse complement strand
TGATTACCTGTAAATAGCCATGTTCAATAGTGTTTGGGTTCTAGCTTTAGTGATGTTATGTATTTACTAAATTCTTATATCATAGACATTCTCTGCTCTATTGTCTTATGGTTTATATTACTGACTTCACTCTCCAGTTGCCTTGTGAATGGACATTTTATTTCCACTAACAGGTAAACAGTTTATAATACTTTCAAGTTCCATACCTCTTCCTTTGTTTATATTTCACACATGAACTATGTACATCCTAACTCAAGGTTGGGTTTATAGGAATGCTGTTAAACAATATTGAGTAGGTTGAACTGTCTCTAATTTATACATTTATTTTTATTTAATACCAGATTTTTAAAGGGTATGATAAAGGAAATCTTTAGTTCTTTCCCCATTTAGATAATCATTAGTTCTTATATTTTGCAGTTTTCACATCTATCCAGTCTCTAGGCCAGAGAATGAGACCCATGTATCTGTGAATTTCAGATTATCAAGGTTCTACCACAGCTCTTTCTCTTGTTTGGATAGCAGATGTGACATGAGGACGCTGTGATGACAGCATTATCAGCACTAGGAGAACAATTTCTTTCCTGGGCAAGTTGAAACAGGATGTGTGTACATGTGCAATTCAATCTAGGCTGGGCTAGAGCGCAGAAATGGTGTGACTGACACGTCCCAAGACACTCCTTGTAAATTCTGAAAACTGAAACTCTCGTTTGGACCTCTACAAACTCTCAACCTGTATGTTGGGAAAGAGAACTCCCGCTTGGAGTGGTAAGAATGTCTCCATCAGAAAAAAATATTTTTCCTGATGGCTCCACAGTTCCAGTTCCTCTGACCCTTTAATTCATCCTGCAAGCTGATGAAAAATGGCAAGAGCAGGTGTTGTGTGAAACTATAATGTGGAGCAGAAAGGAATGGGCCTCCATCTGAGGCTGTGTCCACGCTTACCAGTGCATCTTGGGACTGGGAATCCTGGGAAACCATCCTTCAGTCCTTACAGATTGAAGAATTCCAAACAGACTATAAAGGTTTCTTTTCACAATTTCTAGGGGACTTTTGGGCTTCTCTCATAGCTTAGCTGTAAAGAATCTGCCTACAATGTGGGAGACCTGGGTTTGATCCCTGGGTTGGGAAGATCCCCTGGAGGAGGGCATGGACAGTCCCCACAGACCAAGGAGCCTGGCAGCCTACAGTCCATGGGGTCACAAAGAGTTGGACATGACTGAGCGACTAAGCACAGCACAGCACAGCACAGGGGACTTTTAACAAGGGGGCCATCCCTTGGTATTTAAGATGCAATCCCTAAAGTTGTGCTTTGAGGCTCCCCCTCGCTCCGCCCCTCACTGTCTTCCAATTGCCAGGTGGCTCCACTGGGACTAAATGACTGATGGACTACAATGATTAAAGAGTGACAGGTCCTCACCCCTGTGCTGCAGGCATTAAACCCCTTGGAGAGATTTCTGGTTCAGCTAACCACTGCTGCTGCTGCTAAGTCGCTTCAGTCGTGTCTGACTCTGTGCGACCCCATAGATGGCAGCCCACCAGGCTCCCCTGTCCCTGGGATTCTCCAGGCAAGAACACTGGAGTGGGCTGCCATTTCCTTCTCCAATGCAGGAAAGTGAAAAGTGAAAGTGAAGTCACTCAGTCATGTTCAACTCATCACGACCCCATGGACTGCAGCCCACCAGGCTCCTCCATCCATGGGATTTTCCAGGTCAGAGTACTGGAATGGGGTGCCACTGCCTTCTCTGACTATTGAGGAACAATTCTTAGAGAATTGTATTGTTCCCACCAGCACTGGCAACAAAGAAGTGGGCTGGGATGTTTACGACTCAGAAGGCCCCCCTGTCCTGTATGTTGGCGTACTTGTGTAAGGGAAAAATGTCAGATGGCTGACCTGATGTTAACACTTTCTCCTCCTCTCGGATGGATGGCCCGGCTGCCTTAGGGCCTGTGTTAATGCAACAGTGCTAACACTTACTATTTACTGAGCACCTCCTGAGTGATAAGTATCATGCCTAGGGCCGCCTATATGACATTTCACTGAGACTTTTTGACTCTAAAATGAACTGCTGCTGCTGCTACTAGCGACCATAATAACTCCGATTTTATAGACAAGGTCATGGAGGATTAGGGAGGAATCTCACATGGCAGAGCCAGGATTCAAAGCCAGTCTCATTGGCCCCACTGTACTTTGCTGCCTCTTTTAAGGACATGCCAAGGGGTCCTTCTCCCTGGTCTGGTTAATTCTTTTGGATGGGATGAGATGCATCCCAGAAGATGTGGTGTCATGTAAACAGCACAGCACTAGGAAGTGACCCAGTTAGACCTTGACTCCTCCTCTCTGTCATTGAACTACCTTACACAGATCACTTAACTTCTCTGGACTTCAGTTTCCTCATTTATAAGATGAATCTGTTCAGTGGGATGATCTATAAAATTTTTTCCCATGTATTTTTTCAGATTGCTTCCAGCTTTTTGTGAGGAACGAATCTGATGAATTATATCAAACTACGTACTAGAGTTTCACCTAATCATTCATTTACTCATTCAACAAATGTTTACTGTGCACTTTCTATGAGCCAGGGCCAAGATAGAATGATGAGTCATTTCAGATACAGGCCCTTCCCTCACGGAGTTTGCAGTGTGTCGCAGCAGCCAGGATATTAGCCAAAAGCCCTGCTGCATTATTGTGTCAAACACCATCACCATCATCAAATTTATTGTTACGTCTCATTGGGAGGCAGTATGCCCCCCAGGCATCATGAGCTCCACAATCAGTTACTGCTGTCCTTCGTTTCTGAGCTGACAGCTGCCTCCCACCCGCCTATGAGCAGGACAGCTTTGTTTTGCAGTCGGTAAACATTTTAGAGCATTAATTTAAAAAAATTTCTTTTTAATCATGGAAAAGTGACAGTTTTTCCATGAGCCCTGATTTTTGGCCAGATTGGAAGAGCTGAACACAAACAGTTTGAGATATGGAAAAAAAAATAACCTGTCACAGTTCAATAACACGTTCTCGAATCTCAGATTCCCTGCAAGGGGTGCCTCCCAGTGCTCCCTCATAACTTCTCTATTTTAAAAGACAGATCCTTGAGTGGATAAAATGAGGATGGGAAGAATTTCACTGCGCATTAATGAAAGCTTCACTTGTAGATGAAATGAATAAATTTATAAGAAAAGAGAAGTAAAGGGAAATGTAGCATCTTATCCTGAATGTCTAGGGAGGAAAAAATCAAATCCATCATGCAGATATTCAGAAGGGCTGCCTCAGGTCTAACCACATGCGACATTTTATCTGCCTCATTGTGGCTCCTGAGGGCCACCAGCATTATTGGGCATTTCCAGCGGTGGTTGTGTCCACAGACATTGGAGCCAAACTGTCCAGGTGTGAAGCTTTTCTTCACTTAGTGGCCATGTGACTTCATACAAATGACCTAACCTCAACCTCTTATCTGTAAAAAGAAGCTATCAACTTGTCAAAGTTAGATAATAGATGTGTAAAGTACTGAGTGAAGTGCTTGGTACCTTGCTGTTATTCTTCTAAAAATGGAATTTAACTTGCTGTGTCATTCTGCATCAAGAGCAAGTATATAGAGAAATTTCCCGTAATTTCTGGCTCTAGGAAATGTGTGTGCTTAGGTATGTGCTGTATATGCACATATTCTAAAAACCATCAGGAACCCCTTTAAGCGAGTGACCTTCCTTATCAGATGGCCAACCATTCTGGTGTGCCTGGGATGGAGAAGGTTCCTGGTATGTTGTTCATTTCCTGCTAAAACAGGGAAAGTCCTAGGCACACCAGAATGGGTTGATTACCCAAAATTTGGCAAGGCCCTGAGTAGATTTCCAGGCAAAAAGGAGGAAAACCATGATATTAAAGCTGGCTCCAGTGAGAGGCCCCTACCTGACTAAGGCCAGGGGCATCCATTGAACTAGAGACCAATGCGTACTTTCCTTTAGTGCTAAATTTGAACAAATAGAGGAAGAGGCCTAATTCACTCACCCTCAGTAATCTGCTGCCAATATTGGACTATTTTGAGTAACCTCTGAGAACAATGGTTCTCAACTCTGGCTGCCCATAAGAATTACTCAATGACTTTTTAAAAAATATACTAATGCCTGGCTCCCATTGCCAAAAATTCTGGTTTTATTGGTCTGGGGTGGGGCCTGAGCATTGGTATTTTTTAATAAGTTTTTTAGGAGCTTCCAATGAGCAGCCTGGGTTGAGAAACACTAACTTATTTCTAGCTTGGAGTTGGCAACAGGTGCACCATGATTTGTATTTTCCTGAATGACAGAGTCAGACTTTCCTGATCAGAGTCTCAGCTGAGATGACTTGACCTGTTAGTAGCGTGTGTGGTGTTTTATTGAGTTGATTTGCCCATGCTGGCATTTCCACTAGAGGAAAATTCCTTTGAGGTTGAGTACTCTTCTTTTTTTCCCCATTCATTTTGTGGGGGCGATATACTTACTGATATACTGCCTAGCTCAAAGTAATATGGTTTTAAAGCTTGAGAAAACTCAAGTCTAATTTGAGGGAATAGGGAAGTAGGGATGTTTCTGATGAGAAAAAAATCTGTCTTTGGAGTCAGTTTTTCCCAGAGTTGTGGCCAGAGAGCTGAGCTGGTATCTTGGTGAAGATGGCTGGTTCTTTGTGCTGGTCAGAGTGAGTCTGAGTGGACTTCAGGCTGTGTTAGCTTGGATAGGGGAAGGGCAGTTGAGTGGTACTTACAGGCTTTGGAAATATGGATTAAAGCTTCTTGCAGCATCCCGAACCAAGTGACAAACTCTGGCTGCACTACAAGCCAGGTATCCAGAGAAGCAAACTTCAAAATTTGTACTGTATTATTTAATTCTAGGGCTTCCCTGGTGGCTCAGATGGTAAAGAATCTGCCTGTAATGCAGGAGACCTGGGTTTGATCCATGGGTTGGGAAGATCCCCTTGAGAAAAGAGTGGCTGCCCACTCCAGTATTCTTGCCTGGAGAATTCCATGGCCAGAAGAGCATGCGGGGCTACAGTCCATGGGGTCACAAAGAGCTGGACGCAACTGATAAGAAGAAATGAGCTATTAAGACATGCGCAGACATCGAGGAAATTTAAATGCATGTTACTCAGTGAAAAGAAGCCAAACCAAAAAGGCCACATATTGCGTGAGTCCAATTATATGATAATCTGGAAAAGACAAAACGGTAAAGATAATCAAAGGCTTACTGGTTGCCCAGGGCTACAAGGGAGGGAAGGATGAACAATCAGAACCCAGAGGATTTTTAGGACAGTGAAACTGTGCTGTATGATACTGTAATGGTGGGTACATTTGTTAAAGCCCATAGAAGGTACAACAGCGAGAATGAACCCTAATGTGAACTATGGACTCTAGGTGATAAGGTGTCACCAGTGTAGGCTCATCATTTGTAACAAGTGTCCCGTTCTGGTGCGGGATGTTGATGATGGGGAGGCTGTGTTTGTGTGGAGACAGGGACTATTATGAGAACTAGTACTTTTCATTCAATTTTGCTTTGAAGCTGAAACTGTTCTAAAAAATAAAATCTGTTAAAAAAAAGTTACTGGCAATAGTATGCTTATAGAAATGTTAGTGTCAAAGAATTTCTTCTGGAATCTCATGTCCTAAAGATGGAACAGATGTGAATATATGAAATGAGGAAGTGAAAGAACTATTTTATTTGCTTTTTTTCCAAAACAGCTGTTTGTAGAGCATAGGGATTTTGCCTAGGAACAAAGAGGGTGAAACAGCCTGGATGAATCCCTCTTCATCCCTGATCAGCAATAGTAGAAATGCCCAGGGGCCTTTGGGGATGAATCTGAAACTTTGTTTTTGAAGGTGGGGTCTCCCTGTGAGTTGAACAAAACCCATCCCCTAAGCTCAGCTTCTCCCAAGGCCAGTGTTAACAGCTCAGCAGTGCACTGCCTTCCCTGTCCTCATTTTCTGTCAAGCCCTACAGCCTTCTATTTGCCATGATGTGATGGGATTGGCTGACATGATCTTTGTTTCTTGAATGTTGAGTTTTAAGCCAGCTTTTTCACTCTCCTCTTTCACCTTCATCAAAAGGCTCTTTAGTTCCTCTCCACTGTCTGCCATTAAAGTGGTATCATCTGCATATCTGAGGTTGTTAATAAGCTGATTTTTTAACATTAATTAAACTTGGATGAACATCATTACACCCAGTACATGTATTCCCAAATATTCTTATTCAGTATTTTGTATGCACAACAAGTTTTGGTGTAGATTTTCCATAATTTCCTATTCTTTGACAATTAGTATTAGGACTTCCCTGGTTAAGATTTCACTTTGCAGTGCAGGGTGTGTGGGTTCCATCCCTGGTTGGAGAGCTAAGATACCATATGCCTTGTGGCCAAAAAAGAAAAATATAAAACAGAAGCAATGTTGTAAAAAACTCAAAAAGACTAAAAAACTTTGTATTCATATTTCAACTTTTCCTCTTCTTTAAAAAAATATTTTTTGTTTGTTATTATTTCAACTTTCAACTTTGTATTGTATTGTATTGTATTCAACTTTCAACTTCCCCTCTTCTTTTAGTTGCTTTGGTGAATTTCCTTTTGACTAAAGGTAAAGAAATAGAAAAGCTGGGTCCAAAGCTGTTCACTGTTTTAAGGCTATTGATCATTATTGTTATTCATTCGCTAAGTCATGTCCAGCTCTTTGTGAACCTATGGACTGCAACCTGCCAGGCTTCCCTGTCCTTCACCATCTCCTGGAGTTTGCTCAAACCCATGTCCATTGTGTCAGTGATGCATTCAGTCATGTAATCTTCTGTCGCTTCCTTCTCCTCCTGCCCTCAATCTTTCCCAGTCAAAGCTGTTCACTGTTTTAAGGCTATTGATCATTATTGTTATTCATTCGCTAAGTCATGTCCAGCTCTTTGTGAACCTATGGACTGCAACCTGCCAGGCTTCCCTGTCCTTCACCATCTCCTGGAGTTTGCTCAAACCCATGTCCATTGTGTCAGTGATGCATTCAGTCATGTAATCTTCTGTCGCTTCCTTCTCCTCCTGCCCTCAATCTTTCCCAGCATCAATCTTTTCCAGTGAGTCAGCTCTTCGGGTGGCCAAAGTATTGGAGCTTCAGCTTTAACATCAAACCTTCCAATGAATATTCAGGGTTGATTTCCTTTAGGATTGACTAGTTTAATCTCCTTGCTGTCCAAGGAGCTCTCAAGAGTCTTCTCTAGCACCACAATTCAAAACCATCAGTTCTTTGGCACTCAGCCATCTTTATGGTTGAACTATCTCATCTGTACATGACTACAGGAAAAAACCATAGCTTTGACTATATGGACTTTTGTCAGAAAGTGATGTCTCTGCTTTTGAATACACTATATAGGTTAGTCATTGCTTTTCTTCCAAGGAACAAGCATCTTGTAATTTCATGGCTGCAGTCACTGTTCACATTGATTTTGGAGCCCCCCAAAATAAAATCTGCCACTGTTTCCATTTTCATCCCATTTATTTGCCATGAAGTGATGGGACTGGATGCCATGATCATTACTGTGAAATTATTCTACCAAACTGTACATGTTTACACTGGTACTTTGCTAGTACTAAGTGTTCCCTGCCCTTAATGAACCCTTGCTAATTTGAGAGTCCCAAATGGGATTCTATTTTGTGGACTTTTCTTTGACTGAGGTGAGATTGAACATTTGTTCAAATGTTTTTGACTATTAACATTTTTCTGTCTTGACAGTTGCTCATGTGTGCCTATCCACACAATTTTCTATTTGGGTCCCTCTTTTTTGGATTGACTTATAAAAACATTTTTAATATAAAGTTTAGTGGTCCTGTCATACATAGTATGAGCATATCTTCCCTCCATTTTTCACTCTTTATAGTAGGGTCTTAGGAAATCCTTTGATGGCTTTGTTTGACTGTTTAATTTATCTGTCACTGTTACGGCATTATAGTTCACTTGCCTTGAAGTTATTAAAAGGAGAGCTGTTTCCCCAAACCCCCTCTAAAGTACACTATGAGAGCTCAGTGGAAACGTGTGCATGTAACTGCAAATCATCAGTGTTTCTATCCCCACCTCCAAGAGTTATAAAGAACATGGTTGATTTTACTTGATCACTGGCCCCTTGTGACTCTTGGCAGTGTTTAACTTGTAAGTGAGGATATCCAAGCCAATTCACAATTTATTATGTGGTTGGCTGCTAACAGTTGAGGTGAGTTTGTATGTTTTTTATATTTTTGATCATACTAAAATAACTCTGTGTCTCTCTACCCTAAATTATGACATCCTGTCAGATGTCAAACTCAACAGCATCTCATGGGTCTGTCTCCAGGTAATGTAATCCAGCTGGAGATTCAGAGTATGCAAAGCCCATGTTTTAGAAAAAAAAAAAAATTTCTCTCTACCCAGTAAATGAAAGGGACTTTTTTCAGCTATAAAAGGACAAAAGATTTTGAAGTTATCCCACTGGGCAGGGCTTCCTAGACTTGTTTTTTTGGCACTAGGCCATGGAGCTAACCCAGCATCTTCTAAATTTCTTCCATTTATGTAGCAGTATGCACAGTTACTTGGATAGGACTAGAGTCACTCCATGCTGTGAGGATTAAAAGTCCAAGTCTTCTCAGGCTAGAGGCAATGACAACCAGACATCTAAAAGTGTCACTAGCAGACCATTGATCGGTGTACAGAGGAGCCAAAGACTTGATCATTTCTCCTTTAAAGTATTTTCATTGACCTCTTAAGGTTGTATATTTTCCTTTTTGAGGAGAAACGTGTACCATTGCAAATGTAACAAGAGGTATAAATGGTTCATAGCTTTGGTGAGAAGTTCTCAAAGATGTCTAGCTTAACTAAGGTATTATTTCAGCCTATTTTCAAAGTTTAAACAGCTCGATGTCATTGGGTCTTCCTTTCTGAGTTATGTTTCATAACTGTGAACCCCAAGTACCCATTCTCATTACTCTGTTGAAGGAAGAAATGATCCACCCCATGGTCCTCATCCCCTTTCTTCTTGTTGTTTCCCAGTCGCTAAGTTGTGTCCCATTCTTTGTAACCCCATGAACTGCAGCACTCCAGGCTTCCTGTCCTTCACTATCTTGAGTTCGCTCAAATTCATGTCCATTGAGTCAGTGATGCCATTCAACCATCTCATCCTCTATCACCCCTTTCTCCTCTTGCCCACAATCTTTCCAAGCATCAGGGTCTTTTCCAATGTGTTGGTCCTTTGTATCAGGTGGCCAGAGTATTGGAGCTTCAGCTTTAGCATCAATCCTTCCATGAATATTCAGGGTTGATTTCCTTTAGAATTGACTAGTTTAATCTCCTTGATGTCCAAGGGACTCCTGAGAGTTTTCTCTAGTACCACAGTTTGGAAACATCAGTTCTTCAGCACTCAGTCTTCCTTATAATCCAGCTCTCAGCCTTCTTTATGGTCCAGCTCTCACACATCCATATTTGACTATGGGAAAAGTCATAGCTTTAACTATATTGACCTTTGTAGGCAAAGTGATGTCTCTGCATTTTAATACACTGTCTAGGTTTGCCATAGCTTTTCTTCCAAGGAGCAAGCATCTTTTTATTTCATGGCTGTAGTCACTGTCCATAGTGATTTTGAAGTCCAAGAATATGAAATCTGCCACCATTTCCACTTTTTCCCCATCTATTTGCCATGAAGTGATGAGACTAGATGCCATGACCTTTGTTTCTTGAATGTTGAGTTTTAAGCCAGCTTTTTCACTCTCCTCTTTCACCTTCATCAAGAGGATCTTTATTTCCTCTTCACTTTCTGCCATTAGAGTGGTATCAGCAGCATATCTGAAGTTATTTCTCCTGGTAATCTTGATTCCAGCCTGTGAGTCATCCATACAGCATTTCACATGACATATTCTGCACAGAAGTTAAATAAGCAGGGTGACAATATACAGCCTTGTCATACTCCTTTCCCAGTTTTGAACTTGTTTGTTGTTCCATGTCCAGTTCTGACTGTGGCATCTTGTCCTACATATAGGTTTCTCAGGAGGCAGATAATGTGCTCTGGTATTCCCATCTCTTTAAGAATTTTCTCTACAGTTTGTTGTGATCCACACAGTCAAAGGCTTTAGAGTAGTCAGTGAAGCAAAAGTAGATTTTTTTTTGGAATTCCCTTGCTTTTTCTATGATCCAGTATATGTTGGCAATTTGATCTCTGGTACCTCTGCTTTTTCTAAATTGATCTTGTACACATGGAAATTCTTGATCCACATACTACTGAAGCCTAGCCCAAAGGATTTTGAATATAATCTTCCTAGCATGTGAAATGAGTGTGTTTGTACAGTAATTTGAACATTCTTTGGCATTGTCTTTCTTTGGGACTAAAGTGAAAACTGACCTTTTCCAGTCTTGTGGCCACTGCCGAGTTTTCCAAATTTGCTGGCATAATGGGTATAGCGCTTTAACAGCATTATCTTTTGGGATTTGAAATAGCTCAGCTGCAATTCCATTACTTCCACTAGCTTTGTTTGTAGTGATGCTTCCTATAAGGCCCACTTGACATCACACTACAGAATGTCTGGCTCTCGGTGAGAGACCACGCCATCATGGTTATCTAGGTCATTAAAAGCTTTTCTGCACAGTTCTTCTGTGTGTTCTTGCCACCTTTTCTTCATATCTTCCACTTCCCTTAGGCTCTTGCTGTTTTTGTCCTGTATTATGCCTGTTGTTGCATAAAATGTTCCCTTGGTATTCCAGTTTTCTTAAAGAGAACTCTTGTCTTTCCCATTCTATTGTTTCCCTCTATTTCTTTGCATTGTTCACTTAAAAAGGCTTTCTTAGCTTTCCTTGCTATTCTCTGGAACTCTGCATTCAGTTGGGACTATCTTTCCCTTTCTCCTTTACCTTTCACTTCTCTTTTTTTCTTGGCTATTTGTAAGGTCTCCTCGGACAACCACTTTGCTTTCTTGCATTTCTTTTTCCTGGGGATGGTTTTGGTTACTACCTCCTATATGGTGTTATGAACCTAGGTCCATAGTTCTTTCTTAAGACGCTGCTGTTTGCCAAAGTCAGAGGATAAAAAGTGTGTGAATAACTGAGAACACTCTCTCAAAGTGTGCACTGAATCAGCACCACGGTGGTGCTTTATGTGAATTACCAATAAGAACCACCACCACCACCACCACTTGTGGTAACCCAGTCATTCGCCTTAATACCTGGGCATAATCTAGTCACTTTCTCTTGAGAGTAACCCATGGAGTAAGGGCCATTCTTTCCCTGTGTTAGAGATGAGGCCAGCAAGTCACACAAAGGTCAGTGGCTGAGCCACAATTTGAACTTCAAACAATTTGACTCCAGAGCCTTCCCTCTGAACTTGATTAAATTCATACGACAACCCCTCAAGCTGGGCCATGGTGTCCCCATTTCACAAATGAGAACCCTAGACTCAGGTTAACAATTTTTCAGTAACTTCTCACACACCTGAGAAGTAGCAAAGTTTGATTTTAAACCCTGATTCCAAAACCCTCCTCAAGCCTTTCCCGTTGAACCATCTTTCTTACACTACAACACATTCCTTTGTGTTTAGGACTTTATTCACTTCCAGAAGAGCTTACAGTTGGCCAATAGACAGATACTTAAATGAGCCTGCAGCACATTCCTCTGGGTTCTTTTTGCACAAGAAGCTACGTGTTTAGCCTGCATGCTTCATTGTGTGAATGCCTCAATACAAGCTACCTCTGTTTGTAAATAGCTGTAAGAATAAGCTTCCCAGTTCCTTCCTGCCTCAGGACTTTGTACTGCTGTGCCTCAGCATGGAAGACTTTGTCCTGAGATCTCTGCAGGGCTGACTCTTCTCAGGTATCAGATCAGATGTTGTCACCCCAGCTAACCCTGACTCCCTATGTTTGTTTCCTAAGGCTGCCACAAAAATTTACCCAAAACGGGGTGTCCTAGAACAACAGGAATTTATTTTCTTATCATTCTGGAGGCCAAGAGTCTCAAATCAAGGTTTTGGTAGAGCCATGCTTCCTCTGAAGGCTTGAGGGGAAAATCTTTTCTTGCCTCTTTCAGTTTCTAGTGGTTCCATCCATTCCTTGGTTTATAGCAGCATAACTCCACTCTCAATGAAAAAGGTGGTAAAACTTAAAATTAAGAAAACTAAGATCATGGCATCTGGTCCCATCATTTTATGGCAAAAAGATGGAGAAACAGTGGAAACAGTGAGAGACTTTATTTTGGGGGACTCCAAAATCACTGCAGATGGTGACTGCAGCCATGAAATTAAAAGACGCTTGCTCCTTGGAAGAAAAGCTATGACCAACCTAGACAGCATATTAAAAAGCAGAGACATTACTTTGCCAACAAAGGTCCATCTAGTCAAGGCTATGGTTTTTCCAGTGGTCATATATGGATGTGCGAGTTGGACTATAAAGAAAGCTGAGTGCTGAAGAATTGGTGCTTTTGAACTGTGGTGTTGGAGAAGACTCTTGAGAGTCCCTTGAACTGCAAGGAGATCCAACCAGTCCATCCTAAAGGAAATCAGTCCTGAATATTCATTGGAAGGACTGATGCTAAAGCTGAAACTTGCCACCTGATGCGAAGAACTGATTGGTTAGAAAACACCCTGATGCTGGGGAGGACTGAAGGCAGGAGGAGAAGGGGACAACAGAGGATGAGATGGTTGGATGGCATCACCGACTCAATGGACATGAGTCTGAGTAAACTCCGGGAGTTGATCATGGACAGGGAGGCCTGGCATGCTGCAGTCCATGGGGTCACAAAGAGTTGGGCATGACTGAGCGACTGAACTGAACTCCACTCCACTCTCTGCCTCAGTCTTCACATAAACTATGTTATATTTCTCCCCTGTCTTTTCTTCTAAGAACACTTGTCATTGCATTTAAGGCCTGCCTGAATAATCCAGGCTGAGCTCATCTCAGCATCCTTAATTGTATCGGCAGGACTGTTTTCCCAAACAAGCTTACCTTTACAGGTTCGTGGTGGGCCACGGGGAGCAGTGGCATATCTTTGGCAGGGGGAACATAGGATGCCATTCAACCTGCTCTAGGAAAGTCGTGCTGCTCTAATAAAGCAGCCTTTGCTGATGTCATGCTCTGTGGCAGCATCACCCAGTTTAATTTTTGTCACCGTCCTTGTGCTTGTTTGGTTCATCTCGTTCTTTTGTCTACTTTTCTGTTGCTTGTCCCTGCCGACTTGAGCTCCAGCTTTATGAATAAAGAGCTGTCTTATTCACTGCTGGATCCCTATCACCTCCCCCAATGTTGGTGTAGTGTAAGGATCACCAAATATTTGCTGAATGAACAGTACCATTAGTCAAATGTGACATCAGCTTGGCTCTCTGATCCTTTCAACGATTTCCAAGGTTTTCATTTTTTATATTATTTATTTTATTTGAATTTCACTTGCATATGTTTGGAAATACAAGTATATTATGGGGTATATATTTAACACAATAGATGAATATCAATATATATGCTATCATTTCAATATAACACTCAAGTTCTGACTGTCTTAATAGTTCATTTAGCTTTAATTTTTCCCCCATGAGCAAATCTTCAGAATAATATTTCTTTCTCCCATAGGCTCTGATCACCTCCGGGAGAAAGATGGCCTCTGGGCTGTCTTGGTCTGGCTCTCCATTATTGCTGCCCGGAAGCAGAGTGTGGAGGAAATTGTCCGAGATCACTGGGCCAAATTTGGCCGCCACTACTATTGCAGGTGAGAAGGCTAAGGGTCTCCATATGGACCTTAGGAAATTCCTTTTAGAAAAGTTAAAAAAAAAGGAGGAGGGGGCTAGAATCTTATGAAGGAAGCATCTTTCAGGAAGATCTGAGGAATACAGAGGCTAGAGCCAGATAACCCCTGAGAGGTTGCGGGTGGTATCAAGGTAGTACCAAATTAGAGGACACAACTTTCCCTACTTCTGGTGACACCTGTCTGTAATCTTTTCATCAGTGCCTATACAGTGGGCAGCCATCCTGAGATGAAATTTGGACTGTAGAACCTCGAAAGGTCCTCTGGCAGCCATTAAAAGTTGTACAGTCAGACCAGGGGTTTTTCTTGTTGGTTTTCCACCCATGCTTATCAAGGAAGTGGGGGAAGAGACAGAAGCTGTCGCAGGGTGATTTTTGTAATCCTCTCCCTACCATTCTTTGTCTTACCTCCCCACTAATGGTCCACATAGTGACTGTTGGTGGGTTGGGAGTCTCAGCTACCTTCCTGTTGTTGAAGTAAGCAAGGGGGACAGTCTTTGGCTTGTGGCTGCCAGCTAGGTATGTGTACCTCGAGATGCTCTTCGTGTATAAATAGTACCAAACCATGGTTTAGGAGGAGCAGTGGTCTTAAAAAATGTTAACTGTGAGGCTGTGGAATTAGGGCAGATAATCTTTGGGTAGTCTCAGCAGCTCTCAGTGTATTAAAAACAGACACTGTACCTCATTTGCTTTGCTTTTGAATAGTTAACTACTTGGAGGTTTGGTTGCATTTCAAGAGCTTAAGGGACAGAAATAAAGCTTTAGACTTCCCTTATAAGGTGATTGTTTCTTCTCTTAAGAGGTCATTTACTTTGATAAACATCAGAGAATAAGGAGGCTTGCGATATTACTCATTAAAATCCAAGAGGCTGCAGTGCTCTGGGAAATGGAGACAGCCTCACATTCTTGGTCCCTATCTAATTAAGAAGGCTAAGGATGTGACAGCCTGCAAATCATCTCGAATTATTCATTGTATTATAAAATAAAAACTGTAAAGGCAGGTAGGAACTTGTTTTATTCACTAGTATTTCTAACAGCTGCCCCAAATCCTGATTCTTGTGGGCTCTTTTGGCATACCAGAGGGGCCAGTTGGCACAGAAAATCCTTTTATTGTCTGAAGCTGTGCCATAAAGTCCAACCTGATAAAATATATTTTAATTGCCAGCCTCTGGCTTAGTGAAAGCACTTTGAGTCAGGGATGTGTTCCTCATAATTTTTGGAATGATTATCTAGCTTTCTGCCAGCATTTTGAAGACATGGTGTTATAAGTGTATTTATAATACAGTTCATTTTTTGTGGCCAAGAGCTTACATGATAATTACTTTTTTCATAACAAATACCATATTAGAGAATATAATGCAGTGGAGATATAAATTCTTATAGGGCATTCAATTATGATTCAGGTTTCTGTGCAAAGAAATCACAGAGATAAAGAAAAAGGGAGGAGGGAGTAGGTAAAATGAGAGCAAACATTTCCTGCAGCCCCCGGGAAAGGTAGGTTGCAATGCTTGTGAAGGAGAACTATTTATAGCCTGTTTTCTTAGTGGGCAGGAGACAGTCAAATTTGGTTTAACTGATACTGAGCCTGAAGTTGTATCTGAGAACCTAGATGGTTTTCCCTGTATGAGTGGACCCCAGAAAGAATTCTCCATTTTAAAATTTCTTCCCTTGAACGTGTGTTGGTAGTGGTGATGGTCAGAGGGGCTTGTTTGAGGGAGTGAGGGGAAGTTGTGATAGAACTTGCTCGTGTATGAAGATGAGTGTTGGGGCAGCTGGTCTGATGATCTCAGCCATGGTTGAACGTGACCTGTCATATTCGTGTATTTTCTCAACTTCTAAGACTCTTTCAGAGCCTCTCTATCTCTTACTAGAGCCTCTTATCCCATCCTCGTGCCCTTTTCTGCTTGGTTGGGTCTTTACCTTCCCAATAAACTACTGGTAAAGAGAATCTAGACTTAGAACAC
>SJYX01019358.1:54409-79611 GCA_006410675.1 Oreotragus oreotragus | reverse complement strand
AAAAAGGGAGGAGGGAGTAGGTAAAATGAGAGCAAACATTTCCTGCAGCCCCCGGGAAAGGTAGGTTGCAATGCTTGTGAAGGAGAACTATTTATAGCCTGTTTTCTTAGTGGGCAGGAGACAGTCAAATTTGGTTTAACTGATACTGAGCCTGAAGTTGTATCTGAGAACCTAGATGGTTTTCCCTGTATGAGTGGACCCCAGAAAGAATTCTCCATTTTAAAATTTCTTCCCTTGAACGTGTGTTGGTAGTGGTGATGGTCAGAGGGGCTTGTTTGAGGGAGTGAGGGGAAGTTGTGATAGAACTTGCTCGTGTATGAAGATGAGTGTTGGGGCAGCTGGTCTGATGATCTCAGCCATGGTTGAATGTGACCTGTCACATTCGTGTATTTTCTCAACTTCTAAGACTCTTTCAGAGCCTCTCTATCTCTTACTAGAGCCTCTTATCCCATCCTCGTGCCCTTTTCTGCTTGGTTGGGTCTTTACCTTCCCAATAAACTACTGGTAAAGAGAATCTAGACTTAGAACACAAGCTGAGAAAGAATGTTCTGAGAGAGTTCCCTGTTGTTTTGTTTCTCAGGCTGGGAGGACACACCTTCTGTAGGAGGGAGAGAATAGAAGAAGAAAGGGATGTAGGTGCAGGGGACCCATTGTTAGACACGGTATCAGTCCGTGTTGGTGAATAACCTGATGTTTACTGAAGTCTCAAAATATCTTGGGTGGAGAAAAACTATCAACTATTCAGATCTTCCTTCTTTAGTTCACTCTGAGAACTCACCTTCCCTGTGTTACTTCCGCCCATGGGATCTTCCAGGCAAGAGTACTGGAGTGGGGTGCCATTGCCTTCTCCATTCCCTGTGTTACAGAGAGCCCAAATTTGAGATCCCACCACTTGAGCACAGCTGCCCCTCCTAGGGTTTCCTTCTTAAACAGACCTCCCTGAGTATGCCATTAGGACTTGGTCAAACCCATCTGACACTGGGAAAGACCCTATAGTTTATGATAGTGACAAAGAATAAAAGTGAGAGCTTTAAGCACCAGTGTCTGGCATTGTGCCAGCTACTTAGTATGTATTATCCTATTTAAACCCAGCAACAACAAGTGAGATAGGTATTATTTTTAGTCTTTTTTTCCCCCTCTAATCACCTCCCAGCCCCATTGTTATATGTGATGTTCTTGGCTAGGAGGACCGTTTTTTTTTTAAGGAACAATTGTAACATATCTTCCAAGTTTCCAAGAGAATTTTATGGTACATTGAGTTCCCTTCCCCATCTCTTCCCTGCCTTGATTCCTCTCTCTCCTCCCTTTCTGCCTTCACTTCCTCCCATATTCATTCCAGTGCTTACAAAACCCACTACTTATCAGAAGTAACAGAACAGAACAGAGTAGATCTCTGCCCTCCTGGAGCTTACAGTTCTCATGAGCAAAGACAAGAAATAAGTAGATTAATATATAAACAAAGCAAATACAGATTGGGATAACTACCAAAAGAAGATGTAAAGGATGATGAGTGACGGGGAGAGATAGAGGGGAGGTGCCTTAGAGGTCTTGTCAGAGAAAGTGTTTCTAGGGGTGACAGTAAATCTGAAAACTGAAGGAAGGAAATGCATCAGCAATTGGAATAGCGTGGAGAAGACTGTACCACGGAGAGGAAACAGCAAGAGCAAAGGCCCAGAGGGTGGAGTATCTTTGAGGACTGGAGAGGAAGCCTGTATGGCTGGAGCATAGTGAACAAGGGCCAGAGTGAGACACAGCCAAGTCAAGGAGGTGGGCATTTCGTATCCCACAGGACTTTATAGACTGTGGTGAGTGTTTTAAATTTTAATCTCAAGATGATGGGCACTTTTGGAGGGATTCAAAGGAAAGGATGGCCATGATTTGATGTTTACAGGATGCTGCTGCTGCTGTGGGGAATGAGTGAGGGACCGGGGGAAGAGGCTGACCAGCTGTGGGCGCTTTTCTGTGCTGTTCTTCCACAGAAACAAAACCAGTGATTAGACAACCCGAGAGGCCCGCCTGGCCGCTGTTTCTCCGATTAGATTTGTCTTTAGCCTGTGTCCTGTCGCCCTCACCAGGTTTGACTACGAGGGATTAGAGCCCAAGACGACCTATTACATCATGAGGGACCTGGAGGCCTTGCTCACAGATAAGTCCTTCATCGGCCAGCAGTTTGCTGTGGGGAGCCACGTGTACAGTGTGGCGAAGACAGACAGCTTTGAATACGTGGACCCTGTGGATGGCACCGTGACCAAGAAACAGGTACTTGCTAGGACATTGCCAGAACAGGTTACCAAATGATGAGAGGCCAGGGGAAATGCAAAATGTCCTACAGCTGGAGAGGTCTTCAGGGACAGTCTACTGTGATCCCTTCATTTTATAAATGAGAGCCCTGTAGCCAGCAGAGAGGAAAGCCCTTGGTGAAGATTACCTACCTACTTAATGGCAGTGGGTGGATTAGAGCACAGGACCCTGGCTCTCTGTCCAGTCTTCTTCCACCTGGTAACTGATCGGCCTCAACACTATGAATAGATTTAGACCCAACATTTCTTCCTGAAATATTTGCAGCCTGAGTCTCTCTATGTAGCGGCCACAATGGGTGACAGATTCAGAAAAGTTTCCAACAACTTTTCCTTGGGACCCGCAGGTGCAAGGATGTTTCACCTTTTATTACCTTGCGTCTTTGAGGAATGAAGGGAGCTTAGGCAGATGGGTTTGTTGTTCCTGATAGGGGAAGAAAAAATTAGAAATTTTGCTCCACAACCCCAAAAAGAAGATCTGTGGTTGAGAAGTATCATGAAAGATAAGCGGCAAAATCGGCCACAATTTCTTCTGTGACCTCATCTCTGTGAACTGTGTAAGAGGCATGGAAAGCGACTACAATTATTTTTCTTCTCGATTTTGGCAATGTTGGTCACTCTGGGAACATATTTTATCATTTATAGTCTGAATAAGACATTCTGGGTAATGTTAAGAAAAGTTCCATTATAAAATTCCCCAGTTCTTACCTTCTTATACATGCTTCATCAACTACAGACAACAAAATAAATCAGACGCTGTGGTTTGAGGGGATAGATATAATGGTAGATAGTGTTGTTTTTACTTTGACTAGTGTTTTATTGGAGAAGACAGTGGCACCCCACTGCAGTACTCTTGCCTGGAAAATCCCGTGGACAGAGGAGTCTGGTAGGCTGCAGTCCATGGGGTCGCTAAGAGTCGGACTTGACTGAGCAACTTTACTTTCACTTTTCACTTTCATGCATTGGAGAAGGAAATGGCAACCCACTCCAGTGTTCTTGCCTGGAGAATCTCAGGGATGATGGAAGCCTGGTGGGCTGCCGTCTATGGGGTTGCACAGAGTTGGACACGACTGAAGTGACGTAGCAGCAGCAGTGTTTTATATTTAGTCCTTGTCCTAGGGTTCTCTGACTTGCTGATGTTCCAAAGCCCAGTGCCCTCCTGTTACTCTGGTTGTATTCTTAGTCTAGTCTGCTTTAGTTTTACAGTGATCTTTCATCTCTGTCAAAATGTCAGTCTTTCATTCTAGAAGGCCTTTCATAGCTGGACAAATTCATCACAATCTTACTTTAGAAAGGTGTAGGATAGTGGAAAAACTAGTCATGAAGAAGCTTAAAGACCCAGAATTGAATCGTGCTCCCACTACCTACTAGTTGGGAGAGTTGTTAGATTTCTTTGGTCTCTGGTTTCTTTCTCATCTGTAAAACATCTGTGTCACAGAGTTGTTTTAGAAATAGAATGAAATAACATATACAAAAACTCCTAGCCTTTACTCAGGGACTGCACCATGCATCTTTCATGGCTATGATTTGTTTTGCACAAGAATGCTTTCTTGTAGACTGGATTGATTTCTCTCTAAAATAATACCAGTGAGTCCTGGAGATGTGAAACCAGGAGCTCAGCACATCTTTGAACCTCCATGCCTCAGATAAAATTCTGTTCCAGTTTTGTACCATATTCTCACTTCTATTTCATACAGAGTCCTCAGAACAAACTTCCCTAATCTAAGACTCATTTTGTTGTGGTTGCTATAGAACTCAAGAGTCGTAAAATACATGCTTTCTACAGTATCCCTGAGAAGTTTTTTCTTCCCCGATGAGGCAGTCTTGAAAATGATTCCTTGAAGGGATTTTCTAGTCATTGGTAGGTTCTAAACTTGATCTCCTTATGCAGAGCTTGAGCTCATTTGTTTTGCTGTTAAATCTACTAACACTCTGCTTTGTTTTTTCTTCAGTGGCCTCAGCATTTGGGTGCTTTTTTCTTGACTCCTCTTTAATCTTTCATATCAAGCTAATTCTTCAACTGGATTTCAAATGTGGCCTTTGATTTATCCCATGTCCCTCCCCTTCAACCCTGAATATTGGTTTCCATTTTCACTCTAGAATTTATTGATTTTTTTCCATATTCTTTCATCTGGGCTTCCCTAGTGGTTCAGACAGTAAAGCGTCTGCCTGCAATGCAGGAGACTTGGGTTCAATCCTTGGGTCAGGAAGATCCCCTGGAGAAGGAAATGGCAACCCACTCCAGTACTCTTGCCTGGAAAATTCCACTGATGGAGGAGCCTGGTGGGCTACAGTCCTTGGGGTTGCAAAGAGTTGGACACGACTGAGTGACTTCACTTTCATTTTCATATGAGCTCAAAGGTGACCATGAATACTATCAGAACCTGCTCTTGGGAGTTTCTTTAGTAATGAAGGAAGGGTGGTTGTTCATCTTCCCAGATTCTATGACCCAAGTGATGCGTTCATCAGCTGGTGTCCCAGAGTCACACTAGAGCTTCCTGCAGGTCTGGTTTGAACTCATTGGGGGTTTTGGGAGATCAGTTAACACTCAGGTTCATACCAGTTGTCAGCAAATCATAGATGGTTCTTTCACCACAGATGGTCCTGTTGGCACACAGGGGAAATTCCTCCACAGATGGGGCCATGGCTAAGCTTTCACTCCCGAGGCCTATGTCTCAGAATTCCTGGGATGTCAGGATTATCAGCATTCACTTCTGCGGACAATTAAGGCTGGGGAAATTGAGGCATGGTTGCAAGATACACTGCTGCTTCTGCTGCTAAGTCACTTCAGTCGTGTCCAACTCTGTGTGACCACATAGAAGGCAGCCCACCAGGCTCCCCTATCCCTGGGACTCTCCAGGCAAGAACACTGGAGTGGGTTGCCATTGCCTTCTCCAATGCATGAAAGTGAAAAGTGAAAGGGAAGTAGCTCAGTCATGTCCGACTCTTCGCAACCCCATGGACTGCAGCCTACCAGGCTCCTCAGTCCATGGGATTTTCCAGGCAAGAGTAATGGAGTGGGGTGTCATCACCTTCTCCACTATCCATTCCTAAAAGACATATCTGAATTTAAAGAAACTGGTATTATTTTAAAACAGCTATAAAATAAAATGCTTTGGTGCATTTATTCAATAGATATTTCTTGTCAGTTCAGTCAGTTCAGTCACTCAGTCATGTCCGACTCTTTGTGACCCCATGGACTGGAGCATGCCAGGTCTCCCTGTCCATCACCAGCTCCCAGAGTTTACTCAAACTCATGTCCACTGAGTCAATGATGCCATCCAAGCATCTCATCCTCTGTCGTCTCCTTCTCCTCCTGCCTTCAATCTTTCCCAGCATCAGGGTCTTTTCAGATGAGTCAGTTCTTTGCATCAGGTAGCCAAAATATTGGAGTTTTAAATTCAGCATCAGTACTTCCAATGAATATTCAGGACTGATTTCTTTTAGGATAGGCTAGTTGGATCTCCTTGCAGTCCAAGGGACTCTCAAGAGTCTTCTCCAACACCACAGTTCAAAAGCATCAATTCTTTGGTGCTCAGCTCTCTTTATAGTCCAAGTCTCACATCCATACAGGACTACTGGAAAAACCATATTTCTTGAGATGTTTCTTAAATGCATATATTTGGTTTTTCTCATGGTGCAGTTTTTTTACTGAAGTATAGTTGATTTACAATGTTGTATTATTTATACACACATGTACATTCTTTTTTAAAATATTCTTTTCCATTATGATTTATCATAGGATACTGAATATAGTTCTTTGTGCTATACAGTAGGATCTTGTTATTATCCATTCGGTATATAATAGCTTATATCTCCTAAACCTAGTGGTGCAGTTTTTTAATATAAATTTATAACAGCTTTGCTGAGATAAACAATTCACATAACATGCAATTCACCCATTTAAAGTGTACCATTCAGTGGTTTGTAGTACACAGACTTGTGCAGTTGATGCCATGTGCTGGCTGGGTGATCTTAGTCAAGTTACTCAACTTCCCTGTGCCTTTCTCTCTTGTCTGTGGAAATAGGAATAGTAATTGTGGCTGCTTCATACAGCCATTGGGAGAATTCAATCAGATAATGCATATAAAGTCCTAGTATATAATACACATTAATAAATGATTAACTGAAATAAGTTATATTAAAAGAACAGCCTTGGGAAAGCAAGATTTTGGCATTTAATGAACTATGCATGCGTGCTAAGTTGCTTCAGTAGTGTCCGACTCTTTGTGACCCTATGTAGCTTGCCAGCCTTCCCTGTCTGTGGTGAGAAAAGTAGGGGAAAGAATTCAACAACATACGGCTTTGCAGGGTGTCACGTGAAGATGTGGGAAAGCCCGTCAGTTTCTGCGTTATCTGTGAATTGATTCAAACTCACATTTCTCTGCTTCCTCCGACATCCTCTGTCCTCTGTCACACACACACTTCACTTCAAAAAGAAAAAGGATTTTTAAGGCAGCTCTGTTTCCTTTTTGTCCTTCATTTGAGGTCAGAGTCAGGGAACAGACCGTGGGAAAATAAAGTTGTTTCACATGTATCTCTAGAGATAAAGAAGAAATGTTTCTCCATCGAAAATGAAATTAAAATCCTGTTCTGGTNTTTCCCAGATTCTATGACCCAAGTGATGCCTTCATCAGCTGGTGTCCCAGAGTCACACTAGAGCTTCCTGCAGGTCTGGGTTGAACTCATTGGGGGTTTTGGGAGATCAGTTAACACTCAGGTTCATACCAGTTGTCAGCAAATCATAGATGGTTCTTTCACCACAGATGGTCCTGTTGGCACACAGGGGAAATTCCTCCACAGATGGGGCCATGGCTAAGCTTTCACTCCCGAGGCCTATGTCTCAGAATTCCTGGGATGTCAGGATTATCAGCATTCACTTCTGCGGACAATTAAGGCTGGGGAAATTGAGGCATGGTTGCAAGATACACTGCTGCTTCTGCTGCTAAGTCACTTCAGTCGTGTCCAACTCTGTGTGACCACATAGAAGGCAGCCCACCAGGCTCCCCTATCCCTGGGACTCTCCAGGCAAGAACACTGGAGTGGGTTGCCATTGCCTTCTCCAATGCATGAAAGTGAAAAGTGAAAGGGAAGTAGCTCAGTCATGTCCGACTCTTCGCAACCCCATGGACTGCAGCCTACCAGGCTCCTCAGTCCATGGGATTTTCCAGGCAAGAGTAATGGAGTGGGGTGTCATCACCTTCTCCACTATCCATTCCTAAAAGACATATCTGAATTTAAAGAAACTGGTATTATTTTAAAACAGCTATAAAATAAAATGCTTTGGTGCATTTATTCAATAGATATTTCTTGTCAGTTCAGTCAGTTCAGTCACTCAGTCATGTCCGACTCTTTGTGACCCCATGGACTGGAGCATGCCAGGTCTCCCTGTCCATCACCAGCTCCCAGAGTTTACTCAAACTCATGTCCACTGAGTCAATGATGCCATCCAAGCATCTCATCCTCTGTCGTCCCCTTCTCCTCCTGCCTTCAATCTTTCCCAGCATCAGGGTCTTTTCAGATGAGTCAGTTCTTTGCATCAGGTAGCCAAAATATTGGAGTTTTAAATTTAGCATCAGTACTTCCAATGAATATTCAGGACTGATTTCTTTTAGGATAGGCTAGTTGGATCTCCTTGCAGTCCAAGGGACTCTCAAGAGTCTTCTCCAACACCACAGTTCAAAAGCATCAATTCTTTGGTGCTCAGCTCTCTTTATAGTCCAAGTCTCACATCCATACAGGACTACTGGAAAAACCATATTTCTTGAGATGTTTCTTAAATGCATATATTTGGTTTTTCTCATGGTGCAGTTTTTTTACTGAAGTATAGTTGATTTACAATGTTGTATTATTTATACACACATGTACATTCTTTTTTAAAATATTCTTTTCCATTATGATTTATCATAGGATACTGAATATAGTTCTTTGTGCTATACAGTAGGATCTTGTTATTATCCATTCGGTATATAATAGCTTATATCTCCTAAACCTAGTGGTGCAGTTTTTTAATATAAATTTATAACAGCTTCGCTGAGATAAACAATTCACATAACATGCAATTCACCCATTTAAAGTGTACCATTCAGTGGTTTGTAGTACACAGACTTGTGCAGTTGATGCCATGTGCTGGCTGGGTGATCTTAGTCAAGTTACTCAACTTCCCTGTGCCTTTCTCTCTTGTCTGTGGAAATAGGAATAGTAATTGTGGCTGCTTCATACAGCCATTGGGAGAATTCAATCAGATAATGCATATAAAGTCCTAGTATATAATACACATTAATAAATGATTAACTGAAATAAGTTATATTAAAAGAAC
The DNA here is from genome assembly GCA_006410675.1 of Oreotragus oreotragus. NCBI lineage: Eukaryota > Metazoa > Chordata > Mammalia > Artiodactyla > Bovidae > Oreotragus > Oreotragus oreotragus. The sequence continues at coordinate 70,995 of SJYX01019358.1, read as the reverse complement.
AGCCTTGGGAAAGCAAGATTTTGGCATTTAATGAACTATGCATGCGTGCTAAGTTGCTTCAGTAGTGTCCGACTCTTTGTGACCCTATGTAGCTTGCCAGCCTTCCCTGTCTGTGGTGAGAAAAGTAGGGGAAAGAATTCAACAACATACGGCTTTGCAGGGTGTCACGTGAAGATGTGGGAAAGCCCGTCAGTTTCTGCGTTATCTGTGAATTGATTCAAACTCACATTTCTCTGCTTCCTCCGACATCCTCTGTCCTCTGTCACACACACACTTCACTTCAAAAAGAAAAAGGATTTTTAAGGCAGCTCTGTTTCCTTTTTGTCCTTCATTTGAGGTCAGAGTCAGGGAACAGACCGTGGGAAAATAAAGTTGTTTCACATGTATCTCTAGAGATAAAGAAGAAATGTTTCTCCATCGAAAATGAAATTAAAATCCTGTTCTGGTGATAAGCCACTCCCCCATCCCCCACCCCGGTCCACTCCACTGCTACCAAAAAGTTCAGCAAAGTCTGTCCTGCCTGTGAGATTCTGCGGAGCCTCAGTCAGGGAGCAAGAAGGAGGGACTTCACTGGTGATCCTGTGGCTAAGACTGCATTCCCAATGCAGGGGGCCTGAATTCAATTCCCAGTCAGGGAACTAAATTCCACATGCTAGATCCTGGCACAAGCAAATTGAAAAAAAAAAAAAAAAAAAGAGCAAGAAGGAAACCCCTCACATGAATTCCCAGGGACTTCACTGGCCTTACTGAGGCCTCTCAGATCTCATGGAATTTATTATGGCTGCCTCCAAGTGTCTGATATTTTTGTGACTGTGGGTGCAAANAAAAAAAAAAAAAAAAAAGGAGCAAGAAGGAAACCCCTCACATGAATTCCCAGGGACTTCACTGGCCTTACTGAGGCCTCTCAGATCTCATGGAATTTATTATGGCTGCCTCCAAGTGTCTGATATTTTTGTGACTGTGGGTGCAAAGAGAAAAGCTGATGTGTGCCTTCCACTAAACAGGACCCAAGAGAGACTCTGATTTAGAAATAGCAGTTGAATGAGGTGTGGTTCAACAATAGAAGCTCATCCTTCGTGGTCCCAAGAGGATATGTCACTGGTTATTTTCTGGTTGGTAAAATCTAGTAACACGAATGAATGATGATGGTTTCTTCAAATGCAAGTGGAAAAAGTAGCCAATAGCTAGCTACTCTAAGAATAGGGGTGTAGTTGTTGATTAATAGTTGCATAAAGGGTGGCCCAGTCTTTTCTCAAGGATGGATTCATTGTGCAAATATCAATATTTTCCCTGGTGTTTGGCGCATTCTTTCTTCCCTCAGCAGTCACTATCCTGGGGGGCGTTATGGACACCCAGATTTTCTCTTACCATTGTCCTTCCTCATCTCCTCCTTATACCCCTAACTATGATACTCTCCTGGCTCTGGGAGAAGGGGTGCTCCAACTCCAGTTCTATGAAAGAAAGACAACTTGACAAATGGTACCAGCGCCAAGTGAAGGCACATTGCCACCAGAATGGGCCTCGATCCAGAACTATGACCTGCAATTTGAAAATTAGCTTTGAAATGAGAAACCTTGATACTTTAGGAGCAAAATTTAACCAACTGAGTCTCTCTTTATGACTCATCCAGTTCCCATATTTCTGTTTACCAAGATCAAAATCATTAAATTCTATGAGTGCTGAAGTAATTTGAAAGAAGTTCAGCTGATATTTAAAAAAAAAAAAACAACTGATGTAAATAAATGCATACCAGTTAGCTGATGTGGAAAACCAAATCCAATTTGATTATGTCAGACTAACTCTGAACTTATTAATACCTCTTCAAGTTATGCAAGCTGTGTGGAAACATTTTGATGTTGTCCTCAACCTGGAAAAAAGAGCCATTTGAAATTAGTTCAGAGAAAAAGTACACTTTGAAGACTGATTCTGAAGTTAATTTGCTTTTAATGTTGTTATTTTAATATGCAGGGAGGTGTCTGTACTTTTTAATTTCAGTGTTTAGAAATAATAAAGATAGCAAATTGGCAATCTTGAAATCACATTCTAGTCTGACATGTGGTGCTTTAATATATACCATGGTATTCCCAACTCCTGGTCAACAGATAGAGAGGTTTACTGAGGCCTCATTTCTGGCAGCCTCACATGAAGGCAACTGAACAGTGTCAGCTGAAAAATCTAGGGCTCTGGAGGGGCTCTCTATTCAGAGTTAACTGGTCAGCCTTTAACTTCAAGCTTAAACTTTTATTACGTTCCAATCAATGAACCAGCTAAGAGACTGTCGTATTAACAGCCCTTGTCCTATAACGTGCCATTTGCTGGAGTGTGGTTTGCACACCTAGAAGCAGAATTGAACATATCACTTCGGTCAGACTTCTTATCCCACCTGTAGATTTAGTTAAATCTGAATGTTAGAACCCATTAGTGCTCCTCCTTTGTCAAGTGACACACATGTTTAGGGAGTAAAGTGTTATCACTACATATATACCATGATCAAATCTGGATTAACAAACCCTTTTTCTGGGCTTCCCTGGTGGTCCAGTGGTTAAAACTCTGCATTTCTAATGCAGGGGTTGCAGGTTTGATCCCTCGTCGTGGAACTAAGATCCCACATGCTACATTGCCACAGCCAAAAATTAAATTAAATTAAAAAAAAAAAAAAAGAAATCCTTATGGTGTTACAAGTTGTGGTTGTTTAAAAAAATTCCTCTTAATAAATATATGTTCCTTTCCTACCTTAATACAACATGGTGAAGGTAGTAGAAGTTTGAGTCATTCGTGTCCAACTCCATTGAATGACTAGTTTTCAAATATCTACTGCATGCCAGTCAGCTTGCTGGGCATCGAGGATATAGCAGCACATAGGACTTGCTAGCAGGAAAGACAGACTGCCATTAAACTTGTCATGACTACAGGGTCTATTGAAGAGCATTACAGAGAAATCACTTATTTGGAAGTGTATAGCAGAAGGAGGGCTTCCCTGGTGGCTCAGACAGGAAAGAATCCGCCTGAAGTGTGGGAGACCTGGGTTCGATCCCAGGGTTGGGAAGATATCTTGGAGGAGGGCACTCAAGTATTCTTGCCTGGAGAATCCCCATGAACAGAGGAGCCTGGCAGGCTAGTCATGGAGTCACAAAGAATCAGACACGACTGAGCAACTAATCACAGGACAGCAGAAGGAACTAACCTAGACTGGGGCTCTGGAGAGCTCTCCATGGGAAGGTGATATTTAAGCTGTGCCCTAAAGAGTGGATGGGGGCTGGCTCAGGTGAAACTGTCTTATCAGACTACTGTACATGTTTTTCTTCCATCAACTGTACTAACACTGTTGTTTAGCTTTCCAGAGAAAGAGCTGAGTTTCCTATGTGCTGTCACATTCCCAATGGGATGTTAAAATGGCTGTGATTATGATTCCAACTCCAGTGCTCATTCTACAGCACTGTAGCTGTGGGAAATAAAGATAATTGAGCCTCTTGGTAGACACTGAAGATTATGGATTAAAAATTGTTTGTCCTGATGGGTACTTTTCCTGTGGTTTTGCCTGTTTGCCTTCCGATCACCAAACATGTATTCAGTGCTTTGTAATGACCTGTTGACTGATTCGGAAAGAGAGGGAGAGACTATTTTTGGTTAGTTGTGAAGTTCTGACTCACCTCCTTCTGATTCATTTGGGTTTTGTTGTAATGAATTACCTTCTCCTGACATAACTGATTGCTTTAGGACTATCTTCTAAAATGTTGGTAGTATTGATAGAAACCTGCTAAGATGTGTGATAAGAATCTAAGCATTCTGGAATGGCATCCCAGTAAATTCCCTACTGAAGTACTAATGTGTGTGTATAGTCAGGAGGGCAGCTGTCCCCAGGAAAATTAACTATTAAAGGAAAAAGCTGCAACCTATCACAGGAACTGAGGGAGGAAACTACCCCCGTTGTCTGGATAGAGTATGTCTGAATTCAAAATATCCCAGAACCAGGCCTGGTGTTGAGTGAACAGATATCAGCAGCCATCTTGGCTAAAGACACAGGGAAATGGAATGTGTATGACAATGTGTAGGTCCATTGTTCCAAACTTGATAGTTGAAATGTGGATGAGGACTAGCTTGTCAGTCTTCAGTTTCCAAGTAGGCTTCTTATCACTAATGTGATTTTTGCTGGATAGGTGTTTTAAAAGTGCACTTAAGAAGCCATTTGACCTTGATTTTTTCTAGATGAGCATTTGCAATTGTTGGTTTCCAAGAGTGCTGGTTGTTTATTTAAAAGTCTAGATGAGATTTGCTCCCAAGGGTAGGGCAGCTGGGTACAGCTATGTAGTCAGTGCACTGCACAAAGGCAGGGGCCTAATTGGGGAGGAGAAGCTAAAGTCCAGACCAGCCAAGAGGAAGGATGCTTCTGTGTAATTTGTCCACCCAGAGGGGGCACTGCCTGTAATTTATATAAGGGCATGGATAGGACTAGCAGCTGCCCAGCTCAGCCACTATTGAACTCATGCTCGCAGCTAACTCTATGACTTAAACAAAGAAAAATGGGGTAATTCTAGGTAATTTTTTTCATGGCAAGAAATGTCTATCCAATCCAAATCTTCTGCTTTCTAGGCTGCATGCTTTCTTCTACAAAATATGGTTCAGATGTTACACAGTGATATTCTCACCTTGAAGCTTTCCAGATAAATCACTGGGATTTCCTGTGGGAAGTAACATGTGAGTCAATCTCGCAGAGTCTCCCTCTTCCAACCTGCCCTGTCTCCAGGTTCATGTGCCTGGGGGGGCCAACAGGCCGGATAGGTGACACTGTACAGATTTCAGGGCCATACGCTGTGTTCCCTTGGAATTCATCCTAAGTCAGTATTTGACTAGGGCAGATGCTGCCAAAGAACTGTTGGTAATGTACAGTTCCTCCTTCCCTGCCTGGCTGCAACATGTCCTAGAATCTCCAGACCCACATCTGGCAGCTCTGCTTGTACTTAGCATCTTGCAAATTTCCCTGCATTGATTTACACAAGGGCTTAAAAAAATTCACGTATCAAACATTTATCAGATACCTACTCTACGTAAAGCTCTGTGCCAGTTTAGGGGACCCATACAAAGTCACAGGAGATATTGTTCAAATATTTCACATGAAAGCAAAGAATGGCTGTCAGTGATTTCATATGGTTCAACTAAGATTACAAGCCTGGAGCCAGAAGAAAAAAGGTAGGCTGAAACCCTGGCTCCTCCATTTACTGGTTGTGTGACCTTGAGCAAGTTTTCTAACCTCCCTTTTTTTTAGTAAAAGGAGAAAGTGGCCTGGATTACCCTAAGGTCTTCCTTTCAAGACCTTAAAATTCTAAAATTGGCCAACCAGGAAAGAGTATTTTTTGTTGTTGTTGTCAAAAAGCCGTTCAGCGGGAAGCATGAAGAAGATAAATGGTAACATATCTGTGTGTTCAGTAGTGACTTCAGAGGACATGGCAAAGTTTTAAAAATAAAATTAATTTTAACTGCCCAATTTAAAAATACATATGTAGCATTGCTAGGAGACTCAGGTTTGATTCCTGGGTTGGGAAGATCCCCTGGAGAAGGGAATAGCAACCCACTCCAGTATTCTTGTCTGGAGAATCCCATGGATGGAGGAGCCTGGAGGGTTGCAGTCCATGGGGTTGCAAAAAAGACGTGACTGAGTGACTAACAGACATAGACACACATGTAGCATTACACCACAAACCATTGCCATTTAGGCATTATATAGGAATCTTTTGCAAAATCTGGAAAGTTGGACAAATTAGAGCACAGTACCATTTTCACTAAGAGCTGTAACCTAAGAAAAAAAATTCTCTTTACATTCTCTTTACAGCAGCAGCTCCTGCTGCTGCTAAGTCACTTCGGTTGTGTCCGACTCTGTGCGACCCCATAGATGGCAGCCCACCAGGCTCCCCTGTCTCTGGGATTCTCCAGGCAAGAACACTGGAGTGGATTACCATTTCCTTTTCCAATGCATGAAAGTGAAAAGTGAAAGTGAAGTCACTCAGTCGTATCTGCTTTACAGCAGCAGTGATTTGTAATTTTTAAAGCACTTCTCACATACATTTTCTGATCTGATACAACAGCCCAGTAAGCCAGGCTGTATTATTTTCTTAAACTTTTTAGGAAACTAAAGGTTGGAGAGCTTAAGTGACTTACTCAAGACCACCGGCTGATAGAGCTAGCCAGGATTCTAGTCCCGTTCTCTCTTTGTAGCTTTTATTCCTGTATCACTTCCACACTGACTCTCCACCAACAGCAAACCAAAAAGGGGCAGATATGGGGAGGAGAAGAAATACTATAGAGATAACTGGAAGCAGACTGAAGGATTTCTGGGTGGAGCGGCTCTTTAACAATTCTTTTTCATTGGGACAAAGATAAGGTGGGAAAACCTACCCTGGTCACTGAAGCATATGGCTATGGTCACTCCAAGGGGGAAAAGACCCTAGGCTGGAAGTGCAATGCCCCATCCCATTAATTAACATTATCTTCTAATGGAGGAGGGCATCTTTTTCCCTTCTTTTGAGTGTGACTGTTGTGTCATCATGGAAATTTCAGCTGCTATAGCTGCTGTGGTTACAGTGGTATCATGGATCCCTTCAGTACTGCTTCAGAAATTCCTTAGGCAATTGTGCTAAAAAGTTAGTGTCGGATGCTCAAGAGGAGATGTTTCCGTGGTTCTGCTGCTGACAAGGCACTGGGAGGAGGCTTTCAGGACTCAGCAGCAACATGATGTTTCATTAGGCCCCTGTGTTATGGCCTCCTAAGACCCCAGTTTGCTGGTAGTGTATGCCAGAAACCTCAGTTCATAAAGGCATCTTCCTTAAGACTGACATGTAGGATAGTCAGTCACTTGATACATGAAGTAGGTGACCCAGAGAAAAAAAGACTACTAGTCTGGTGTCCACACATGGCTACACATTAGAATCACCTGGAGGGCTTTTACAGTACTGATGCCCAAGTCACACCCCATACAAACTCAATCACCATGTCTGTGTGAAAGCCAGGCACCACTATTTTTAAAGACCCCTGGCTGATTTCAGTATGTATTAAGTTTTGCAGTTAATGGGCTAGCTAACAGTTTTTACAAGATCACACAGCTGGGGAAAGGAACTTACCATGGTTCAACTCCCTTATTTTTAACTGAAACTGACCTTTGCCCTAAAAATGAAGAATGAGCAGACACGGTGTCCTTCACAATTTACCTTCAGAATGAATACGTTAGCCCCAGTTCACCAGTGGAGAACATGAGTGTGTTTCCACTTGGCCTTGTAAAATGTGGAAGGGGGCCTTCTGGCAGTATTCATACCAGTTATGGGACATGTAATGACAATCACTCAGCAAGTGTCAATGGAGGGCCTACTGTGTACCAGGCTTGTCCTAGGCTGTATCAATAAGTGGTGAGCAAGGAACATAAGGGTTTGCCCTCCCAGAGCTTATCAGCTAAAAAAGGACCAAGATATAATTCAGTGATTCCAACACTTTAGGGTTAAGACTTTAAAGGGAACTTATTTTATTCATTTGCTCTAGGCCTTGTTTCTTTGAGAGGATTTGTGCCAGCAAACACACACATAATGAAATTGTTAGAATATAAATAAGAAACAGAAATTAAGACTAGGGAAAATATAAATAAGAGTAGAGAGTCAAAAACAGAGGAAGAAAAATTCATAATTATGCAAATCATAAGGATCCACTTGGGCTTAACCTCAAATTTGGCATAAAGTATCCTGGCAGCCAAATTGAAAAGGGAACCATGGTTAGTTATAAAGGTCTTGTTGTCAGAAAGACAAAAACAAACAAACAAACAAACCTAGTTCCTCAGCAGAGGAAAGGCTTTCCTAACACTTGGCTCTTGAGGAGATGTCTCATGTGGAGCTTCATACAGTCTCCTATAGAGACTGCAAAAAGTAGATTTTATAACTGTGCCATGCAGACCCTGCAATAAAGGTAAGGACATAAAACTAAAATGTAATTTAATAAATCCATTTCTGTCACGAGTAGGTGATCAGAAGTAAGTTGATTGAGGTCAAATATCTGTCCAGATGAACAGTGACTAGAAGTTGGGGTACCTGGAGGACACTCTTATAACAGTCCTCATAATTTCTTTCTCCTGGGATTTCCATAGACATATGGTTATATTTTCAATTTTCCAGGGTAGAGTTGAAAAGGTAGAGTTATTCCATGCTGTGGATAATGGAATGGTTATATGAAGGGTCGGCAGATATTTTCTGTAGAGAGCCAGATAGTAAATATTTTAGCTCTCATGAGCCAGACAGCCTGTCGTAACAGTTCAGCTCTGCAGCTGTAACACAAATCAGTCATAGACAACACAGAAATGAACAGGCATGGCTGTGCTTCAGTAAAACTTGATTTATAAGAACAAGTGGCAGGTCAAATCTGGCTGACAAACTATAGCACTAAGCCTGAGTTTAACCTAAAAAATAAATGAAAAGCAAAGTGTATTACTGCTATTTTTTGTTGGAATTATGGAACGTTTTGAAACTTGGCAAGTCTTGGTCAGTGGTGATTTTGGCCTCATTATTTAGTTGATAGCAGATGATGATACATGCTGGAGAGAACATGGCTCGCACTGAGGCTGCAAATTCATAAAGTTCACCAGAGCAATGTATAGACCCCAAAACAATCCAGTACAACTATTCATATATCCAAGTGATGCTCAACAGTCGTGGAACTATCAGGTTGTTGCAGCACAGAGCTGGACTCATTCTACATATTTTTTTGGTTCCACGTGGAGAAAGAGAATTGTTATGTTTCTCACTGGGAGGTCTAACAAAGCAACGTGGATTCGCTATTAAGATCTCCTTAGGAAAGAGAGATGACATTGACACTGAGTTATTTCCAGCAGCTTAATGTATGCTATTCACTCCTTTAACATCTTTTCAAGTCTAAAATCTATTTCAAACTACCCAATGTAGATTTTAACCGAACTTCCATGAGTATAGCCAAATATATGGCTACATGCAGGGGTAAAAAACAAACAACAGAAAAAACATCATTTCACTGTAAAAAAAGGACTTAGCTATGAGCAGATAATAAACCATGTTGATGGTTTATCATGGCCTGAATTCTTAAATACCCTCTGATGCTGGGAAAGATGGAAGACAAAAGGAGAAAGGGGCAGCAGAGTATGAGATGATTTGGTAACATTGCCAACTCAGTGGACATGAATTTGAGCAAACTCCAGAAGACAGCAAAGGACAGGGAAGCCTGGCATGCTGTAGTCCAGAGGGTCACAAAGAGTCAGACAAGACAGCAACTCAACAACAGCAACAGTGGCCATAAACTAACTTGGGAGGTTAGTTGTGTAATGGAGCTATCTTAAAGGGTTAAGTCCAAGAGGTCATCAGAAGAGCTGGCTTCAACTGATTTAGCATCTGCAACAAAAGGTGCTTTAGGGCTTCAACCTTGAAGTTTTTAAAAACATGGCTATGAATTCAGTGGTGGAACCAACCTTTGGGGTTTCATTATCAGTCTGTACAGAATTTGGTATATCATACTTTCTGGATAGCAGAGAAATTGGTTTATTTGCTCCATTTAGAATATCCTAACTATTCATTTATCCAGCAACACAAGATGGTTAGAAAATAGTTTTGCTCATTGTAATAGAATATTTTAGGCTCATGGAGAGCACATACTGTCTTTATCTTCGTATACCCAGGGCTTAGCCCTGTACCAGATCTACGAGGGTCACTGTAAAATGCATGTCCATGAATGACTCCTGGGCAAAACTATCCTGTTTGCAGAACTTGTGCCACAGAGCAATGGAAGGCACATGCCAGGAAGGGACACGGCTTCTTGTTATTAAACAAATTGTGGCAGACATTGAACCACTCAAAAAGAGATTAAGCTTTTTGTTTTGCAATTGGAACAAAATGTGCTTACAAAACTTAAAAAGCGGAAAACTGCTCAGATGGAATCACAGTGTTTCCCAGCAATATCACCAGATGAGGGTAGGGGTAAGAGATTAGCAATCAGGTTCATGTGGCATGTATAAATATTTTTATTAATGGCTTATTCTTGACAAGCAGGATTTGAGGCCAGAGAAGTTTCCAAGTAAATTTCTTAGGGAAAATGTCTGCTATCAATTTGCCTAAGACTTCTACTTTTTCAGAATCAACAAGCAGCCAGACATATTATTTTGTTCCCTGCCTCTCTTTCCTCTGGCCCTGTCAATATGGTTATTTATAATAATAACTTTATCAGTTGTCTCAAGAAAACAAATTTCCTTCAACAGAAGTCACAATGTGATCTCACAGTCATATTTTTTAAAATGTTGCTGCCACTAATAAGAGATGCATAGAGAATGGATGCTGTTCTGAGCCAAAGTCAAATACTGGGCAGTGTGTGAGGTACTGCTGCAACTCTGCCCGCATCACACACTGGTGGCCAGGTCTTACGAGCAAGAAGGAAAAAGAGAGCCAAAAGGATGAGGCTGCACACAGAAACCCTCAAAACCCGGCAAAAGCTCCAGCCCTGAGCATTTCATTGTAGGACCCCATGGCTCCCAGAGAAGTGTGGGAACATGGGCAGAAGCATAGAGGAGGTGAAGTTAGAGCCAAGTCTAACATCGTTTGGGGGAGCTTTGATGTGGATAATTTGTCTCACTGTAACAGATAAATTGCCTACCTGATTGCATCCAGCAGGTTCCAAAGAGACAAACTTTGGCTCCAGTGACACTCATTAAATATCACCCCATCCTTGTTACTGCCACCTCTTTCTGATTTCCACATTGCCAGACCAAGGGAGCTTGAGCATCTGTTCATAGAGTTGCTCCTAATCCCACCCTCCCCAACACTCACCAGAAAGCAACAGAAACAGAATAGAGATGAATAGATAACCTTAGGGAGCATCTGGATTTACCTCACTGTCCTGCTGGAGTGAGTGTAGAGAGCCAGTTATAAGTTGTCATGATGGTGAGCATCTTTGGAGTTGAGTTGCTCAGTCGTGTCTGACTCTGCGACCCCAAGAACTGCAGCACGCCAGGCCTCCCTGTCCATCACCAACTCCCGGAGTTTACCCAGACTCATGTCCATTGTTACTTTCTAGAAAGGCATATGGATAGCTCCAGCCAAAGGCACACTTAGAATGACTCTAAGCAAATTTAACTCTTTCATTGCAGTGTTTGAAACAGAAAAATTGCTCTCAAGCATCTATGAGTTTAGACCAGCATTTCCCAAACTACTTGCTTCCCGACTGTCCTATAGTTTTTGGATTGTAGTGACCTCAAGAGAGGCACCTTGTATAAGTAAGTTGAGAAAATTTTGAGTTAGAGTCAGGCTGGTCAGACGCCTCAGAGCCTTGACTATACTCTTTTAAATGATCAATTCCGAGGTGTCTGGAAAGCTCCAAGTTGGATGATGACGTTGAGGTGCCCGTACAGGTGCTTCCCTGGACTTCCTCCCTGAGGTTGCTGCCTGGCCCAGCTTGAGAAGAGGGGCCAGGGCTGCTGTGAGTTTAAAGTTCAGGGAGGACACTGGCTAAGCTGGGCTGGCCTGAGTTTAGCAGAGCCCCCTCAAGTTGTCAAAAAAGGCCAATTCAAAACTCACGTACAAGAGCAACGGCACAGCCGTATCCCCACTCCCAAATTTGTTAAAGCTCCAGGCAACATCAAGTAACAGCAGAAAACGCCCACTCTAAGGCTGGGTACTTCCAGCCTCACTGCGGGCTGCCCCTCCCTGCCTTGATCTCTAGTTTAACCTGGGTTTTGAAGCAGAATCCTTGATGAGATAGTTCCTTGCGATGAAAACACTGGTTCCCTCTGCAGCGCTTCTTTTGTGGAGAAGGAGAGGAACAAAGAAAAACTCATTGCTTCTCAGTTTAGTGATGCCCAGAATTTTCAGTTATGATTTGCCAAATTTGTGCCCTGGAAGGAATAAAATACCAGGAAGGGTTATTCTTTCTTTGTCAGTGATTTAGTGGTTTTTAATTTTTTTTTAAAAAATTGCCTCTTTCTTTGGAGAATCTCAAAGAATTTTATAAAAATGATACCATAGATTCTTACACCTGACCCTGTAACCAGTAGATCTGTCTGGAGTAAAATTATCTAAAACAGGAGACTGAGAGCTATTGTTAGGATCACTGAGAGTGGGAAGGGCAGAGCACAGGCAGCACTGAGACTCTGGCCTTTCCTTCTCAGGATCCCAGATTTTTCACGCAGGGATGTGCCACGGTCTGCCAACGTAATTTGTTAGTGAGTACTTTTCATGCAAGATAGTACCTAATCGTGCAAGAACTGGAGACCATATAAAAATTCCATATAAAACTCTTCTACATTTCATGTTGGGAAGTGAGATTAAAGTGAGGGCCTGAAAGTCCAGAGCTACGTATAGGGTGAGGAATGATATTCCTGGCGTCACCAACTCTGACTCACTCTGACCCGAGGCCTCTGACTCACTCTGACTCAAGGCTATTTTTTCTCAATATTCTTTTCCCTATTTGCATGGGGTAAGTGGTTATGATGTTTGCTTATTTTTATTTACCTCTACACCATGTGCAGAAGTATGATGTCTAGGCCATTAGACATGTGTAAAAAAATCCTATGCACATATGAGTGTCTGTCTGAGATAGTCCCACAAAGCCAAGTGATGTCAGTCTTTTTAAGGCTTCCTTTGAAACTGAAAGCCATCACAGGCCTGCTGCTAGAGGACTGTGGTAAGTATCTACATCAGTCTGTGGGTAAAAGAAAATGAAAACATAAGTAATGCTGGTTATAGTCGCCATGGCTATGTTATTAACCATTCCATTGGTTTAAAAAGTTTGCCATTTTGAATGACTCAGAAATCCTTTCATTGATATGGCTCTTCTTCTCATGACTGTGTTCCCTTTCTAATCCTAAGTGAGGGTTTTCTCAGTCCTTGCTAGATGGGCCTCAGAATGTTAAACTTACGATCTAGCTAAACATTTTAGCTTAAAACTAGATTTCCTTATTCAAACAACAGACTTCATTGACTCATCAACTTCAGCCATATTGCATGATACAGTTCAGTCAAGATAAAATGTAGAGTAGATTTTAAAAGACATCTAATCCCCTAAGGAAAAGGAAACAGCATTTCTCTGCAGGCCCACCTGGATCAATTACTGCTGGCCTGTCCCTCGGCGTCTGAGTTTAACCACCGGGGGCCTCCTTCCAGCATTGCTTTCCAGGACCACTTGCTTCTGCCTTCCAAGAGCTCTGGAAGGAAAAGCCTGTGGTTAACTGTTAACAGAGATCAAATATAAGACCTGCTCCAGCTGCTAAGATTATTACTGGTCCAGGGTTGGCCAGGCAACACCAGCTTGTGATGCTTTCTCAGTTACAGAGACCTCTTCCATCCTTCTAGCTTGTTCTGACTTACAGCCTGGAAAGCAGAGAACAGACGCCCCCACCCACCGTCTCCTTGCACTCAGAAGCCTATAAAAAGTACCTCTCTAATCTATAGAGGTTCTATTCATACTCTTATTTTAATTCAACAGGTATTTATTTTGATGTTTTACACACCCTAATTTAATACTATCTCCATTTAAGTTATTTAATAAGAAGACTCCCTTATTGTTGTTATTCAACAAGAGTTTTTCCCAGGTAGCATGGTGGTGGGAAAAAAAAAAAAAAAATCCACCTGCCAGTGCAGGAGACGCAAAAGACACAGGTTGGATCCTGGGTCGGGAAGGTCCCCTGGAGTAAGAAACAGCAACCTACTCCTCTTCTTGCTTGGAAAATCCCATGAACAGAGGAGCCTGGCAGGCACAGTCCACGGGCTGCAAAGAGTCGGACACAACTGCATGCACATGCAGCGAGTGCCCTTTAACTGACTTAGCAGCATCTGGCTCTTTTACTTTGCATGTGGATAGTTTCTTCTCCAGACATTTTAAACACATGTGAACAGAACATGTTTTAAACATTTATGCTGTGGTTGCCTTGTGGAAGTATTCATAACTATCCTGGTGATGCAACTAGGAAAACTTGTCATACAATCTATATGCACACAAGTCTCTCCTCCTGTGTGTAGCTTTTCCATTTGGGTCCTTTTGTCTAACAGTAGTTATATCATTTGTCTTAAGTTGTGTAAAATAATTTCTTATCTGCATCAGATTTAAAAATTCTGTCTATATACCCCTGTGGGTTGATAGTGGGGGAGAAGAAGTTGGAGAGGGCTCTGAGGAGATGAGGAGGCGCTCGCCTTGCCCTCACCCTGTGCTCTTGGTAAATGAGAAGGGAAAGATTCCAAGTCCTATTTCTGGAAGATTACATACTTTTAAAAATACAAGATTACTTTAATTTTACTGGCAGTCAGTAGGGCTTCAGTGAACCCTCACACCAGCTGGGAATAATTTGGAAAAAGAGATGAGCCAAACTAATTTAAATTCACAGGTAACCAGAAACAGTCCAATTGTTTCCGTTTTCTTTCCCATCAAGTTTATTCTCAGGGCCACTAAATTAACCTTTTTTTTTTAAGCTTCTTTCCTTGTCCCTTTGAGCCTGAGGGTGGAGTAGCTAATGAACAATTAAAGATCCAAAAGGAAAAGGAAGGAGAAGTTTTGCTAAGGCCTGGGGTAATCACAGACTGATAATCAGCTCCCTACTAATCAGCAGTTGGCTTTGGTACTTTAACTGCAGGATATAACCATGCCCCACCCCCCTAGTCTCTTGAAGGAGACAGATTTTCTCTAACCCTCCTTACAAATTGAGGGAACCTATGTATGTATTTCTGATAAGCTGTACATAGTATTTTAAAAGCTAATATCTAAGCACCAGAAGTTTCTACACTGAATTTATCTGATATTTTCTTCTACCTGTTCTTATTATGACTTTATAACCTAGAAATATAAAGCCCAGAGCCCTTTTCTATTATGTTGGAAGAACATATAATTTATCATCTAAACTACAATACTTCTTAGAGTGAAATGGGGGCACTGATAATCACTATGTTAAGACTATCCCCAACACACCAAAACAGATGGTTCCTCTAGCTGCACGCCTCCATGCCATCTTAGATCTGCAGGCCTCTTTGCAGACAGGTTCTTAAGAGCATCAGCAATATAAGCCCAGTAGCACAAAGAGAGCAGGCCAGGAAGAGTTAGATCAGTGGTTCTAACCCAGATTGCACATCAGAACCACTTGGGGGCCTTGGTGAGGATACCATTACTGGGCCTACTCCCAGAGACTGACTTTAATTATTCTGTGTAGGCCTCTAGTTTTAAAAAGCTTCCTATTAATAGGTAATTCTAATTAGATAAGCGTATTAGGTGGCTCAGATGGTAAAGCGTCTGTCTACAATGCAGGAGACCTGGATTTGAGCCCTGGGTTGGGAAGATCCCCTGGAGAAGGAAATGGCAATCCACTCCAGTACTATTGCCTGGAAAATCCCATGGACAGAGGAGCCTGGTAGGCTACAGTCTATGGGGCCGCAAAGAGTCGGACACGACTGAGCGACTTCACATTGTATAGTATACATTAATATTCTTGTGTGTGTGTGTGTGTGTGTGCACATGTGCACGTATATGCTCTCCGTCGTGTCCGGCTTTTTGCAACCCAGTGAACTGAAGCTTGCCCGTGAAATTCTCTGTCCGTGAAATTCTGCAGGCAAGAATGCTGGAGTGGGTTGCCATTTCCTACTACAGAGGATCTTCCCAACCCAGAGATCAAACCCACATATCTTGTGTCTCCTGCATTGGCAGGTAGATTTTTTTACCACTGAGCTACCTGGGAAGCCCAAGATACTTATGTACATTTAAGTATATATTAACATACATATACTTTGGTATACATATACTTTAATGTGTATAAGAATCATCTGGGGATCTGGCTAAGCTTATGCTGACTCAGGTTTGGGGAAGGTCAGAGTCTACATAGAGTTGGATTACTGTGATATTGAATGGTTTGCCTTGGAAATGAACATAGATCATCCTGTCATTTTTGAGATTGCATCCAAGTACTGCATTTCGGACTCTTTTGTTGACCATGATGGCTACTCCATTTCTTCCAAGGGATTCCTGCCCGCAGAAGTAGATATAATGGTCATCTGAGTTAAATTCACCCATTCCAGGCCATTTTAGTTTGCTGATTCCTAGAATGTCGACGTTCACTCTTGCCATCTCCTGTTCGACCACTTGCAATTTGCCTTGATTCATGGACCTAACATTCCAGGTTCCTATGCAATATTGCTCTTTACAGCATCGGACCTTGCTTCTATCACCAGTCCCATCCACAACTGGGCATTGTTTTTGCTTTGGCTCCATCCCTTCATTCTTTCTGGAGTTATTACTCCACTGATCTCCAGCAGCATATTTGGCACCTACCGACCTGGGGAGTTCCTCTTTCAGTATCCTATCATTTTGCCTTTTTATACTGTTCATGGGGTTCTCAAGGCAAGAATACTGAAGTGGTTTGCCATTCCCTTCTCCAGTGGACCACATTCTGTCAGACCTCTCCACCATGATCCGTCCGTCTTGCATGGCCCCACACGGCATGGCTTAGTTTCATTGAGTTAGACAAGGCTGTGGTCCATGTGATCAGATTGACTAGTTTTCTGTGATTATGGTTTCAGTGTGTCTGCCCTCTGATGCCCTCTTGCAACACCTACCATCTTACTTGG
>SJYX01019358.1:16102-49703 GCA_006410675.1 Oreotragus oreotragus | reverse complement strand
GGAAAAAGGAAGAGAGTTCCAGAAAAACATCTATTTCTGCTTTATTGACTATGCCAAAGCCTTTGACCGTGTGGATCACAATAAACTGTGGAAAATCCTGAAAGAGATGGGAATACCAGACCACCTGACCTGCCTCTTGAGAAACCTATATGCAGATCAGGAAGCAACAGTTAGAACAGGACATGGAACAACAGACTGGTTCCAAATAGGAAAAGGAGTACGTCAAGTCTGTATATTGTCACCCTGCTTATTTAACTTCTATGCAGAGTACATCATGAGAAACACTGGGCTGGAAGAAGCACAAGCTGGAATCAAGATTGCCGGGAGAAATATCAATAACCTCAGATAAGTAGATGACACCATTCTTATGGCAGAAAGTGAAGAGGAACTAAAAAGCCTCTTGATGAAAGTGAAAGAGGAGAGTGAAAAAGTTGGCTTAAAGCTCAAGATTCAGAAAACTAAGATCATGGCATCTGTTCCTGTCACTTCATGACAAATAGGTGGAGAAACAGTGGAAACAGTGTCAGACTTTATTTTTTGGGGCTCCTAAATCACTGCAGATGGTGACTGCAGCCATGAAATTAAAAGATGCTTACTCCTTGGAAGAAAAGTTATGGCCAACCTAGATAGCATATTGAAAAGCAGAGACATTACTTTGCCAACAAAGGTCTATCTAGTCAAGGCTATGGTTTTTCCAGTAGTCAGGTATGAATGTGAGAGTTGGACTGTGAAGAAAGCTGAGCGCCAAAGAATTGATGCTTTTGAACTGTGGTGTTGGAGAAGACTCTTGAGAGTCCCTTGGACTGCCAGGAGATCCAACCAGTCCATTCTGAAGGAGATCAGCTCTGGGTGTTCTTTGGAAGGAATGATGCTAAAGCTGAAACTCCAGTACTTTGGCCACCTCATGAGAAGAGTTGACTCATTGGAAAAGACACTGATGCTGGGAGGGATTGGGGGCAGGAGGAGAAGGGGACAACAGAGAATGAGATGGCTGGATGGCATGACCGACTCACGGACGTGAGTTTGAGTGAGCTCCAGGAGTTGGTGATGGACAGGGAGGCCTGGCGTGCTGCAGTTCATGGGGGTCACAGAGTCGGACACGACTGAACGACTGAACTGAACTGAGAGTCTACATTTCTAACAAGCCCCGAGTCGTGTTGTGCTGCTAGTCCAGGGACTACACTTTGATCAGCAAAGAGTTAGATGAACTATGAAGCCCTAAGAACAATACCTTGAAAAAAATTTTATGGAGGAACTTAATTTTTACTCAAGTTTTTCTCCATTTTCAGAATTCAGCTTTTTTTAACAGTGTAGTTCACTGACTTTGAAGTTTTTAAATGGCAGAAGGGGCAACATGTGTTTTTAGTGCCATTCACTGTCCTCTAGACTTCCCAGTTGACCACTGGGCTCCACATGAATGTTTTCTAGACATCTCAACTTGATGTGTGCAAAACTGAAGTTTTACCAGCCCCTCCCCCTTCCCCCAACTCCTGCTTCTTTCAGTTTCTTCATCTCAGTAAATGGCATTTTCATCCTTCTAGTAGGTTTGGTTAGAAATCTAGGATTCATCCTTGACTCCTTTTTTTTCTCCCTTTCCTATTGCACATCCAAGAGCAAGTCCTATCAACATGACCCTCAGAACTCGGCCAGAGTCTGAGCCTGTCTTCTGCCCCAACTGTTGCCACCCTGGGCCAGGCTGCTCTCCTGTGGAGGCCTGCAGTGCTCTCCCCACAGACCTCCTTCCTTCCACTCTGTCCACTCCTGCGTACACCCTCACCTCAGCACAACAACCAGCAGAATTGCTTTAAAAAACATGTTAAATCACCTCGTTGCTCTGAAGTCCTTTGGGGCTCCCTGTCTCACTCCAAGAATTGCCAGACCCCTTACTGTGATCGCAGACGCTGCTGGAAGCAGCCCCCCCTCTCTCTCACCTTATCTCCTCCCTCTCATCCTATTTCTCTCTCCACTCCAGCCATTGTTCGATCAAGAACACTCTGCCTCAAGACACTTAACAGTGGCTGTTGCCGCTGTCTGGAATGCCTTTCCCTCTGAAATCTTCATGGCCTGCCCCTCATTTCTCCGTGAAGGTTCCCCTGGCCACCATACATAAAATAGCCCTCACAGCTGAGTGCAGCTTAGCTCCCTTGGCCTGCTTTACTTTTGTTTGTAGCTCATAGTCCCATTCATATATATTTACTTACTTGTTTTATTGTCCGTCCGTCAGGAAGCCAGGGCTTAATTGTTTTCACTGCATCCTTAATGCACAGAGTACCACCTGGCATACAGTAAATGTCCAGTACAGTTTTGCCAAATGAACAAAACACACAGTCCCCGACTTAAGATGGTGCAACTTGATTTTTCTACTTTTTGATGGTGTGAAAGCTATAAACTTTCAGTAGGAACTGTACTTTGATTTTTGACCTTTTCCCAGGCTAAGCCTCACCTCCCAGGCAGCCACACAGTCTCAAAGGTAAACAACCGATACACGTACAACCACTCTGTATCCATACAACCACTCTGTTTTTCACTTTCAGTACAATATTCAATAAACTACATGAGTTGTTCAATACTTTATTATAAAACAGGAATTGTGTTAGATGAATTTGCCCAACTATCAGCTAATGTAAGTACTCCAAGCATATTTAAGGCAGGCTAGGCTGACTGATGATGTATATGTTAGGTGTGTTAAATGCATTTCTGACTTATGGCATTTTCAGCTTTGTTGTGTTCCTTGATCAGTTACTAACTGGTGTCTGACTCTTTGCAACCCCATTGACCCCAGGCTTTCCTATCCTTCACTATCTCCCAGAGTTTGCTCAAACTCATGACTATTGACTATTGAATCAGGGGATACCATCCAACCGTCTCATCTCTGTCACCCTCTTCTCCTCTTGCTTTCAAGCTTTCCCTGCATGAGGGTCTCTTCCAGTGAGTCGGCTCTTTGCATCAGGTGGTGAAGGTGAAGTATTGAGTTTCAGTGTCAGTCCTTCCAATGAATATTCAGGGTTGATTTCCTTTAGGATTGACTGGTTTGATCCCCTTATAGTCCAAGGGACTGTCAAGAGTCTTCTCCAGCACCATAATTTGAAAGCATCAGTACAAAGTGCTCAGCCTTCTTTATGGTCCAGCCCTCACATCCATACATGACTACTAGAAATACCATAGCTTTAACTATACATATCTTTGTCAGCAAAGTGATGTCTCTCCTTTTTA
This sequence comes from Oreotragus oreotragus, assembly GCA_006410675.1. Classification (NCBI taxonomy): domain Eukaryota; kingdom Metazoa; phylum Chordata; class Mammalia; order Artiodactyla; family Bovidae; genus Oreotragus; species Oreotragus oreotragus. The sequence continues at coordinate 46,490 of SJYX01019358.1, read as the reverse complement.
CTACACTGTATGGGTTTGTCATAGCTTTCTTTCCAAGGAGCAGTCATGTTAATTTCATGACTGCAGTCACCATCTGTAGTGATTTTGGAGCCCAAGAAAAGAAAATGTCACTGCTTCCATTTTTTCCCCTTCTACTTTCCATGAAATGATGTGACCAGATGCCATGATCTTCGTTTTTTGAATGTTGAGTTGTAAGTCAGCTTTCTCACTTTCCTCTTTCAATTCATCAAGAGGCCCTTTAGTTCCTCTTCACTTTCTGCCATTTGAGTGGTATCATGATCTGTGTATCTGAGGTTGTTGATGCTTCTCCCAGCAATCTTGATTCTAGCTTGTGATTCATCCAGTCCAGCATTTTGCATGATGTACTCTGTATAGAAGTTAAATAAGCAGAGTGACAATATACAGCTTTGTCTTAAACCTTTCCCTATTTTGAACCAGTGAGTCATTCCATCTCCAGTTCTAACTGTTGCTTCTTGTTCTGCATACAAGTTTCTCAGGAGACAGGTAAGGTGGTCTGGTAATCCCATTTATTTAGGAATTTTCCACAGTTTGTTGTGATCCACACAGTCAAAGGCTTTGGCATAGTCAAAGAAGCAAAGGTGTATGTTCCTCTGGATTTCCTTTGCTTACTGTATGATCCAACAGATGCTGGCAATTTGATCTCCTATGCCTTTTCTAAATCCAGCTGGTACATCTGGACGTTCTTGATTCATATACTACTGAAGCCTAGCTTGAAGGATTTTGAGCATAACCTTACTATCATGTGAAATGAGTGCAATTGTATGGTAATTTGAACATTCTTTGGCATTGCCCTTCCTTGGGATGGGAATGAAAACTGACCTTTTCCAGTCCTGTGGCCACTGTTGAATTTTCCAAATTTGCTGTCATATTGAGTGCAACACTTTAACAGCATCATTTTAGGAGCTGAAACAGCTCAGCTGGAATTCCATCCCCGCCACTAGCTTCTTTATAGTAGTGCTTCTTAAGGCCCACTTGACTTCATACTCCAGGATGTCTGAATCTAGGCGTGTGACCACACCACCATGGTTATCTGGGCCCTTAAAATTTTTTTGTATAGTTCTTCTGTGTATTGCCATATCTTCTTAGTCTCTTCTGCTTCTGTTAGGTCCTACCATTTCTGTCCTTTATCGTACCCATCCTTGCATGAAATGTTCCCTTGATATGTCCAGTTTTCTTGAAGAGATATCTAGTCTTTCCCATCCTCCATTTCTTTAAATTGTTCATTCAACAAGGCCTTCCTATCTTTCCTTGCTATTCTCTGGAACTCTGCATTCAGTTGGGAATGTCTTTCCCTTTCTCTCTTCCTTTTTGCTTCTCTTCTTTCCTCAGCTATTTGTAAAACCTCCTCAGACAACCACTTTGCATTCTTGCATTTCTTTTTCTTTAGAAAGGTTTCGATCACCACCTCCTGTACAATGTTCTGAACCTCTGTTCACAGTTCTTCAGGCACTCTGTCTACCAGATCTAATCCCTTGAATTTATTCGTCAACTCCACTGTATAATAACAAGGGATTTGATTTAGGTCATACCTAAATGGCCTAGTGGTTTCCCCCACTTTCTTTAGTTTAAGCCTGAATTTTGCAGTAAGAAGCTCATGATCTGAACCACAGTCAGCTCCAGGTCTTGTTTTTGCTGACTGTATAGAGCTTTTTCTCCATCTTTGGCTGCAAAGAATATAATCAATCTGATTTTGACGTTGACTGTTTGATGAGGTCCATGTATAGAGTCATCTCTTGTTTTGTTGGAAGGGAGTATTTTCTATAACCAGTGTTCTATTGAGAAAACTGTTAGCCTTTGCCTTACTTCATTTTGTACTCCAAGGTCAAACTTGCCTGTTACTCCAAGTATCTCTTGTCTTCCTACTTTTGCATTCTGATCTCCTATGATGAAAAGGACATCTTTTTTGGTTTTAGTTCTACAAAGTATTGTGGGTGTTCATTGAACCAGTCAACTTCAGCTTTTTTAGCATTAGTGGTTGGGGTGTACACTTGGGTTACTGTGATGTTGAATGGATTGCCTTGAAAATGAACCAAGATCATTCTGTTGTTTTTGAGATTGCACCCAAGGACTGAATTTTAAACTCTTTTGTTGACTATGAAATGTCTACTCCATTTCTTCTAAAGGATTCTTGCCCATAGTAGTAGATACAATGGTCATCTGAATTAAATTCCCCCATTTCCGTCCATTTTCGTTCACTGATTGCTAAGGTTTTGATGTTCACTCTTGCCATCTCCTTGACCACATCCAAATTACCTTGATTCATGGACCTAACATTCCAGATTCCTATGCAATATTGTTCTTTATAGCATCAGACTTTATTTTCACCACCAGACATATCCACAGCAGAATGTTGTTTCCACTTTGGCTCAGCCTCTTCATTCTTCCTGGAGCTGTTTCTCCGCTCTTCCCCAGTAGCATATTGGACACCTGCCGACCCGGGGGGCTCATCTTCTAGTGTCACATCCTTTTGCCTTTTCATGCTCTTCATGGGGTTCTGGCAGTAAGAGTACTAGAGGAGGTTTCCCTTCCCTCCTCCAGTGGGTCGCACGTTGTCAGAACTCTTCATGACTGGTCTGTCTTGGGTGGCCCTCCACAGCATGGCTCATAGCTTCATTGAGTTACACAAGTCCCTTTGCCGTGACAAGACTGTGATCCTTGAAGGGGAATTATCAATGAATAAGTTTTTTTAAAAAATCATTAAAAGAATAACATTCTAAATACATACCAGTTATGTTTTATACCTAATAGGAAAGTGAATGGTTAAAAACTTGGAGAATGAAGTTAGAAATTGAAATAATGTGTGTGATTGTGGAAGTTGGAAATACAGTGGAGTTCAGAAGTGACACATCATAAATGCACACTAACTTAAACATTCATTTTGTATATGAAAGTGTATATATATGTATATTATGTGTACATATGGTACATGTTTGTGTATGTGGTATATATGTATATGCTCTGCTGTGATTATTTGCTCAGTCATGTCCAACTCTGCAACCACATGGACTGTAGCCCACCAGGCTCCTGTCCATGGGGAGTCTCCAGGTAAGAATACTGGAGTGGGTTGCCATGCCCTCCTCCAGGGGATCTTCCNTGTATATGCTCTGCTGTGATTATTTGCTCAGTCATGTCCAACTCTGCAACCACATGGACTGTAGCCCACCAGGCTCCTGTCCATGGGGAGTCTCCAGGTAAGAATACTGGAGTGGGTTGCCATGCCCTCCTCCAGGGGATCTTCCCAACTCTGGGGTTGAACCTAGGTCTCCTGTAATGTAGGCAGATTCTTTACCGTCTGCGCCACTAGGGAAGCCCATATATGCATATACACATCATGTATACATATGGCTTTGGTAGCATACTAGGTAAATATGTATCAAAAACACTGTGCTGTATTTAAAGAGAGCCAGCACAGGGATGTATTAATAGGCATACATGCAAGGAAAACCTTGAAATACTTCATTTTTCTCCTCATAGTTTAGCCTGTATTGCTGTAGTCTGAAAGTATAGGGAGGGTGGGGTGATGTAGAGAGAGTTTAGAGAAGAAACACCCGGTTAAAGGGTTGGGATGTACACTTTTGGCCAAGTTAGAGAGTTGGCTCATTTTGCTTGAGAGAGACAGCTATGACCTGGAGGTATTTAGGAATTTAAAGAATAATATGATGCTGAGAAAGATGACCAGCTGTTCTCCATAACTGATGAATATGTAATTTGAGGAAATAAATTCAAGCTGAATTGGAAAGAATTCAGACTGACTATTAGAACAATTTCCCAACTATGAGGGCTCCTGCTCAAGTAAGATGGCTGGTTTGAGTTTTTCTGGAAGTCTCCATGACCACATAGATTCAAATAATTTTTAAAAGTGGGCAGGGATGGAAGGGGCAGAAAAGATAATATTTCTGTATGTTCTTCAGCCTAAAAATTTTGATTCTGTGATTATTCATTTAAAAAAAAAAAAGAAGAAAGAAGTCCTAGTTAGATGGGTTAGATTTCCCTCTAGTGGCCTAGAAAGGAATTAAGTACAACTGTGTTCTCACAGATCAGAGTCACTAGGAGCCAAATTAAAATTGAGAAGTAAACATGTATGAGTTTTCTTAATTTTTTTCATTTAGGTGAATTTTCCCCTTAAATAAAACATCAAAACAATCCTTATTTTTCTTATTTGGATATTGAAATCTAGACTCATGTTCTGCCATTACTATGATTATTTTCCCTGGAACTGAGACCCTTTCCTGGGATGGTCATCTGACAGTGTGTGATAAACTCCCTTGGTTTGGTAATTTGGCAGGATTGTGACTAGTGACTGTCACAATCCAGGGCTGTTTAGGATTTTGATGACAATGGGCCTTTCCCTTGGCCTCTGCTGAGATCACAGTTCTCTTCAAGGTACTGAACACATGCTGGCTTGGGGCAGAGACCCACCCTGTCCACCCGCGCTGTGGTCATTCTAGGACTAGAGGGAGAGTATGTTCCTTGTTGACAGCTTACTCCCACTGTAAGCCACTCATGTCAGTCCCACCAACAGAGCCATTCCTCCTTTTTTATATACCATATAACCCCCCCTCCTCAACCCTTGTTCCTGATCTCCTAAGGCTATCTTGGTATTGCTGATTTATCCCAAGAACCTAGTGGTCTTAAGAAGCAGAAGAGCTAAATGTCATGCCTTGATCCTGACTTTAGGTCAGTTTTAAATTATCGTTTAGAGACACACAGCTCTGAAAATAAATTATATTTCCTCTCCCTATGTCCCCATGTGTCATTCAAAATAAAAAATAAAAGTAGCTTTAAAAATAAATGTAAGGAAATCTAACAACACTTTGACTTCTTTTTTCCTTTATAAGGCTTTTTGGTTCTTCTACTTTGCTGTGCCCAAAGCACATGTTTAACCAGCTATTGGTTAACCTGGTGCTGTTTCTGTACACAAATCAGAGCCTTCTGGATCTTGTTTACTCAGCCTGAAAAGGGAGCATGAATGAATTTGCCTTGGTCACACAAGTACAGAGGGTCACTGGCCGTAACTCCTCTTGCCAGATGAATGGATTCGACAGGCTGCAGCCAGCACAATCCAGCTTTCCCAGCATTCTCTTTGTTCCAGCCCAGATGCACACATAGCACAACTGTTTTCATGCCTTTCAGCAAAAAACTACTGAAGGCTCATTGGCTGGCAGTGATTCAGGCTTTCTTTGAATCAGTGCCCTTCTTTGGTGGATAGTAAAACTTGCGCTCGTAAATAAGAGTGTATCTTGGCAAATTAACACTGGTGGTGAACCCGGAGATTGTCTGTGACCTTCAGAAGAAGGCTCAGGAGGAGACCGTGAACTCAAGCAGCCTTAGGAGGAGGAAGCATCACCTGGGTTCCCCACCATGATCACACTTTTTCCCCATGATGAACGCAAGATCTGGGCAGTCAGGTGAGGAATATACCTGTTTCACTCTCCTGTCTGCTCTTAGCTGATTTTAAGTTTGATGCCCTAATCTTCAGAAGAGACACCCTATTGAAGAAGCAGAAGACCCTACTGAAGAAAAGATGGGTTCCCCATCCTTTGTTTTTGCTTTCTGGAAAAGTTGAGAGGTGGGACACACTTCAGAGAGCAGCATTGCACTCCCTTGAAGAATGCTTAGGCCGTAGGCAGGAGGGAAAGCAATGGAAGGCTTATGAAGCTCTCGTTCTACTATTATTGTTTTTGTTTGGGGGTAGGAGTGGTGGTTGGTTAGTTTCATTTCTGAGCATTTTTGTTGGTAGAAGTCACTGTGTCAAGGCATTGTTTGGTAAGTATTCCAAACTTAATTATAGGGGGATGGGAGGTAGATGAGGCTATGAGAGTGTCTTAAAATACAGGTTTTATTATTGTTTGGGTATGGTGAGGCCAATAGATTAGGACATGATTTGTCACTGAAAAGATAGCTTGTTACTCACCATTCCCAAGTCACTCCATGCAAGCCCTCAGGAGGAAGCACCAGTACTGGTTATGAGGCAGAAGGGATACGAGGGGAAATGTCGGTAAGAACTTCTATTGTGGTTTCTGTGAAAAGGAAGAAGTGAGGCAGGGTTCATAGGCTAAGAATTGGCTAGTCTGAATAAGTTCATCAGGTTCTGGGGTATAGGCATTGTTCTTAGCTGTCCAGGACCTGGCCCTGGGCTCTTTAGGGCTAGTAGAAGGTGGTCTGAGTTTGAGAGCCCAGCAAAGGAGATGGTTGGGGTATGTGCTCTGGATTGGTTGGTGTGATTATGGAAAGTGTGCTTCCAAGAGAGCTATTTGCTATTTCTAGAAATTAACTAACCCTGAAAGAGCAGTCCCTTCCGATGTCGGCAACATCTGAGATGTCAAAGCATCAGAATGAAAGATGTATCTAAGACAAAGAAGTAAAGAAACACAGTCACTTTTTCAGATGAATAAAACTGTGAAGGCATCAAGATTTTGTTTTTTTCATATACCATATTGAGGCCAAATGACGTACTGTTGAAAGATTGAGCTTCAGAATCCTACATCTTTGATTTTGAGCCCTGGTTCTGCCATTTTCCAGTGCTGTAATCTTGGACAATTAGTTTCTGTAAATTTCAAGTACTTTGTCAATCACAGAGGAATAAAAATACTTTTTATTTCATAGGATTATTGTGGTGATTACATGAAATAATTAATATAAAGTATTTCGGACATGCTTGGCACATAATATTATTGTTCTTGCCATTATTTTTATTAATAGCAATGTAGACCATATTTCTGATCATGTGAGGATCAAAAAGGCCCAAAGTAACTAGTAATTTGTTTTGAAAATGAGATTAACCTGTCGTGCCTTATCACTTTCCCTTAAATTCTCTGAGGGCCAACTGGATCTATGGGAGATGTCCGCAGAGAACTGGCAGCCACTAAAGATGTTGGTCTTCCGAGAGGGTGCCAGGGCTCTGGGGCACAATGTTTTAGTTCCACAGCACTGTTTTGAAAGGTTCAGAAATGAATTTGAAATTCCTTTCCTGTCTCTCCATTCTCCTTTCTTTTTCTCACTCCTCCCATTATTGAGAATTTGTAAATTTACGGAGCTAGTGGAACTAATTTGCCACCTTCCTGGCTTGATGCAAGAGGTACTGAGTTGGGTTGTTCAATAATTCTGTCTTATCCAAGATAATGTGTAATTGGTTGGTTGTTCCATCTCATTTGCAGGAGAGAAAAGATGATTTTAAAGACTAGAGTAAGTGTGAGATATAGAAAAGATTTCTGGAGTCTCTGTTGCTGGTCATGAGCCATGTGCTTGCTGACCTCAAAGCATTAAATGCAAAAATTAGTCCCATGAATTGGGAGATAGGTATTGACGTATACACACTATATATAAAACTTAAGGACCTACTGTATAGCACAGGGAACTCTACTCAGTACTCTGTAATGTCCTACGTGGGAAAAGAATCTAAAACAGAGTGGATACATGTATATGTATAACTGATTCACTTGGCTGTACACCTAAAACTAACACAACATTGTAAATCAACTAAACTCCAATTAATTTTTTTAAAAACAAATTAGTCCCATAGAGTAAGTGTTAGCAAGCTTTCTCTGTAAAAGCCATATAGTAAATACTTTGTTTTGCTCACTGTATTAGTTTCCTAGGGCTGATGTAGCTACCACAGACTGGGTGTTTCAACAACAGAAATGTATTGTCTCACACAATTCTGGAGACTAGAAGTTCAAGGTCAAGACATTGGCAGGACTGGCTCCTTCTAAGGGCTGTGAGGGAAGGATTTGTTCCAGGCTTGTCTCCTGAGTTTGTAAATAGCTGCCTTCTGCCTCTATCTCTATATGATCTTCCTTCTATGTGCGCCTGTGTCCAAATTCCTCATCTTTTCAGTAGACCAGGCCTATTGGAGTAGGGCCTCCCCTAGTGACTTCATTTTAATTTGATTGCCTCTGTAGAGACCTTGTCTGCAAAGATGATCACACTCTGATGTACTTCAGCACGTCAGGACTTCAGTATGTGGATTTGGAGGGGGACGCAGTTCAGCCCCTAACACTTGTCATACAGTCTGTGTTGCAACTTCTCACCTGCTGTTGTAGCATAAAAGCAGCCACCAACAATACATAAATGAATTAGTAAATTTTACTTATTGAGTTCAGATTTATTGAATTTCATGTAACTTTCACAAATAACAACAAAAAAACTCTTCTGATTTTTTTCCCAACCATTTAAAAACACAAAAACTAGTCTTAGTTCACAGGCTCTCCAAAAACCAGGTATACCAGGTGTAGTCTGAGGACCCTAGTTTGCTGACGCTGGCCTTTTTTAACTTTATGCACAATTTCTGATTACATTCAGTGAAGTATACATCCAAACGAGTTTGGTTCAACAACACATTTTGTAAAAGGTACAGTTACATCTGTACTCACATTTGTGTTTACATACAGAGGTGAATTCTAATGTTTTCAAAAAAAAGTATCAAATATCCCTGGAAATCTCCAAAATTGGCCTTCTGAGATGGAGCTCCCTGGCTTTTGATTGCTGCAGAACATGAAAGAAAAATATCTTTGAGCATGTTCATTTCATGAAATTGAATTCCTTTTTCAAGTGCTTGGTTTCTTCTAGGAAGGACTCCTTCTTTTTCTTATTTAAAGCAATTGCTTATAAATGATTTTCAGATGGGCAGCACTAGAACTATGTTGGAAGACAAAGGAAAACTATTCAGGAAGGACTTCATGGATAAATGGAATGAAAAAAGAAAGATATGAGAGAGAGCTCTGGTTGGTACTTAGAATGCATGGGCAGCAAGTGTGGGCTATCTTAGTGCTTGTGCGCACCCCGGAGTGCCCTTGTGTGTTCTGGTGTGAATGGGGCTTCCAGGAGTGCCTAACAAGGAGTGATTGCATTTCAGATGCCTTCTCGGTGACCTTCAAATCCTCTCCCCACAGAAGCCCCACATCCCTTAGGAAGCCAAGTCTATTGTTGCTTTTAGATCTCGGGTTGCTTTGTTACAAAGTTGCTTTGCTTAGTTACAGCCTCAGGAATTACAGTGAAGATGGGCAGTGTGGTATTGCACAGAAGTTAAGACACCTTGGTAACTGACTAAGATTTTCCAGTTGTACATTTTGTGCTGTCTTCACCACATGGGCATTTCTCTACTAGTGAATCCAACTGCTGACCCGGACATATTAACATAGGGTATTTCATTTTGATATTGCTCAGAATTTGCAGTCCTGATGAATTCACCATGGATGTAATGAAGAAGATTTACTAAAAAGTTTAAAAGCAGATGTAATTTATACTCCTTCTGTCAGTATTTGAAACTCTTGCAACTTAAAGAGCAGTCCTTGGCCTAGCAGCATCAGTATCAGTATCACCTGGTTGCTTCTTGGATGCAAAATCTCAGGCCCCACCCCAGACCTGCCAAATCAGATTTTGCGTTTTAACAAGCTCCCCCAGGGGACCCGTGTCCACATTCAAGACTGAGCATTCCAGCTGTGGCAATCTTCAGGGTCCTTATCTCCTCTACTTCTGCTTGGCAGGATTGACTTTCCCTTCAGACCAGATAGGGCGTCCCTGGTGGCTCAGATGGTAAAGAATCCACCCGCAGTGCAGGAGACACGGGCTTGATCCCTGGGTCTGGGTCAAGAAGATCCCCAGGAGATGGGAATGGCTACCCACTTCTGTGCTCTTGCCTGGAGAATTCCATGAACAGAGGACCCTGACAGGCTACAGTCCATGGAGTCACAAAGAATCGAACATGACTGAGCAACTAACACTTTCACTTTCTTCCAGACAAGTCCCTCTAAAGCCCAACTGCTAGGAGGCATGTGTAGGGGTAACTGGCCTCCTCCTGGAAAATTACCAAAAGTGCAGAAAATAACCTACAGTGTCCCAAGAGCTTTGAAGACCTGTTTATGCTTCTCAGAACACTTAACAAAAAATGAAACAAGAAAATCAGTTTCACTTTGCATCTCCATAGAAACCCTACCTCAGTATCAATTCCACAACATTAGACTGTGTTTTCTTCACACAATTACAGTAGTCAAACTGAGAGATTCAAAATAACCAGAGGATGAAGAAAGTTCTGATTCAGTTTTGCCAAGATAGGAAACCTTGCTACAGTTGTGGCAGACAGTCTAGCACTACTTCAATTATTCACTTCAGTTCAGTCACTCAGTCGGGTCCGACTCTTTGTGACCCCATGAACCGCAGCACACCAGGCCTCCCTGTCCATCACCAACTCCTGGAGTTCACTCCAGCTCATGTCTGTCAATTCGGTGAGGCCATCCAGCCATGTCGTCCTCTGTCGTCCCCTTCTCCTCCTGCCCCCAATCCCTCCCAGCATCACGGTATTTTCTAATAAGTCAACTCTTTGCATTAAGTGGCCAAAGTACTGGAGTTTCAGCTTTAGCATCATTCTTTCCAAAGAACACCCGGGGCTGATCTCCTTTAGGATGGACTGGTTGGATCTCCTTGCAGTCCAAGGGACTCTCAAGAGTCTTCTCCAACACCACAGTTCAAAAGCATCAGTTCGCTGGTGCTCAGCTTTCTTCACAGTCCAACTCTCACATCCATACATGACTACTGGAAAAACCATAGCCTTGACTAGATAGACCTTTGTTGGCAAAGTAATGTCTCTGCTTTTGAATATGCTATCTAGGTTGGTCATAACTTCCCTTCCAAGTAAGCATCTTTTAATTTCATGGCTGCAGTCACCATTTGCAGTGATTTGGAGCCCCCCAAAATTAAGTCTGACACTGTTGCCACTGTTTCCCCATCTATTTCCCATGAAGTGATGGGACCGGATGCCATGATCTTCGTTTTCTGAATGTTGAGCTTTAAGCCAACCTTTTCACTCCTCTCTCACTTTCATCAAGAGGCGTTTTAGTTCCTCTTCACTTTCTGTCATAAGGGTGGTGTCATCTGCATATCTGAGGTTATTGATATTTCTCCCGGCAATCTTGATTCCACCTTGTGCTTCTTCCAGCCCAGAGTTTCTCATTATGTACTCTGCATAGAAGTTAAATAAGCAGGGTGACAATATATAGCCTTGACATACTCCTTTTCCTATTTGGAACCAGTCTGTTGTTCCATGTCCAGTTCTAACTGTTGCTTCCTGACCTGCATATAGGTTTCTCAAGAAGCAGATCAGGTGGTCTGGTATTCCCATCTCTTGAATAATTTTCCACAGTTTATTGTGATCCACACAGTCAAAGGCTTTGGCATAGTCAATAAAGCAGAAATAGATGTTTTTCTGGAACTCTCTTGCTTNTCTGCATATAAGTTAAATAAGCAGGGTGACAATATACAGCCTTGACGTACTCCTTTTCCTATTTGGAACCAGTCTGTTGTTCCATGTCCAGTTCTAACTGTTGCTTCCTGACCTGCATACAGATTTCTCAAGAGGCAGGTTAGGTGGTCTGGTATTCCCATCTCTTTCAGAATTTTCCACAGTTTATTGTGATCCACACAGTCAAAGGCTTTGGCATAGACAATAAAGCAGAAATAGATGTTTTTCTGGAACTCTTGCTTTTTCCATGATCCAGCGGATGTTGGCAATTTGATCTCTGGTTCCTCTGCCTTTTCTAAAACCAGCTTGAACATCAGGAAGTTCACAGTTCACATATTGCTGAAGCCTGGCTTGGAGAATTTTGAGCTTTACTTTACTAGTGGTGAGATGAGTGCAATTGTGCGGTAGTTTGAGCATTCTTTGGCATTGCCTTTCTTTGGGATTGGAATGAAAACTGACCTTTTCCAGTCCTGTGGCCACTGCTGAGTTTTCCAAATTTGCTGGCATATTGAGTGCAGCACTTTCACAGCATCATCTTTCAGGATTTGAAATAGCTCAACTGGAATTCCATCACCTCCACTAGCTTTGTTTGTAGTGATGCTTTCTAAGGCCCACTTGACTTCACATTCCAGGATGTCTGGCTCTAGATGAGTGATCATACCATCATGATTATCCGGGAAAAGTCCTATTAATACCAGCTAAAGCAAATCTAAGGACACGGAGGCATCTGGTGCAACAGGCGAGATATAAACTCCTGAGTCGGTGATCTTAATTTAAAACATTTCACTAGATCAGGAAATGTAGTCACTTTTTAGGCATGAACTTTTCTAAGAACTCTGAACATTATATTCTTCTCACTTAAGTAAGCTGAAGCCAAAAAATTTAAGATTCTTGCTAGAGGCTGTATCAGTTCTGCCTCCTGGCGTTTGTTCCTACTGCTTCCTCAGCCGAGACCTCCCCACAACTGCACCCCCTTCCCAAAGCCTGCCTCCTACCCCAACTTCCTGAAATTCCTCGTGTCCCCTCCTCTGGGAAACCTTTGACCTCCAAAGTGGTTATGCGTCCCTCCTGTGTGTACCCAGTGACCAGCATGTAATATCTATTTCAGTTGCTTATTTACTTCTCTGATCTGTAGTTAAGAAAGAGTATACGTATACTTTTTAGCCCAATTTGTACCTAAATTTATTCAGTAATATTTATTTCTGGAAAAAAAAATTGTGCCCTTGAGCTTTAAACTTGGCTGTTTATTTTACAATCTCAAGAATGGTAAAAAAATATATACGGGTTGTGAGCTTTGGCATTGAACTAATGTGGGTTTGGCATCTGACTCTAGTTCCAATGGCTGTGTGACCTTGAACTGAGGCAGTTTTATCCTTCGGAAAATAAAGACCTACTTCACTGTCAAGATTAAAGCAAAGGGGCGCAGAGCACATCACCTGTGCAAGTTCGTGCTAAGTGTTAACTGCTGCTTTATTTGTCAGGAGACATTTAACTTTCATCAAAAGGAGAGATTTAACCAAAAAGACAGAAAAAATAATGCTAGCTGATTGGGGAACTATTCAACGTATTTTATGATAAGCAACGTTACCTACATTGAGATTAACACAACACTTGTTATCTGTTGCTCTCCACCTATTCAATATCAATATGTGTCTTAAATGGTTTGAAAATGTATCTGACTCCTTTAAAAGCTCTAATAAAAAACAGATCTGAAAAATAAAAAGCAATGTTGGCACCACCTAATGGAGTATCTTTAATTCCAGGAAATTAATAGTACAGTAAACATCAATGAATAATAAGCTATCTCAATCTCTAGGAGGCTGGAAACGTCATCCAAATCCCTAAGCATCAAATTTAAAAGGACTTAGAAAGTATTTTGAAATTATTTGCTTAACAGCAAATTGACTTCTGAGCCAGTAAAAAATCCAGTAATCCAGTTGAGTGTTTAAGCCCTTCTTTTTAACCCTTCTTAGACAGGAACTAAGATGCTTAGTAGCCAACTGCTGCCAAGTTTAACCTGAGACCCAAAGACAATGCTTACAAATAGACCGTTTCTATGGACGGAGGAGTCTGGTGGGCTGCAGTCCATGGGGTCGGTAAGAGTCGGACACAAGTGAGCAACTTCACTTTTACTTTTCACTTTCCTGCATTGGAGAAGGAAATGGCAATCCACTCCAGTATTCTTGCCTGGAGAATCCCAGGAACGGAGGAGCCTGGTGGGCTGCCGTTTATGGGGTCACACAGAGTCGGACACGACTGAAGCGACTTAGCAGCAGAGCAGCAGCAGCAATGAACTTTTCAACTCTGGACCATTCGGAATTCCAAGAGGAAATGTGTCCCATTTCCGTGGGTTTTCCTCTTTTAGCTCTCTAAAGCCTCAGGATTAAGTATGAAGATCTTCTTTCACCATCAGTATAATCCATAAGTACACTAACATAAACAACTGCACTGTATCTTAATTCATTTATACATTTATCAATCTCCACTTGCTCTAAATCAGAAGCGATACTAAGAACTGGGGGTGGGGGGGGGTCCCCAAGAAGAATAAAACAATGTATTCCTGCTCTTAAGCAGCTCTCAGTGTTGAGTTTTATTTGCAAAAATGTAATATTTCAAGCCATCATTAATTCACAATTGAAGCAGGCACTTATTCATAGCTGAAACCAAAGACTTGAGATGGGACAGAGAAACGCACAACGGAGGTGGAGTGGGCAGGAAACAAGACACTAAAAACACAGGAAAAGGAACCAGGGTGTCATTCTGGGCTGGGAGCTAGAGCCTCATTCAGAACCCAGATCTGCCAGCTACGAGTGACACAAATAATTCTGGGTTTTGCAATTAGTATGTATTTTATAATTAAAACTCTTTAATTACCCCAAACGTTCCTTGTTTCATAGTTTTTAATATCAGATGAGAACACCAGTCAGAGTACATGGCACAGAGCTTTTTAACTGGGAAGCTCAACTAGTCCACTAGTGTTTTAAAACGGAGTATCCCCTTAATAAATTATTAACACAATTTTGTTAATTTACATTAATACACATCTTGTTAAGAAGAGTTTTGTTCATGATGATAATGTTCGCTGGCAGAGAGTAAAGCAGAAAAGTGAACAAAAAAAGTAAAAGCCTTCAAGTCAGCCAGACCTAAAATCACATTAGGACTGGAGCCCTTGACAGCCTGCCACCCAGAAAAGTTATTTTATCACCATGAACAAATTTTCACAGGGTGGGAAAGAATAAATGTTAGCAATATAAAGGCCTCAAATACTGATGCTCACTTCACTCTTCGTGATCCCTAAATAAACGCATTTCCCAGCTGTACTGGATGCCTGGGGTCTGGCTGCTCAGCATACAAACCCAGTCGTTCTGCAGCTGCCACTCCCCTGCCCTCTGGCGGCAGAAGCGCAGCCTGCAGCCTCGGCGCAGCTGGGACAGGCTCCGCTCCCCGGAAGGTCTGCACTGCTGCCGACAAGGGCCGGGCAGGGGCCGAATCCTGGCCCCCTGGCCCCACAGCAACTTCTCATCCGTTGTGACCTACACATTCCTCCGATGAATTCATTTTCTCCTTAAGCAGTTCCTGTTGTGTGCAAACAAGAACCCTAAATCAAGGATACTTCCATAAAACTAATAAATATCAGTGCCATGAAATTATTTTAGTATCTTTTTCTCCATGACTGAATATACAAAGATAATGGGAGCAAAGTATTCTTCCGCTGTAAAGATGGATGGAATAGATCAAAATCCACTTGCTGAATTTTCTTTAAATAGTCCTCCAGAGCAACCTAGAGAAAGAGAATAATGGTCACCAGATCATATGGATTAAGTCTTTTAAAGAAACAAAAATAAAACCAGCAGGTATTAAGGCTACTTTAGTATTCCTGAGATGGTCTTCTGCATGCTAAGACTGTAAACGAGAATTTTTAAGAGAGAGAAAATAAAGACATCTTCTAAGAAATTTGGAAGTTAGGAAGCTAGTAAAACTGTATCACAGAGCAAGGACTAGGAATATCAAGCCAATTCGGATCATAATTTATAGTGTTCTGGTCAAAATGTAAAAAAGAAATGATTTGCTAGATCTTATCACTAGATTCTGTAGAATACAAAAGGGGTGTTTCAATTAAGGAAAAGGAACACCCCCCTCCCAGCCCCCCTCCAAAGAAATGCACTGTGCCATGAGCGGGAGCCCAGGTTGCTTAAAACAGTACTTTGTGAAAAAGTTCAGAGTCTCCATATTCTTGTGAGAAGAAAATCTGCAACCAGGGAAAACAATCTTAGGTCCCTTGGAGGTCACGCCATGCTCCCGCATCACACAAAACGTGGCAAAGTTTTCTCTGGGGTGGCGGGGGACAGGTTGGAAGACACTGCAGTGCTCTTCATGGTTTTCAATGGTACAAATCCGTAAATTTTTATCGTGTTGCAGTAACTTCTTATTACACAGAGAAGCACCTAGTTTGGCACTGCACAATGCAAAGCGGCCCCACCGCCCTCTCACCAACGCACACAGCGCCCCCTGGAGTTCTGCAGCACAACCTGGGTGTCCACAGCTGGCTGGGGCTTGTCTACAGGACTGGGTTTTCTCCCATACACTATCAACGAAAAGTTTACATATCAGTTCAGTCTCTACTTCTGAATCTCTCAACTTATATACACATATCAGGTACGTGCATGAACGCGCACAGCTGCAAAAGACTTGGAAAAAGTCCAGAAGTTCTTTGACAGAAACAAATAGATAAAATGTTCACATGATGAAACATTAAGCTGCAGTGAAATTAAAATGTATTTAGATAGAATAATATGGATAAATCTTAGCAACATTACATGTGTGTGTGTGTAACCTAGAAGAAATAAACAGAAAATGATCCATTTTTATAAAGCTCAAAAACAAAAACTAAGTAACATACTGGTTAGGAATATATAAAATGGGAAAAGCATTTTTAGAATAATAAATACCAAGTCCAGGACAGCTACCTGGAGGAGGAAGGCAGAAGTAAGGGGATGAGATGGGGAAAACACATGAGCGCAATGGAACAGCAACATTCTAGTTTCTGGATGGAGCAGTGAGTTCATGGTATTCTTTATGTTATGCTTCACAATACATGCATGCATACATAGATATATATTCATTGGTAGATATCAAATAAAAACACTTTAAAAAAGAATAAAAGAAAAATCTTTGAAGGTATTTTAGTGGACTCACATGTTCTCTTTGTTTTGGGGGGAAAAAAGCTCTTATTATTCATAATGTTCTGTAACTCATTCTTTGGCTGTGAGATCGCCACTGTGGCACGCAGGCTCTAGCTGTGGTGACCGGCTTAGCTGCCCTGCGGCGTGTTCAATCTTCCTAGACCAGGGATCAAACCTGTGTGTCCCCTGAACTGGAAGGAGGACTCTCAACCACTGGACTCTACTGTAACCTGCTTTTTTGAATTGTTCAATATATTGTGATTAACTTTTCATCTCTAAGAAGTTTATTATGTACATTTTAATAGTTTTATAATATCCAATTATAGGAATAGTTACTGAAATTAAGCTGCAAGCACATAATAAATAATTATACGGCCATTAAGTATTTTTAATGATGTGGTTAAATGCTTGATAAATAGGATACTACCATATAAAGTGTGATTTTAAATACACACAGAAATTCATTTTTTAAAAAGAACAGAGTAAATAGCTTTTATCTCTGGGTCTAGGAATTGTGCTATTTATGGTATGATAATTATTTTCTTCTAATATTTTTTTTATATTGTCCAAATCTCTATTATGATAATATATTGCTTTTATAATCAGGAGAAGATTTCACTGAAATACAAATGAAACAGACCTCAAAATTAGAGCTCAACTAAGCATTCACAAATCAGGATTCGGTTCAAAGTCTGAGTAAATGAGTGAGTGAGTCGCTCAGTCATTTCTGACTCTTTGCAACCCCATGGACTGCAGACCACCAGGCTTCCCCCATCCCTGGGCTTCTCCATGCAAGAACACCGGAGTGGGTTGCCATTTCCTTCTCCAAGGCATGACAGTGAAAAGTCAAAGTGAAGTCACTCAGTCGTGTCCAACTCTTAACGACCCCATGGACTACAGCCCACCAGGCTCCTCCGTCCATGGGATTTTCCAGGCAAGAGAACTGGAGTGGGATGCCATTGCCTTCTCCGAAGCGAAGTCTCACTAATGGCAAATAAATTGTTCAAGGTAACAAATTCATTGTGAAATTTTCAAAGATCTTATAATTTCTGAATATAGCTTCTGAAAACGATGGGCTTCTCTGGCAGCTCAGCTGGTAAAGAATCCGCCTGCAATGCAGGAGACCCTAGTTCGATTCCTGGGTTGGAAAGATCTGCTCGAGAAGGGATAGGCTTGCCCACTCCAGTATTCTTGGGCTTCTCTTTGGCTCAGCTGGTAAAGAATCTGCCTGCAGTGCGGGAGACCTGGGTTTGATTCCTGGGTTGGGAAGATGCCCTGGAGAAGGGAAAGGCTACCCACTCCAGTATTCTAGTCTGGAGAATTCCATGGACTGTATAGTCCATGGGGTCGCAAAGAGTCAGACACGACTGAGTGACTTTCACTAGCACTTAACTTTTCTGAAAACCTCATCTATAGAGAACAACATATGCTACCCCGGACAAGTCATTTTCAAGTCATTTTTAATCAGCACAACCTTTTCTTTGAGGAAAGTAATTAACAGATGCCCCACACACAAAGCACATGGGATGAGACGTGCCCCGGCTGGAATGAGGAGCAGACAGCAGCAGCTCCCCGGGACTGTCATGCAGTCCCACCACTTTCTCCTCGCACGGTTTGGAAACAGAACTGGGCTCCAGCCCCAGGAGTCTCTCTGATCCATTAGGTCTGCGGCGCACCCCCAAATCTGCATTTCCAACAGGACCCCAGGGAGATACTGCCAGCCCAGGGACCACGCCACCAGCCCGAGAGACTGGTTCTTGGCCTAGCTGCACTTCACGATTTCTGGGGGGAACTTGTAAGTGGTATCAATGCCTAGACCCCACCTCTCAGACATGGTGATTTAGTTGGTTTAGAGATAAGTCCAACATTGTTTTCTTTTAAAAGTTCCAAGTGATTCTGACAGACAGCAGTGCTGAGAACAACCTTTTTTTCCACAAAAGTAAACAAAACAGTCTTTAATCTTCTTGGGGCTTATAAGTCAAAACAAGTGATGGTACATCACCAAATGATCAAATAAATAACAATTAAAAATGGTGATTTAGAACGTGTTGACATAGAAAGAGAGGCTTGACATATCATTTATACCAAAAACGCATATATAATTATATAAATATAAAAAGTCCGAAAAGATGAACAGACATTATCTCTGGAAAGGATGGAATTGAGAAAAGATTCCAATTTCTTCTTTTGCCTCTTGTTATATGAATATCTAAAATATTAATGTATTACTTTCATAATAAGTAAACTCAGTAAAGAAACAAAATGATTTCAAACACTCAGGTCTAAGACCTAGGACAAAAGATGTCAAGGGACAGAAGTGAATCTTTGAACATATTTTAGGGAGAAAGGTAGAAGGTATGCTTGTTACTGTAGACAATGCTTGAGTTTTCCATTTTCAAACATCACAAATCTTTGAACCTTGGTCTACAAAATGAAGTAAACCACACTGAAGAATAATGTATGAGATGACCTAGCTCAGAATCTGTTTCCCATAATAGGTGTTATTAACCAGAAGTTATTCTCATTTTTTAATGTATTTTACAACAATGGTTCCTGAACCTGGCTACACATCAGAATCACCCGGGTAATTAAAAAAATAAAAATCATCACAAATCCTCTTAGGAATGCATCCCCACAACCCCAAGAGTCTGAGTCTTAGTAAGAAGACCCCAGGAATCAGTATTTTTGAAGAGGTTTTCTAAGATGATTCTGATGCAGCCAGCTCAGCACTGCACTTTCAGCAACCAGGGTTCTATTGAGAAAAAAATTAATAAGTACACCATTAAGTCATACTTACATGGCTGCTGCTGCTGCTAAGTCGCTTCAGTCATGTCCAACTCTGTGCGACCCCATAGACGGCAGCCCACCAGGCTCCCCTGTAACTGGGATTCTCCAGGCAAGAACACTGGAGTGGGTTGCCATTTCCTTCTCCAATGTATGAAAGTAAAAAGTGAAAGCGAAGTCGCTCAGTCATGTCTGACTCTTCGCGACCCCACGGACTGCAGCCCACCAGGCTCCTCCGTCCATGGATTTTCCAGGCAAGAGTGCTGGAGTGGGGCGCCATCGCCTTCTCCGACTTATACGGCTAGAAGCAGCCTAACACTCCTACGAGGTGGTTTCTCCTGTGATTCCCATTCTACCTATGAGTAAACTGAGGGACAAAATGATCAAGGAACTTGTTCCACAGTAAGTGACAAAGCAAGTTGAAACCCGGGCGGGCCGGGTGCAGTCAGCACCAACGACAATTCCACTCACCCGCCTCTGGGGAGCACAGGCGTGACCCTCACCAAGAGCAGAACGTTAACTAACAAAACCCACCCTAAGGGACGAAAACAAAAACAACTACTACAGACTAAAGAATTGCACTGGAACCCTTGTTTTTTTTTAAAAAAAAGGCTATACACATCTGCTTTAATAATTAAACAACTTACTCTGTTAGTCTACTTACAGTCTGAAGAAAAGCAGGAAATGCCTTCACAGGAACACTTCTGTGGAAGGACCTAGCCTAAAAAGGGAAGACAAACGAAAACTGGTTTGAAAGACAAGTATTTCTGGAAATTAACCCTCTCCCTCTGAGAGTGAACACAAAGCAACACCAGCAGTTCCAAAGAGCACAGCCAGGGCCTTTCTTGAAAACAAGAAAACAGTTATCTCCTGCTGGTTGAGATTAACTTGCCAAGAAATCAGGAAAAGGCACTATATTAAGAATTCTATTCTTCTTAAAAAAAAAAATTATTTATTTTATTTGCTTTGCCAGGTTTCAATTGTGGCAGGCAGCATTTTCAGTTGCAGCACATGGGATCTAGTTCCCTAACCAGGGACCGAACCCAGGCCCCTTGCATTGGGAACATGGAGTTTTGGTCACTGGACCACCAGGGAAGTCCCAAGAATTCTATTCTTTCTGACATTTGGTTTTGGTATTTCCAGCTGCCACAACTTTGACCACCATTGACCCCACCACACACAGAGGAACCCTGGATACAGAAGGCCACCTGTAAACGATATGTGGATTTTCAACTGCCTGGAAGGCTGGCACCCTAAGCCCTGCGGTTGTACAAGGGTCGACTGTATTTGCGCATCAGTCCTAGCACCTCCCCAGCCTGGACGTCAGCCTCTCTCGTCTAGATGACTATAAGACCCTCCCAGCCTCGCTTCCTGCGTCTGTGTTTCCCTACCGTTAATTCATGTCAAACAATTAGCCAAATTAACGTCATAAAGTCACTGTTTAACTTTAACTCCCTGATAGATCATGTCTCAACTACTCATCTTAGAATTCAAAGGCCTCCGCATCTTGAATCTAATCTTACCTATCCAACCCAGTTCCCTAATGCCCTGGACTACAAAGCCTCGACCCACCTGGAGTAATGCCCACCCTCCAACCTCCCCAAGCCCACTTCTGTCTACAGACCTTTGTTTACGTTGTTAGAAACTGCTTTTACTCCAACTCACTTCTCAACCCACTGTACTCCGGTTTTACTTCATCTACTAAACTTGCTCTCTTCGAGATCATTCACAAGTTACTGATCAGCATACCCTCTTTTTTCTTCAATCTCTCTGAGGAATGCAGGACTTCAGTATTCCCCGTTCTTGGAATCTGCTCTCCTTCAGGTTTCCAACACACTGACTCCGAATCCTCCTTCCTAGTAAACGGCCCTTTCTCTTCCTACCTGAGAACTGGAGGCGGGTTCAAGGTTCGCCCTTTGGCCTTCCTGTCTAAACATACACTCTCTTCGGACAACAGCATATCCACACCTGGAGCTTCAGCCCTAAGCCTTCCATCTGGATGACTCTCCAGGCTGTATCTCCAGTTCTGACCTCTTACAGTCGCCATCCTGCAACCTGCATTTCGGCCCACTTCCTTAACTGCCCCCGAATCCCCTTAAATTCCGTGATGCCCAGAAACCTCCTGACCAGCAGCCAGCACACCACTGCTTTTCTACTGCAGTCTCTGACTGGCACCAGCACAGTCTCTATCTGAACTTCATGGAACCCTGGGCTTTCCTGCTCCTGGCCCTGCTACAGTCCAATCAGTGGTCAAGTCTAGTTGCTTCTTCCTCTGTTACGTGTGTGCTAGGTGCTGTGTTCAGTCGCGCAGTCGTGTCCAGCTCTTCGTGACTCCATGGACTGTACCCACCGGGCTCCTCTGTCCATAGGATTTTTCAGGCAAGAATACCAGAGTGGGCGCCATGAACTACTCTAGGGGATTTCCCGAGCCAGGGATCAAATCCGCATCTCCTGCATCACAGATGAATTCTTTACTGCTGAGCCATTGGGGAAGCTCGTTATATGTATGTATGTATATCGGAGAAGGCAATGGCACCCCACTCCAGTACTCTTGCCTGGAAAATCCCATGGACGGAGGAGCCTGGTAAGCTGCAGTCCATGGGGTCGCTAAGAGTCGGACACGACTGAGCAACTTCACTTTCACTTTCCACTTTCATGCATTGGAGAAGGAAATGGCAACCCGCTCCAGTTTTATTGCCTGGAGAATCCCAGGAACGGTGGAGCCTGATGGGCTGCCGTCTATGGGGTCGCACAGTCAGACACGACTGAAGCAACTTAGCAGCAGCAGCAGCATGTATGTATATACATTCACATATATACACATAAAACATCTACCCTCCCTAAATCAGACACTCTTTATTTTTTAATGACTTATTATGGCTGAATTAGTTGGTAAGTATTAAATTAATTGGTAAGTATTAAACCTAGACAGCATATTAAAAAGCAGAGACATTACTTTGCCAACAAAGATCCATATAATCAAAGTTGTGGTTTTTCCAGTAGTCATGTACAGATGTGAAAATTGGACCAAGCCAGAGAACTGATGCTTTTGACTGTGGAGTTGGAGAAGACTCTTGAGAGTCCCTTGGACTGCAAGGAGATCAAACGAGTCAATCCTAAAGGAAATTAACCCTGATTATTCACTGGAAGAACTGATGCTGAAGCTGAAACTCCCAATACTTTGGCCATCTGATGCAAAGAACTGACTACTGGAAAAGACCCTGATGCTGGGAAAGACTGAAGACAAGAGAAAGGGATGGCAGAGGATGAGATGGTTGGATGGCATCACCGACTCAGTGGACATGAGTCTGGGTAATCTCCAGGAGATAATGAAGGACGGGGAAGCCTAGCACGCTGCAGTCCACAGGGTTGCAGAGTCGGACACGACTGAGCAACTGAACCACCACAAAGTATTAAATATGAGAATCACTTCTTTGAACTTTCTGGGCTTTAATAACCTAAGTGGAATTTTTAATTTCAGAAACTATTTTGACTGAGCAAACTAGATAAGTTACAAAAATACTTGCTGCAACAAATTTGCTCTTACATTGTATACTGCGAATGAGTATACCTGCAAGATTCAAAGACCACCATGGTTTCGGTGACACGTTTCCCTCTTATAAATCTCTCTTAGGAGATGTCACAGGTATGAAATAAGACTGAGCCACAGGAGAGGCACAGCCCTTTGGACTCCCCTGCAATTCCTATGGCATTCACTCATATCCTGGAAGCAATCAGGTTGAAGCTACCAAGAGGGTTTAAGAATGCAATAAATCAGATACTCTTTCAAATGTGGTAATAGGAAATGATTTACTAGAGATGATTATTAGAGTATGCAGGATGGAAGCCAAATATAGCCTGATGAACAGGGTCACAGTGGTGAGGGCCTTGCAGTAAAAATACACCTAGAACATGTATTCAAAAAAGGTTAACTGGGAGAGAAAAGTAAGAAACAGAAGGGTCCCACAGGCTGCTCAATAAAAACAGTAGCAACAAATTAGAAGATAAACGGGGCAAGTTGTCAGAGAGGCCAGCTGAAAACACCAGCTGGGAACTGCTGAGGATGGAAAGTTCTGGAAAGGTGGAAGAGGAGAGGCATCAGCCTTGACCAGGCAGGAAGACATACTCTCGCTTGAGACAGAGAAACAGTGAGTGGACGGGTCCCAGGGGAGCCTCACGGAGGAAGCTGAGAAGGAGAAAGGGGGATTTTTAAAAAGTGGAAAAAGTTTACAATAGTCCCTGAGATACATTTGCTGGGATTTCAGTGAGCAATGGATACACACTGTTAAACAGAAAACGCTACAACCAAGCCTTAGGAGTAGCCATGGTTAGAAACGATGGTTTCCTAAATGATTCGGCCAAAGAAGGCTACTTACGTGCTTTAGGTGCAAGTGTGCCTGGCTGGCAACGTCATATACCACATCTCTCACATTTCTATCTTGACTCTTTCGTAGAAAATCCTCCTGTGAAACACCATGCTACGTAGGAAAACGCACATTACATTAGGAATCAAAAAGCACACTTAAAACTAATTCAGCTCAAGACAACAGGTGATAGAACAATATGCACAGTAAAATGCCTCTTTTGGTTTTCAAAATACAGCTATATGTACGTGTCACACACAAACACACTTGTCTCTCCTAGAAGAATATGCAACAAGATGCTAAGTAACGACAGTAGTACCTGGAACAAAATAAACAAACTGATAAGAAATATAAAACAGACAATAATGAACCTCTTCCAGAAAACAAAGGTTCTCATAAACAGTAATTTTTCTTAAGGATTACTTCCTCCTTTAAAATAAAAGAACAGGCTAAGGTGAACACTAGGAATAATTATGTAATTGCTTGGAAGGGAATGAGGCTACACCAAGTGAGGTTCTCTGGACCTTCTTACACACAGCTCCACCACGACCTAAAATGCCTGACTGATAAAAGTCTGACTTGGTAACTCTGGAACAAAAATGCAATAAGCATGTGTTTCAAAGAAGTTACTAGAGCAGACTAAAAAACCAAGAAGAGAATGTCCTTCCCCATACTCTTAAGGTAAATAATTAGGAGTACAAGTAACAGCCTTACCAGCATACAAATATCCATGGGAAGGAACACCCTTCTTCTGCTACCGTGATAGGGTGTGGCTCTCAAGCAAGTGACAATGCCTTGTGCTTTCCCAATGTGACTGGCAGCATGGTCTGCATGAAGATCCTTTATGCCTGTGATTTCAGAAATCTAACAATTAGGCTGCTCTTTTCTCTTCAAATGCATACCAAGTCAATACAAGCAGCATAGGGAAATCACCTTAACATGTAAAAGGTGTTTATCCTGTGTTTCATATCTGAAAAACAGGATTTATGTGAGCAAAACTGGGCACAAAGACAAGCTGATCATTTACCAGTAACAGGTTTCTGAACGTCAACTTTTAAATAGAAGTTTCCTTAGACAACGGCATACCAAGAGCACATTTGGAATTTTAATCAGCTTCTGTGGAAAACACTGCAAGTCTTGCATTTCTTCTCCTCAGTCCAATTTCCATATGACCTCATTTTAAGTATATGCTTAACAAACTTTCTGCTCTTTGCTCCCTCCTTTCACTGCGTTGGCAAACATGTCACTGAATGGGCAAGGAGAACAGGCCTGGGAAACTGGGTAAGGACTTGTATTATTCTTTTAGGCTGACATAAAGACATATTGCTTTCTTCAAATAGATGGTATTGTCCTTGCCCCAAATAATTCCATTACAATCCTCATGACAATAAGCCCTTACCAATTTAGAATAGAGTCAAAGGAGCAAAAATATCTAAACTCCATGGTTTGGGGTTTTGTTTTTTTAAGAAAAATCTCATAAAAACTTAGAGTTTTGTTTCTTCAACCTTTGTCTTAAACACGGGAAAGTATTATTGACAAAGAAGAAAGGAGTCAGGTCATAGGTCTTCCAAACAGTAAGGGTTGCATAAAAAAGTAAAATCATCTGCAATTACCAGATTATTAATTATAGCATGAGGCAGTTAACGTACTTTTACGAGAATCTGGGTATTTTCATTAGTCTGCATTCCATTCCAAAGAAAGGTATATATTATATTTCCTTTCTACCTCGAAAGAAAAAGAAAACCTAGTCCTTTATAGTTGGTGCAAAGAAAAATTTTAACGTTAAACTGGTTAGACTGTCAAATTAAGAAAGACTGAAGTATAAAAGGTGTTATGTTAACAGCATGGAGGTTCCTTAAAAAACTAATAATAGAGTTACCATATGATCCAGCAAGTTTATGCCTGGGCATATATCCAGAAAAAGATGAAAACTCTCATTTGAAAAGATATATGCACCCCCATATTCACAGCAACACTATTTACAATAGCCAGGACATAGAAACAACCTAACTGTCCACCCGCAGATGAACAGAATAAGGTGTGGTACACACATACAATGGGATATACTCAGCCATAAGAGAAGAATGACACGTGCCATTTGCAGCAACATGGACGGACTAGGGATTATCACACCGAGTGAAGTAAATCAAAGACAAATATTATATAATTCCACTCACATGTGGGCTCTAAACGATAACACAAATGAACTCATTTACAAAACAGACCTCCAGACTCAGAAAACAAACGGACGGTTCCCAAAGGGGAAAGGAGGGGGAGGGGTAAATTAGGGGCATGGGGCTGCCAGACGCTCACCATTACATACGGGTAAACAACAAGGACTTAGCGCAGGGAACTACATTCAGTATCTTGTAATAATTACAATGAAAAAGAATCTGAAAAAAAAGTATATATAACTGAATCACCTTCCTGTATACCTGAAATTAACATAATGATGTAGATCAACTATATTTCAATTAAAAAAGTATTTTCTTTAAGAAAGAGAAGTATAAAATAGAAAAGAAAAAAAACTTACCCAATATTTCTAGTATTAGATAAAGAAGAGAACTCTGTGTATTTTCAGCATAATTTTCTAGTTCCTGGATATTACGATATGCTTTGTCATCCAAATTATTTTCCTACAAACAAAATGCTTTATTTGTTTGATGAATGGTTAATAACTTATTTTAAAACACACACAATTTTTCCCCTAAAGAAATGACTATTAAATAATTAAAACTACTGGTATGAACTATTATACAATAAAATAAGATAAAAATAAAATTAAAATATTAAAGTCCTACATGTTCACTACTTACAAATCACCCCTCAAAATAATACCTCAGGAATAATCTCAATGCACAAATCAGCATGGACGTGGGGTTGGCTTAATTTTTACCTGCTTCTAAAGTGTAAGGTCTTTTTATACAGTTCACGAGGTCTCACAGCAAGAATACTGTAGTGGTTTGCCATTTCCTCCTTCAGCTAACTCACTGGAAAAGTCCCTGATGCTGGCAAAGACTGAGGACAGGAGGGGGCATCTGGGGATGAGATGGTTGGATGGCATCACTGATGCAATCAATGGACATGAACTTGGGCAAACTCTGGGAGATGATGAGGGACAGGGAGGCCTGGTGAGCTGCAGCGCATGGGGTGGCAAAGAGTCGGACACGACTGGATGACTGAACAACAACAAAGTCTAAGGTGGGGGCTTCCCTGATGGCTCAGCGCTAAGAACCTGCGTGGCAATGAAAAAGTCACAGGTTTGATCCCTGGGTTGGGAAGATTCTCTGAAGAAGGAAAAGGCAACTCACTCTAGAATTCTTGCCTGGGAAAGCCCGTGGACAAAGGAGCCTCGTGCTCTGCCATGGAGTCCCAAGAGAGGTGGATGTGACTTAGCCACCAAACAATAACAAAGTCTAAGATATCATGGAGAAAATTACTTAACTGAGTGCCTATTTAATTAAGCATCTCAGACATTATTGCACCTCCATCTCCCCACAAAAGAAACCATATTCCATAAAGTAACGGTTGATTACCAGAATACACTATATTCAAGAAACAGAAAAATGTAAATCTTAGAACAAGCACATCTAGCAACTTTTATAATATATTTAGAAAGTCTGTGTGGCCAAAGTAATATTATTCCTCCACCCCTTCCTCCTGTTTTAAAACTAGGAGAAACTGGCACCAGCAATGAATCCCAGGGGGAAAAACTATCCTCCAGATCTTTCACATTAAAAAAAACAAAACCTGAAACAATTCACACACCATAATATCTGTATACAATTTCACGGTAGTAGTAAATCCCAAAGTTGTGCAATATTACCACTATCTAATTCCAGAATGTTCTCATCATCTCAGAAAGAATCCTGTATCTATGAAGCTGTCCACTTCCCATTTTCCCCTCTCCTGATCGCCACAAACCACATCCACTTTCTGTCTCCATGGATTTGTCCATTGCAAATATTTTATAAAAGTACAGTGATACGATATGTGGCATTTTGTATCTGGCTTCTTAATTAGCGTATTTTCAAGGTTCGCCCATGTTGGCAAATCTATTACTATCTCATCCCTTTTAAGTGAAGAAAATATAGATAATATTCCGTCATATATTATTCACTCATTCATAGACTCTGAGGCATTCTCACTTTTGGACTGTTATGAATAATGCTGCTATGAACATTTGTGTACAAGTTTTGTGAAGACACATGTTTTCATTTCTCATATCAACCTAGGAGTGAAATTGCCGGGTCTATGATAACTTTATGTTTAACTTTCTGAAGAATCTGCCAGTTTTTCCAAACAGCTGCACCATTTCACTTTTCTATCAGCATTGTACGAAGGGTCCCAGTATCTCCATATCCTCACCAACACTTAACTATTGTTCATTCTTTATTAGAGCCATCCCAATGGGTATGAAGTAGTATCTCACTGTGGTTTGCTTTTTAAAAATTTCTATTTATTTATTTGTGGTTTTGCTGGCTTATCTCTGGCTGCGGGGAGTGGGGGCTGCTCTCCAGCTGCAGTGTGCTGGCTTCTCCCTGCAGAGGCTTCTCTTGTTGAGGACCACCGGCTCTAGGGCACGTGGGCTTGGTAGCTGCAGCTTACAGGCTTGAGCACAAGCCCAGCAGTCACGGTGTACAGGCTGAGCTGCTCTGCAGCAGGTGGGCTCTTCCCAGACCAGGGATCCAACCTGTGTCTCCTGCACTGGCAGGCAGATTCTTCACCCCTGAGCCATCAGGGAAGCCCCTTAATTGTTGCTTTGATTCCCATCTCCCTAGTGAAAAGATGTTGAGCATCTTTTCAAGGGTTTCTTATTAATGTATCTTTTTAAAAGAAATGTGTATCCAAATCTTTAAATTGGATTCCTTTTTTTAATTGTTGAGTTATATGTTCTTTATATATTCTAGACGATAGTTCCTTATCATATATATAACTGATAACTATTTTCTCCCATTCTGTGGACTGTCTTTTTGTTTTCCTGAACCTTTTTAATTCTGATGAAGTCCAATTATCTACTTTTTAATTTTACTGCTTGTGCTTTTGGCATCGTATCTAAGAAATCACTGCCCAACATAAACTTCAGAAGATTTATGCCTATGTTTCCTCCTAACAATTTTACAGTTTTAACGGACATTTATGTCCATTTTGGGTTAGTTTCTATATATGGAATGAGACAGGAAACCAAAATCATTCTTTTGCATGTGGACATCTAGTTGTCCCAGCACTGTTTGCTGAATAGGCTGCTCTTTCCCTCAATGAATTATCTTCACACCCTTGTCAAAAATCAGTAGACTATCAATATATAGGTTTACTTCTGAACTCTCAATTCTATTCCATGCCAATATACGTGATCTATATGATCAATATATATTAATCGATATGTCTATGGAAGGCCAATGCTACACAGTTTGATTACTGTAACTTTGTGATCAAGTCTCAAAATTGGGAAATGAATCCTTCAACTTTATTTTTCTTTTCTAAGATTCTTTTGATGACTTTGGGTCCCTTGCATTTCCATATGAATTTTAGGATCAACTTGTCAATTTCTGCAAAAAAAAAATAGCAGCTGGAATTTTTAAAGAGACTGCATTGAATCTATAGGTCAATGCATGAATACTGATCCAATCTTTTACTTTTATATATCCTTCTATGCAAAGGCCAAATGTCATTTTCCATTAAACAATGGAAAAACTGTTTTGTTTTTTTGTAAAAAAAAAAAGAGATTTTCCATAATCTGTCTTGAGTTCTCACATTTTCTTACATCATAAAAACAGAAGATTTCTGAAAAATAGACTTTCTTCATACTAATTAATTCTATAAGTCAACTGAGAATTTTAAAATATAAAAGTCATTATCTCATTTTGGCTTATATTATTACTACTGTAGCCTATGGTTATTAACAGATTGTATCCAAATAAACTAAGTAAACTTACATTTTCATGACAACAGCATATGACAAATATTAGGTCAAGGACAGACACTCAGCCAACAACATGTCGGAAAAATCACACAGATCAGTCCCAGCCATCAAGCAATCTGCAAGCCTGGCTAGAAACAGAACTTAGTTCTAAGTGTAAGATTCTATTTGCTAGAACCATCAGACTTTCTTTATTCACTCTATTTGGACAAAGCTTCAAGCACTAGATGAATATAATGATATGTGTACAACTATTCTAGTTTTGATGAAATTAAGGAATTATCCATACTTTTTAAGGTCTGATTATCATATTATAGTTATATTTTATACAAGCCTCTTCTTTTCAATTTTTATTTTATACTGGAATTGATTTACAATGTTTTGTTAGTTTCAGGTACACAGCAAA
This sequence comes from Oreotragus oreotragus, assembly GCA_006410675.1. Classification (NCBI taxonomy): domain Eukaryota; kingdom Metazoa; phylum Chordata; class Mammalia; order Artiodactyla; family Bovidae; genus Oreotragus; species Oreotragus oreotragus. The sequence goes on along the minus strand of SJYX01019358.1, from coordinate 16,576 downwards.
GTGATTCAGTTATACATATACTGACATCTATTCTTTCCCTGAAGAGAGTCCGAAATGCAGTACTTGGATGCAATCTCAAAAACGACAGAATGATCTCTGTTCGTCTCCAAGGCAAACCATTCAATATCACAGTTATCCAAGTCTATGCCCCAACCAGTAATGCTGAAGAAGAACAGTTTTATGAAGACCTACAAGACCTTGTAGAACTAACACCCAAAAAAGATGTCCTTTTCATTATAGGGGACTGGAATGCTAAAGTAGGAAGTCAAGAAACACCTGGAGTAACAGGCAAATTTGGCCTTGGAATGCGGAATGAAGCAGGGCAAAGACTAATAGAGTTTTGCCAAGAAAATGCACTGGTCATAGCAAACACCCTCTTCCAGCAACACAAGAGAAGACTCTACACATGGACATCACCAGATGGTCAACACCGAAATCAGATTGATTATATTCTTTGCAGCCAAAGATGGAGAA
>SJYX01019358.1:0-13295 GCA_006410675.1 Oreotragus oreotragus | reverse complement strand
CAAAATATTAATATACTCATTAAAACATTTCTTCCTGAAGAATTAGCATAAGGATTAAAAGAGGAGAAAAAATAAGACTTGAGCAATTGCAACTTACTCTTTCATCAATGATTTTCATAAGCCATCTTTTAGTCAGATTATGTCTTCTGACAGCCTAAAAAAAAAAAAGTTTTAAGTTTTTGGAAAGTACTACAAATGACTTCTGTAGACCTGAATAACATAAACTAAATACAAAACCAAACCAGGGAACATTTGTAATAATTCATTACCAGACAGCTATGTTAAAACCCTAGGGAAAAAGAAAATGTCCCTAGAAAACATTTTAAAACATTTCCAAGTAAAGATAATATATCCAAAACTTTTTCACTACTCTTTTCCTTATACTATTAGTAATTAGTGAATCCACTTTCAAAACAAACAAAAAAACTAGAATTAAGCTGAGCAAGCTTCTCTCCGTGGTATGCCTCGACTTCTATGCTTATTACAAACTTTTTTCCCATAAAATGAAGACCCTATTTAATGAAAATACCACTTTAAAAAAGAAAAGGCTAATACAGCTCCAAAGAAAACAATCTGTAGGGTACAGTGTTATCTTACAAGTAAAGACACTCCATTAAGAAAGAGCACACTTAGTGCTTAGATCTTGGTCTCTGATACCATTTCCATCAAAGGAAACAGACTCTAAAAAAGGGGATTCCAGAGCTGGAACAAGGGAGATTCAAGAGGATCCTAAACCATTTTACTGTGCCAGAAAATAGAAAGTGCAAAAAAAAAAAAAAGATAGGCATGTTAGGACTCAGAAGCCAGTTTGAAGGGAGTCTCATTGTCCAAATATGGGACTATATGAATACCAAATAATTAAGTACAGTAATGAGGTATAATCTGCCTGCCAATGTAGGAGACATGAGAGAAGTGGGTTCATTCCCTGGGCCAGGAAGATCCCTTGGAGGAAGAAATGGCAACCCACACCAGTATTTTTGTTTGGGAAATTCTACAGACAGAGGAACTTGGTGGGCCACAGTACACAGGGTCTCAAAGAGCTGGACACAACTAAAAGAATGAGCATGCATGCAAGCAATGATTTATAAAGTACTGGGGGAAAAAGAAACTCAGGAGTTTATACCAATAGTTAATAAACAAGTAAATAATGTAGGAGAGTGAGAGCAGTTGCTTACAGCAGCGTGCCAAGTGGTAAATGTGAACAGAGCATTAGAGTAGGGACATTATCATTCTGTATCATAATAGTAAAGACTGGATAAGAACCATCAGTGAATGTTACGTGTCACAGGAAACTGATGAGGAGCAGGATATCTGCATTGTCTTAAACTTGATTAGTTCCAAGGGAAATTCTAATTATACAGTAGACTACACATTGGGAGAACCGGGCAACATCTTGAATGTTAATGAAAATGAATAATGCAATAAAGGACACATGGACAGAATGTGTCTCCAGATGTGACACTCTGAGAATACATCGCCAATGCAGTATTCTGGCCAAGAGCGCATAACCCGAACCATCTAAGCAGGAGAAAACATCAGACAACGGGAGCCGGCTGGCGCACTAAGCACAGGCAGCTGCAAGAGGAGCTACCCCACGTCCGAGGTCAGGAGCAGCAGCCTAGAGTGCCAGGCTGCGACGGCGCAGGAACGGCCGAGAGGAGCTACCCTGTGTCTGAGGTCAGGGGCGGCAGCCGAGAGGAGCTACCCCCCATCCGAGGTCAGGGGCGGCCGGGAGGAGACACCCCGCGTCCGAGGTCGGGGCGGCCGGGAGGAGACACCCCGCGTCCGAGGTCAGGGGCGGCCGGGAGGAGACACCCCGCATCGGAGGTCAGGGTGGCGGCCGGGAGGAGCTATCCCACGTCCGAGGCCAGGGGTGGTGACCCTGAGGAGCCACCCAGAGCCCGAGGCCAGGGGTGGCAGCTGGGAGAAGCCACCTACACCCAAGGCCAGGGGCAGCAGCCGGGAGGAGCAACCCAAGGAGCGGTGGCTGGGGCCCAGAGGAGCTATCCCATGTTGAAGGTCAGGAAGGGTGGCGGTAAAGAGATATCCCTCGTCCAAGGTAAGAAGCAGCGGCTGTGCTTTGCTGGAGCAGCCGTGAAAAGACACCCCACGCCCAAGGTAAGAGAAACCCAAGTAAGATGGTAGGTGTTGCAAGAGGGCATCAGAGGGCAGACACACTGAAACCATACTCACAGAAAACTAGTCTGTCTAATCACACTAGGACCACAGCCTTGTCTAACTCAATGAAACCAAGCCATGCCTGCAGGGCAACCCAAGACGGGCGGGTCATGGTGGAGAGGGCTGACAGAACGTGGTCCACTGGAGAAGGGAATGGCAAGCCGCTTCAGTATTCTTGCCTTGAGAACCCCATGAACAGCATGAAAAGACAAAATGATAGGATACCAAAAGAGAATCTCCCCAGGTCAGTAGGTGCCCAATATGCTACTGGAGATCAGTGGAGAAATAACTCCAGAAGATGCTAAAGCTGAAACTCCAGTACTTTGGCCACCTCATGCGAAGAACTGACTCATTGGAAAAGACTCTGATGCTGGGAAGTATTGGGGGCAGGAGGAGAAGGGGACGACAGAGGATGAGATGGCTGGATGGCATCACGGACTCGATGGACTGAGTGAACTCCGGGAGACGGTGATGAACGGGGAGGCCTGGCGTGCTGCGATTCATGGGGTCGCAAAGAGTCAGACATGACTAAGCGACTGAACTGAACTGAACACTTCAAAAATGTCAATGTCACAGAAGACAAAGAAAAGCTATGGAAATGTTCCAGATTAAAGCAGACTAAACAGATATGACTGAAAAATACCTGACTGGACCCTACACTGGAGGGGAAAAATACATTAATGTATATTATTAGGTCAACTGACAAAATTGGAATATGAACGGAAAATCAGATGAAAGTTATTTCAAAGTTAAATCTACTCAAGTCAGTAACCATTCTGGTTAAAGAGAATGTCTGTATTCTTAGGAAATCACTAAGTATTGAGAAATAAAGGGATATGATGTATGCAACTTATACTCAAATGATTTTAAAAAACTATGTGTGAAAATACAGAGATCGTGCCAGCACACACACACACACGAGTGAGCACACACAAATGATTAACAAATAGGATAAAATGTTAACAACAGGTAAATATGAGTGAACAACACAGAAGTGTCCTTACAAGATTTTTAATTTTGTAACCTCCTGAAATTTTGAAGCAATTTCCAAATAAGGTAAACACTGCTTTTTTGCCAAGTCAACACTAAGTATAATACATTTTCACAAGAAATATAGTAGTGAAACGTAAAGTCTCTGGGATAGCCTACATTTCAGCTGAGACTCTAAGATGTCACTGATATTAATGTAAAGGCTGGCAGGCTCATCAATACACATCCATGGGGCAAAGGATGGAAGTGTGCAGAATGGAGCCCACTTTGCCCGACAGGGATGCAGCAGAAGCTATGAGGGCTGCACAGAGTTGGTTTGGAAGTGCTCTCAGCGTTGCTACAATTACACAGCGGCACTCCCGCAGGCCTCTCTCCCCAGTTCCAAGGATCAGCCTGGGATACCTCAGTCACTGCAGGCTCGCTCTCATTTTGCTTTGTACATGTCTGAGGAGGGCGGAGCTTGTTTGGTCTTTGTAACCACACCATCAAGCACCATTCCTGGCACACAGAAGTACTCAGTAGATACTACACCATTTAAAAGTCAGACTCCTATTTACTCAAGACTGACGCTGTAACAGCTGCAGTTCCTTGACCACAAAACAGAGTTCTGTCTGATTCTGAAGGACATCAGAGATCAAGATAAAAAAACACATACTTATAAGAAGCTGAAAACCTGTTGAATAAAGGTACCAAAACTTTGGAAACAGAAGCCAAATGGAATAAAAATCATGGCTATAGTTATTAGAAATTATAGGAATTTCATCTATTCTGTGCTTTAAAAGCACCAATGAAACAGCGCAGCAGGAATGTACTCTGTTCCCCTATTTAACCTTCTAAAGAACCCGAAGCTCTTTAAGCAATCAATGGAGAGTCTGACTGGGCAGTGGCGCAGTAACCATGTGCTCCAGAAGAATGGGGAGAAGTGACAAACACGCTGTCAGGGCAACCACTCTGAACACTAGCTGCTTCTTTCAAACGTTCACGTTGATCTGCAGTACCTGTCGTATCAGAGAGCTAGCCAACATTAACCATCAAAATTTAAGCAGCTTTTAAAACCGGCCAAATTGGCATACATGTAAACATTCTGTAATTCAGATATGTCTTCTGGCATTTAAGTGAAGCTAAGAGAAGATAAATCTATGCTAAATAAATCTCTGATCTTTCAAGTTATTTCCTGAAAAGGCCAGAATCTTTGATACAAGGCTTACATAAACTTCTAATGCAGTCAGGTTTGCATGTAAAGTAAGAAGTTTCTGGATTTTGGAGAAACTTTCCTCTAAACTGAGTCAGCCAGGATGAGGTTCTTGAAGTGGGATGACTAGAGGGGAACAGCTAACCCGATACTCACGAGCTTCCCATCTACTTTTCCTTCCCAGTCCCTGATTGGAGGGGCCTGGCTCTCCAATTACTGAGGCTCTGCGAAGTCAACCTGAGGCCCCGAAAAGGTGCCTGCCTCTGCTGGGGCGCAGACCTGAGACGGAGTGTGCCAGTCAGGTCTGTCAGAGGCTCCTGGGACAGGCATTGTCTCCTGGTGCACAAAATATGACAATGGGGACGCAGATCAATGACGAAAGGAGCCTAAACCCTGTCCTCTGCTGCTACTTCAACGTATTTTTAAACTGTGAAAGGCTAGTTGTGAATGAGGACTCCACAGAGCTTTAATGTAAAACTAACTACTAAGTACATCTTAGTGTACAAATAACAACCTCGCCCACAGGCTTCCATTCTCAGATACCTAAACTTCATCAACAAAGAGGCAATTCTGTGAAACTAGACAAGGCAGCTTTAGGAATGATAAGAGCACAAAAGACCAATGCCTCATTTTCTGCCGTCCAGAGTATGAACTAAAGCACCAGAATAAGGAGCTGCTTGGCAGACAGAATAGAAGATTTACCTGTCATTCTTTCAAAATGTATAGGGTTTAAATTCTGCAACCAAACATGTGGAAAATAATTTATAACATAAACAGACCAGATTCCTCTTTCTTCTTTTAATAACCACACTAAAGAAGTGTGCAAATTACTTGTTAATGATTTTAAATTCTGTCAAAACTAATATATATCTGAACGTTACATGAGCCCAAGAATATTTGCAGGATAGATTCTCCATTGCCACTATCCAACTTGTATGTAACAAAAAGTCTGCTTAAATCACACTCTTACAAATGAAAAGTAGCTGTTTCTGTTTTACCTTCCATAGTTCAATGGCCACAGGCTGATGTGGTGGATTGTCACCATATATATCATCCACAGTTTTCTTCCAAAACTGCATTCGCATCAGTCCAATTGTCTTCTCAGAGACAGAGTCCTTAATCTATCAACAGGGTTTAAAAACATTAACAACCGCACTACTCAGAGTCGCAGAAATCACTGTTTATAACCGTAAAATCATATAATTCAGTCTTCTCTGCATTTAATTTTTCCTTGAAGTTATATATTGGTTAAATTGTCACCATTATGAGTTACCTAAGTAAAAGCTACAGATTACTTGGTGCTTATTCAAACATATTCTCAAGGTCGGCATTCAAAAATACGAGCAATTCTTCTAAAAAAGTTATAAGAAAAAACAAAGGAGGGGGGACATTTTGTTTAAAATAAATTTAAGAAAGATCAACCAGTCACATATAGCCCTATTTGAATCCGGATTTAAAGAGAGAGACAACTAGGAAAATCTGAACACCAAAGTTTAATGATATTAAGGAATTATTTTTAAATTTTTAATGTATAATAATAGTAGTGTTATTTTTTTAAGTGAATTCTTTTAGAGATGTAAATTGAAATATCTGCAGATGGAAAAATTCATCTGAAACTTAACTTCAAAATAACCTGGAGGTGGGGATGATGTGGCTGAAGAGTAAAGATGAAAAACAAGATTGGCCATGAGCAGGTAACAGCTGGAGGTGGGTGATGGGGTACATGAGGGTTCATTATATTTCTCTCTCTGTATATGGATATCCTTCATTCTATATATGAGTGAAATTTTCCAATGAAGTTTTAAAAAAATAAGTGGAAGCGAAGGAAAACAATCCTCACTTGGTTAGTGATAGCAAAAATATTTTTTTTAAGCCTGACAATAAACCTAGGAAATAGAACCAGAGGCTTTTCAGAGGAAGCAGAGAAGGAAATATTATTTATCAAATGTCTACAAGTTCCAGGCCCTGTGCAGGTACCTGATCACAATCATCAGAACAAACTCACAGGGTCCTTATCAACACATTCATTCTACAAGTACAGAAATTATGGCTCAAAAAGGTAGACGCTCATCTCATGCACATGGAGAAGACTGTGGCGAGGGTAAGGGCTGCCTGCAAAGGGACGCATACGGGAATCTTTCAGGCTGATGGAATTGCTCTGTATCACGACTCTGACGATACCTACAGGATTTGAAGCAGTTTTCAAAACCTATAGGTCTATATACCACTAAAAGTGAATTTTACTGTGGTATTTACATAAACTCACTCGTTTATTTACTAACTTTTTAAAAGAAGACTGTTAGACTCTCTCCCTAACTTACTACTGATTAAGAATAGCCTTGTTAAGTTCTGGCAAGAATCATCAATGCATGCTAAATCTAGGAGGAAAATTTTTTATTTCTAACTGAGCTATAATTGACTTGTTTCATTGTTTTAAGTATACAGTATGATTTGATATGAGCGTGGTGGGCTACAGTCCATGGGATCCCAAAGAGTCAGACATGACTGAGCGACTAAACCTACCTACCTACCTATATATTGTGAAAGATCACCATAGGTGTCATTAATATCTATTATCACCACACAAAATTAGAAATCTGTTTATGTCAAGAGCTTTTAAGATCTGCTCTATTAGCAACTTTCAAATGCATAGTGACAGTGTTAGCTGTGCATTACATGCCCATGCCTTATTTACTTACAGTGGCAAGTTTCTACTTTTTAACCACAATCACTCATCTCGCCCATCTCCTAACCCTGCCTCTGGCGACCACCGATCCGTTCTCTGTATCTACGGGCTTGGGAAGCTTTTGTTTGTTTTGCTTTTGCTTTAGATTCCACATATAAGTGAGCTCACATGGTATCTGTCTTTGTCAGATTCATTTCACGCAGCATGAAGCCCTCAAGGTCCATCTGTGTTGTCACAAATGGCAAGATTTCCTTCTTCTTTATGGTAAGTAATAACTCATTGTGTAGATATACCTCATCTTTTTTTAGAATGTATTTGTGGCTGCACTGGGTCTTCGCTGCTGCCCACGGGCGTTCCCGAGTTGCAGGGAGCTGGGGTGACTCTCTGTGCAGGGCACAGGCTTCTCACTGCAGTGGCCTCCGTGGTGGAGTGCACGCTCCAAGGTGTCCGGGTTTCAGTAAATGCAGCAGGTGGACTAGGGGGTTGCCGTGGGCAGGCTCTAGGACACTCAAGCTTCAGGAGCTGCAGCTCGTGGGCTCAACAGCTATGGCACATAGGCTTCAGTTGCCCATGGCACATAGAATCTGCCTGGACCAGGGATCGAACCCGCGACCCCTGCACTGCAGATTCTTATCCCCTGTACCACCAGGAAGTCCTGGTACACCACGTTTATCCAGTCATCCACCAACGGACACTTAGGTGGCTTCCATGCCTTGGCTATTGTAAATAATGCCGTGATGAACAAGGAGGTGCAACTATTGTTTTCAAGTTAGTGTTTTCATTTCCTTTGGCTAAATACCCAGAAATGGAATTACTAGATTTCGTAGTAGTTCTAATCTTTTGAGGAATCCCCTACCGTTTTCCACAGCGGCTGCACCAATTTGCACTCCCACCAACAGTGCACAAGGGTTCCCTTTACTCCACAGCCTCAACGTTTGTTATGTCTTGTCTTTTTGATGACAGCTATTCTAATAGGTTGGAGAAGGCAATGGCACCCCACTCCAGCACTCTTGCCTGGAAAATCCCATGGATGGAGGAGCCTGGTGGGCTGCAGTCCATGGGGTCACTAAGAGTCAGACACGACTGAGCGACTTCACTTTGAGTTTTCACTTTCATGCATTGGAGAAGGAAATGGCACCCACTCCAGTGTTCTTGCCTGGAGAATCCCAGGGACGGGGGAGCCTGGTGGGCTGCCGTCTATGGGGTCGCACGGTCGACTGAAGCGACTTAGCAGCATTCTAATAGGTGTGAGGCGACACCTCATTGTGGTTCTGATTTGCACTTCTCTCAAAGTGATGCTGAGCACATTTTCATGTACCTACTGGCCGTATATGAGATAAATTTTGATGAGGACCATGGTCTTAAAGCGCCTCCTCACATTCAACAGGAAAAAAATATTAACATCTTGACCAGTGACCATCACAAATAAGAGGCACACAGACATGTCATGCATCACTGTGATCCCCTGAGAAGGACATACACCATTAAGACAGTTAAGTATTAGATTAGAAATGTATAATATAATTGTGACAAAAACTCCACATGAGAAATATTCAAGATTTTTAAAGGAACAATATGTTTTTTTAAATGTCAGTGTTTAATAGAAGACAAAGAAAAGCTGTGGAAATGCTCCAGATAAAAGGAGGCAAAAGAGACATGAAAGCTAAATGTCATATGTGATCTTAGTTTGGATCCTGTACAGAAGGGTTTAAAGATGCCATAAAAAAACATCATTCAATCGTTTGACAAAACTGGAAACCAGAAGGTAGATTAAATAAAACTGGTGTATCTGTCTCAAATTTACTCAAACTGGTAACTGTTATGAAAGAGAATATTCTTGTGCTAATGAAATACAGCTCAAGTTTATGAGTAAAGGGCCATGGTGTAGTCAAGTTATAGTAAAATGATTCATAAAAAGAAACACAGCACATGAATGTGTGTGCATATAGGTGTGTGTGTATACAGAAAGAGAGAAAAAGAGAGGGAGAGAGAAAGGAAGGGAGAGAGAGAGAAGGGGAACAACTTGATAGAGCGAATGGGGCCAAATATTAACAGAAGGGCGTATCGGTATTCTCTGTACTATTCTTACTCCTGTGCACATGAAAGTATTTCCAAATAAAAAAAAATTTTTTTTAATGGTCTTGGTACTGGGTGGGTCTTTCTCAATGTTTAGTGTTCAGATCCCATGGCATATGGTCTATTCTAAATACAGCATCAAGAGTAATCCTTTAAAGATGTGGGCACATATATACAATGGAATGTTACTCAGACATAAAAAAGAACGAAGTAATGTCATATGCAGCAGCATGGATGAACCCAGAGAGTATCAGATTAAGTGAAGTAAGTCAGAAAAACAGAGAAAATACCATGTGATACCACTTATTTGTGGAATCTAAAATACGACACAAAGAAACTTATCTACAAAACTGAAACAGGCGCACATAGAGAACAGACCTGTAGGTGCCAACGGGGAAGGATGGATTGGGAATCTGGGACTAGCAGATGCAAGCTTATCAGATGGACAGACAACAAGGTCCTATCGCACAGCACAGGGAACTATATTCAACACCCTATAAAAAACATAATGGAGAAGAAAAAATACGTTTAAAAAAATTTTTTTAAAGACTAATCATTTCAGGAGGACACTGAGCTCACTTCTCCCCCAGTGAACACATCAAAAATACATCTACATCACTGAAAACAACCTGGAAACTGGCAAAGAGAGGCTCTTCTGCAACCAAGGCTATAAAGAAAAACGCACATGGAGCTGGGCAGGAAGAGAAAGACACATGTGAGGCTGGGACCTGGGCCCTTCGCAGGGGACACAGAAGAGGAGCGGAATATCACACATAGGCTCAGGGATCCGCCCTGGGAAGACAATTACCCTTCGCTGGTGTGAAAACCAGTAGGACCTACTGGAGGGCTGTGAGAAAGAGAGACTCTGCAAGTAAGTAAGCTTACTTACTCCCAGGACTTGCATCAAGGCTGCAGACGGAAAAGTGCCTGCAGCTCTGACCAGCTGCCTCCTCCAGCCCTTCTTGTCCAGCACTGCCCTCCACTAAGGCAGAGGCTATCACTGCCAGGGAGTGTGCACACACTGAGAGAAAAGGAAGCCAGCCTGGACCTGAGCCAGCACGCACGCCACACTGCAGGCTGAAAACTGCCCGGGGCTCTGTGTGGCTTCCAGGACTGTTCCAGCACGCACCCCAGCCCACCCAGCTGCCTGCTCCAGCCCCTTTGGCTCCCCACTAGGGCTGAGGTGCCCTGCCAGAGAAGCGCACACACTGAGAGCTCAGACCAACCCTTAGAGCTTGTGTCTAGGACTCTGAGCTCTGATCACACCCTGACAAGGGGATGACCGCCACTGGAGGAGCCCAGGAAAAGCCCCAGCTTACACCTGGCTTCGCTATAGCCCTTCATCTTTAGCCCTACCTCCCACCACAGTGGTGGCTGCCAGCACACCCCAAGAGAAGACGTGACCTACGCTCACTTCAGATCCAGCTCTGCCATCAAAATAATTGGGCACAAACAGACTGCGTAGGGACAGTCCCACAGAAGGACGCCCCTTCAAGACTGGGACAGGGAACCATTTCACCTGATTTCACACAAAGTCACACAAAATGAAAAGACAAAGGAATATGTTTCAAGCGAAAGAATATGGGGAAAAAGCTGAGAAAAACCCCTGGTGATACAGAGATAAATAATTTACCCCATACAGTTTCACAGTAACAGTAAAAAGAATGCTAACTAAATTTGCAAAAAGAATCCATGAACACACTAAGAATTTAAACAAGAAACCAGAAAATATTAAAAAGAACCAGTCAGAGCTGAAGAATACAATTAAAGAAGTGAAAAGTGCACAGAAGGAACGCACAGCAGACTAGCTGAGAGAGAACCCGAAAGTGACGGGTGGGCGGGGGAGGGGTGGAAATCACCCATCAGAACAGCACAAAGGAAAACAGATGCCAAAAAATGAGGATAGTTTAACGGACCTCTAAGACAACACCAAGTGTACTAGCATTCACTTTACAAGGATCCCAGGAGAAGAGGGTGAGAAAGAGTAGAAAATGTATTTGATAAAATTATGGCTGAAAACTTTTGAAGCTGAAGAAGGAGACAGCTTTCTTTCTTTTTTTTTTTTTTAACTTTATTTTACTTTACTGTATTGTATTGGTTTTGGCATACATTGACATGAATCCACCACGGGTGTACATGAACTCCCAAACATGCGGAAGCACAAAGAGCCCCAAACAAGATGAACTCAATGAGACTCACACCAAAATACATCATAATTAAAATGGCAAAAGTTAAAGAGAATTTAAAGGCAGCAAGAGAAAAACAGAGAGTCAAACACAGGGGAATCCCTGTAAGGCTGCCTATCAGTTGGTATTTTCTGCAGAAGCCATGAAAGCCAGAAGGGAGTGGCATGATATATTTAAACAGCTGAAAGGAAAAAACCTACACCCTAGGATACTCTACCCAGAAACGTTATCTTTCAAAAATGAAGGCGATAAAGAACTTCTCAGACAAGCAAAAATTGAGTTTACCAGTACTAAAGCAACCTTACAAGAAGTATCAAAGGGTCTTTTTCAAGTGGAAAACAAGATTATAAGAAGCAAGAATTCATAGAGGAAAAAAAAAAAATCCCACTAGTAAAGACAAACCTTACAGTAAAGAAGGTAGATCAACCACTTTAAATAAGCTAGTATGAAGATTTAAAAAAAAACTGTAAAAGCAACCATAACTACAACAAATGGTAAAGAGACAGCCATGCAGATGAAAAGTTTAATAACAAAAACATAAAAATATGAGGGGTCGAAGTAAAAATTGTCTAGAATGTGTCTGAACTTAAAAGACTAGTTTAAGTCAAGTAGATATAATTACTGTATAAAATATATACAAACCCCATGGTAATCACAAAATAAAAACCTACAATACACAAAAACCAGTAAGAAAGCAACCCAAACATAGTACAAAAGAAAACTATACAACCACAATGGAAGAAACAAAATGAAGAAATGAACAGAGAAAAATTACAAAAACAACTGGAAAACAAGTAATAAAGTCAGTTAAGTCCAGTAAGTACACACCTATCAATAATTACATTTGCACTACCTACTGAATGGGAGAAAATATTTGCAAATGATAATCCTTGGAGGGGTTAATATCCAAAATTCAAAAGCAGTTCACACAACTTGATATCAAAAGAACAAAGAAAAGACCTAAATAGACACTTTACCAAAGAAGATATACAGATGGCCAAGAGGTCCATGAAAAGGGACTGAAACATCACTAAGCACCAGGGAGACATCACCCCACATCCACAGAATGGTTATCATCAAAAAGACCACAATTAAGAAATGTTGGCATGAATGTGGAGAAGAGACAGCCCCAGCACACTGCTGGTGCAACGCCTGCGCTGGTCATCGACAGCTGTCATATAAAATCCACTTTTCATTGCATGTCACAATCCAACTGAGAAATGGTTTCTTGTACAGAATAAGAGGACACTTCAAAAAAAACAATTTTTGGATGTGAAGTCAGCTCATGTGGCACACACTTATTGAACTTTTTCACCTTTCCAAATTTGCTTCAAATGCCAACAACCACAGAACAGTTGATGTTGAGCTCTTCAGCCAGCCATTTCTCGTATAGCTATAAAAAGATGAGCTTCAATGATCCTCTCAGCTGGTGGTTGTCAACTTCGGCCGGCTGGCCACTGTGCTCCTCACCTTCAAGGTTCCTGTCTCCTTTGCAAAACTTTTTGAACCACCATTACACTGTATATTATCAGTTTGGGGCAAATGCATTGTTGATGCTGCAAATTGTCTCTGCTGCTTTACAACCCATTTTGAACTTGAATAAGAAAACTGCTCAAATTTGCTTTTTGTCTAACATCATTTCCCTAGTCTGAAATCAATATAATATAAATAGCAAATAATAATTAGCAAAAATAATAAAGTGATAAATGTACATTAAAATGATGTATAACATAACTACACTTAAGAATGCATTCCAGTATCAAAGAACAAAGTTCAACAATGCAAAATAGCAATTATTTTTGTACCAATATAATAAATCCAAATAAATCACAACCACTAATTTGAAAAGATATATGCACCCCAGTGTTCACAGCAGCATGATTTACAGTAGTCAAGATATGGAAGCAACCTAAGTGATCATCAACAGATAAATGGACAGAGAAGATATGGTTTACATACACACACACACACACACACACACACACAC
>SJYX01019357.1:16057-42502 GCA_006410675.1 Oreotragus oreotragus | reverse complement strand
ACAAAAAAAAAACACACAAGGGGGTCCCCATAAGGATAACAGCTGATCTTTTAATAGAAACTCTTCAGGCCAGAAGGGAATGATAGGACATACTTAAAGTGATAAAAGAGAAAAATGTATAACCAAGATTACCCAGGAATTATATCATTCAGATATGAAGGAGAAATCAAAAGCTTTACAAACAAAGCTGCACCACCAAGCCAGCTCTTCAGCAAATGCTAATAGATTTCCTCTAGACAGGAAACACACACACACAAAGTTTATTAAAATGAACCCAAAACAACAAAGTAAAAGATAATGGGATCATACTTATCAATAATTACCTTAAATGTAAATGGGATTAAATGCTCCAACCAAAAGACAAAGACTGGCCAAATGGATACAAAAATAAAACCACTATATATGCTGTCTACAAGAGACCCACCTTAAACCTAGGGACACATACATACTGAAAGTGAGGGGATGGTATAAGATATTTCATGCAATTGGAGACCAAAAAATAGCAGGTGTAGCAATACTTATATCAGATAAAATAGACTTTGAAATACAGAAATTGATTAAAAGTCTAAACCCCCCCCCAAAAAAAAGACCATGATAAGAGACAAAGAAGGACACTACATAATGATCAAAGGGTCAATAGAAGGAGATATAGCAATTATAAATATATATGAACCTAACAAAGGAGCACTTCAATATGTAAGGTAAATACTAACAAGTATGACAGGGGAAATTAACAGTAATACAATAATAGTGGGGGTTTTAATACCCCACTCACCTATGGATAGAACAACCAAAAGGAAAAGTAGCAAGGAAACACAAGCTTTAAATGATACAGTGGACCAGTTAGAGCTAATTGACATCTCATGCAGCTCAGTACCAGAAAAACAACCCAATCAAAAAGTGGACCAAAGAACTAAACTGACATTTCTCCAAAGAAGACATACAGATGGCTAACAAACACATGAAATGTTGATGATGCTCAACATCGAAACCACAATGAGATATCATCTCATGTTGGTCAGAATAGCCACCATCAAAAATCTACAAACAATAAATACTGGAGAGGGTGTGGAGAAAAGGGAGCCCTCTGACACTGTTGGTGGGAATGCAAACTGGTACAGCCACTATGGAGAACAGTATGGAGATTCCTTTAAAGACTGGAAATAGACCTGCCATACAACCCAGCAATCCCACTGCTGGGCATACGCACTGAGGAAACCAGAACTGAAAGAGACACATGAACCCCAATATTCATTGCAGCACTCTTTACAATAGCTAGGACATGGAAGAAACCTAGATGTTCACTGGCAGATGAATGGATAAGGAAGTCGTGGTAATATATATATTGGAATATTATTGAGCTATAAAAAAGAAAGCATTTGAGTCAGTTCTAATGAAGTGGATGAAACTGGAGGCTATTATACAGAGTGAAGTAAGTCAGAAAGAGAAACACCAGTACAGTATATTAACCCATGTATATCGAATTTAGAAAAATGGTAACAATGTTCCTATATACAAGGCAGCAAAAGAGACACAGATGTAAAGAACTGACTTTTGGACCATGTGGGAGAAGGTGAGGGTGGGAAGATGTGAGAGAATAGCATTGAAACATGTGTATTACAATATGTAAAATAGATGACCAGTGCAAGTTTGATGCATGAAGTAGGGCACTCAAAGCTGGTGCTCCAGGACAACACAGAGGGATGGGAAGGGGAGGGATATCAGAGGGGGCTTCAGGATGAGGGGACATATGTGCACCCGTGGCTGATTCATGTCTATGTATGGAAAAAATTACCACAATATTGTAAACTAATTAGCTTCCAATTAAATTAGCTTAAAAAAAAAGAAAAAGAATTCCAGAATTTCTGCTTCATTGACTATGCTAAAGCCTTTGATTGTGTGGATCTCAAAAAAACCGTGGGAAGTGTTTAAAACAATAGGAAAAGCAGACCACCTTACCTGCCTCCTGAGATATCTGTATGCAGGTCAAGAAGCAACATTTAGAACTAGACATGGAACAACAGACTGATTCCAGATTGGGAAAGGAGAAAGTCAAGGCTGTATATTTTCACCCTTCTTATGTAACTTCTATGTAGAGTGAAAAGTGAAGTGAAGTCACTCTATCATGTCCTACTCTTTGCAAACCCATGGACTGTAGCCTACCATGCTCCTCCATTCATGGGATTTTCCAGGCAAGAGTACTGGAGTGGATTGCCATTTCCTTCTCCAGAGGATATTCCCAACCCAGGGATTGAACACAGGTCTCCCACATTGTGGGCAGATGCTTTACCATCTGAGCCACCAGGGAAATCCAATGCAAAGACTTCAAAGTCTATGCAGAGTACATCATGTGAAATGCCAGGCTGGATGAAATACAACCTGGAATCAAGATTGCCAGTAGAAATATCAATAACCTCAAATATGGAGGACACCACTCTTATGGCAGAGAGTGAAGAGGAACTCAAGATTCTCTTGATGAAAGTGAAAGAGGAGAGTGAAAAAGTTGGCTTAAAACTCAACATTCAAAAAATGAAGATCATGGCATCCTGTCCCATCAATTCATGGCAAATAGATGGGGAAACAATAGAAACAGTGGGCTCCAAAATCCTGCAGATGTGACTGCAAGCCATGAAATTCAAAGACGTTTGCTTCTTGGAAGAAAATCTGTGACCAACCTAGACAGCATATTAAAAAGCAGGGACATTGCTTATTACTTTACCACAAAGGCCCATCTAGTCAAAGCTATGATTTTTCCAGTAGTTATGTATGGATATGAGAGTTGGACCATAAAGAAAACTGAGCACAAAGGACTGATGCTTTTGAACTGCAGTGTTGGAGAAGACTCTTGAGACTCCCTTGGACTGCAAGGAGATCAAGCCCGTCAATCCTAATTGAAACCAGTCCTGAATATTCATTGGAAAGACTGATGCTAAAGCTGAAGCTCTGATACTTTGGCCACCTGATGCAAAGAACTAACTCATTGGAAAAGACCCTGATTCTGGGAAAGATTGAAGGCAAGAGGAGAAGGGGATGACAGAGGATGAGATGGTTTGATGGCATCACTGACTCGATAGACATGAGTTTGAGCAAGCTCCAGGAGTGGGTGATGGACAGGGAAGCCTGGCATGTTGCAGTACATAGGGTCGCAGATTTGGACATGACTGAGTGACTGAACTGAGCTAAACTATTTTAATTATATTGATAGTTAAATATAATAAATTGATGTATTCATTTGGTATATATTTACTAAATAGTTTTATTTAAGACACATTGATGATCACTGTGAATACAGGCATTAAAAATGCATGATCCTTTTCTTAAGGACCTTACATTTAGGTCTTTTATTCATTTTGAGTTTATTTTGTAGCTGAGGATACATATTGTTTATGCATTGATACATATTGATTAAAACATAATGAAAGCTCTGGTATAGAGGTGTGAAAAGTGTTGTTGAAAGTAAAAGAAAGGATTAGTTTTGCTACTAAGAACTAATGGAAGAGCCATGGAGTGATTCACAGAAAAGGTGATATTGGAACTGGACATATTATATTAAACAATATTTCATCACTTTGCTCTAATTAAAATATTAGATTTTTTAGGATTTAGTCACCATATTTACCTTGATAATTAGAAAACTTTCCTCTAGAAATGAGTTATTCCTAACTTTTATACCATGTTCTGTGATTTGAAATTCGGGGAGTTTTGAGCTTCCCTGGTGGCTCAGATGGTAAAATCGTCTGCTTGCAAAGCTGGAGACCTGGGATCAATCCCTGGGCTGGGAAGATCACCTGGAGAAAGAAACGGTGACCCACTCCAGTATTCTTGCCTGGAGAATCCCACGGACAGAGGAACCTTGTATTCTACAGTCCATGGGGTCGAACCGTGAGTAAATACTTACAATATTTAAGAATCACAAAGGATGCTGAAATCAGAATTAAGCACACCAGTCAGAATGGCCATCATCAAATAATCTACCAACAATTATTGCTGGAGAGGAGGTGGAGAAAAGGGAACTTTTCTGCCTTGTTTGTGAGAATGTAAACTGATAGAGTCATTATGGAGATTCCTTTAAAAACTAGGAATAGAGGCAGTCCTAAGATGGTGGAAGAATAGGACAGGGAGACCACTTTCTCCTCCACAAATTCATCAAAAGAATATTTGAATGCTGAGTAAATTCCACAAAACAACTTCTGAATGCTGGTAGAGGACATCAAACACCCAGAAAAGCAGCCCATTGTCTTCAAAAGGAGGTAGGAAAAAATATAAAAAGACAAAAGAGGTAGGGACAGAGATCCGTTCCAGGAAGGGAGTCATAAAAAAGAGACGTTTCCAAGCACCAGGAAACAATCTCACTGGCGAGTCTGTGGCGAGCCTTGGAACCTCAGAGGGCAACATAACCTGGAGGAAAAATAAGTAAATAAGCAAAGCCCACAGATTATGTGCCCAATGGTAACTCTCAGCCGAGAAGCAGTGCAGACACCTACATCCGTCGCTAGCAAGCGGGGGCTGGGCAGGGAGGCGCGGGCTGCGTTGCTTATAATAAGGACCAGGCTTGAATGCCCCGAGGGCAATCTGAGGGAACTAACTTGAGATAGCAAACCAGACTATGGGATAGCTACCCTGCAAAAAGCCCTAACCTAAGACACCACCAGGCCCACTCACAGAACAAAGGACTGACTAGAGCTAGCCGGCTGCAGACCGGCCCATTCCCTGCTGGAGACAGGCAGGCGAGGGCACCCAGAGCTGGAAGGGGGCAATCAGGGCCCCAGAGAGGCATCATCTACCAAATTGCAAGCAAGCTTCATTGCTAACCAAGAGTTCTTGGGATTCTGGATGGTCAACATCCGCCTGAGAAGGTGCGCTGGTTGTACACCCAGAAAACTGAACAGCAGAGATGGGAGAGGCGATAAGTCACAGCAACTGCGCTCGCTGAATACCTGGTCACCTGAGCTGGTCGGATCTGGGAAGGGTACAAATGCAGGCCCAACCAAGTCTGCGCCTCTGAGGACTACTCAAGTGCCTGAACCTGAGTGGCTTAGACCTGGGAAGTGCATACAACCCCAGGGCCGACCTCAGACAGTTCCTGGCAGAGCAACCTAGAGCCTAAGCAGTGTAGACAGGGAAAGCACAAACACCATGAGTCGGGGCAAACCCAGTGTGGCCGAGATACTGTGAGCACACACCAGTGTTATTTGTTTGCAGTGTTCCTCCCTCCTCACAGCACGACAGAACAAGTGAGCCTAAAAAAAGTGTCCACCACCGCCCCCTTGTGTCAAGGGTGGAAATTAGACACTGAAGAGACTAGCAAACAGAAGAAGCAAAAACAGAGGGAAATGCTTTGGAAGTGACAGATGGAGAAGTCTTGAGGCTACTGTAAGAATAAGACAGAAAACCAGAGGCAGGAGGCCTAAGTCCAAATCCTGAGAACACCAGAGAACTCCTGACTCCAGGGAACATTCATCGATAGGAGCTCATCAAAAGCCTCCATACCTACACTGAAATCAAGCACCACCCAAGGGCCAACAAGTTCCAGAGCAAGACATACCACACACATTCTCCAGCAACACAGGAACATAATCCTGAGTTTCAATACACAGGCTGCCCAAAGTCACTCCAAACCCATTGACATCTAATAACTCATTACTGGACACTTCATTGCACTCCAAAGAGACTAAATCCAGCTCCACCCACCAGAACACCAACACAAGCTTCCCTAGACAGGAAACATTGACAAGCCACCCATAGAAATCCACCCACAGCGAGGAAACTCCACAATAAAGAGAACTCCACAAACTGCCAAAGCACAGAAAGGCCACCCCAAACACACCAATATAAATAAGATGAAGAGGCAGAGAAATACCCAGAAGGTAAAGGAACAGGATAAATGCCCACCAAACCAAACAAAAAAGGAAGAGATAGGGAATCTACCTGATAAAGAATTCTGAATAATGATAGTGAAAATGATCCAAAATCTTAAAAACAAAATGGAGTTACAGATAAATAGCCTAGAGACAAGGATTGAGAAGATGCAAGAAAGGTTTAACAAGGAACTAGAAGAAATAAAAAAGAGTCAATATGTAATGAATAATGAAATAAATGAGATCAAAAATATTCTGGAGGAGACCAGCAGTAGAAAAATGGAGGCAGAAGTTGGATAAGTAAGGTAGAAGATAGAATGGTAGAAATAAATGAAACAGAGAGGAAAAAAGAAAAATGAATTAAAAGAAATGAGGAAAATCTCAGAGAGCTCTGGGACAATGGTAAACGCCCCAGCATTCAAATAATAGGAGTTCCAGAAGAAAAAGACAAAAAGAAAGACCATGAGAAAATACTTGATGAGATAATAGTTGAAAACTTCCCTAAAATGGGGAAGGAAATAATCATCCAAGCCCAAGAAACCCAGAGAGTCCCAAACAGGATAAACCCAAGGTGAAATACCCTAAGACACATATTAATCAAATTAACAAAGATCAAACACACACACACAAAAACAAATATCAAAAGCAGCAAGGGAAAAACAACAAATAACACACAAGGGGATTCCCATAAGGATAACAGCTGATCTTTCAATGGAAACTCTTCAGGCCAGGAGGGAATGGCAGGACATACTTAAAGTGATGAAGGAAAATAGCCTACAGCCCAGATTACTGTACCCAGCAAGGATCTCATTCAATATGAAGGGGAAATCAAAAGCTTTCCAGACAAGCAAAAGCTGAGAGAATATAGCACCACCAAACCAGCTCTCCAAAAAAAGCTAAAGGATCTTCTCTAGACAGGAAACACAGAAAAGGTGTATAAACTCAACCCAAAACAATAAAGTGAATGGCAACGGGATCATACTTATCAATAATTACCTTAAACGTAAATGGGTTGAATGCCCCAACCAAAAGGCAAAGACTGGCTGAATGGATACAAAAACAAGACCCCTATATATGCTGTCTACAAGAAACCCACCTCAAAACAAGGGACACATACAGACTGAAAGTGAAGGGCTGGAAAAAGATATATCATGCAAATAGAGACCAAAAGAAAGCAGGAGTGGCAATACTCATATCTGATAAAATAGACTTTAAAACAAAGGCTGTGAAAAGAGACAAAGAAGGCCACTACATAATGATCAAAGGATCAATCCAAGAAGAAGATATAACAATTATAAATATATATGCACCCAACATAGGAGCACCGCAATATGTAAGACAAATGCTAACAAGTATGAAAGGGGAAATTGACAATAACACAATAATAGTGGGAGACTTTAATACCCCACTCACACCTATGGACAGATCAACTAAACAGAAAATTAACAAAGAAACGCAAACTTTAAATGATACAATAGACCAGTTAGACCTAATTGATATCTATAGGACATTTCACCCCAAAACAATGAATTTCACCTTTTTCTCAAGTGCTCACGGAACCTTCTCCAGGATAGATCACATCCTGGGACATAAATCTAACCTTGATAAATTCAAAAAAATCGAAATCATTCCAAGCATCTTTTCTGACCATAATGCATTAAGATTAGATCTCAATTACAGGAGAAAAACTATTAAAAATTCCAACATTTGGAGGCTGAACAATACGCTTCTGAATAACCAACAAATCACAGAAGAAATCAAAAAAGAAATCAAAATGTGCATAGAAATGAATGAAAATGAAAACACAACAACCCAAAACCTGTGGGACACTATAAAAGCAGTGCTAAGAGGAAAGTTCATAGCAATACAGGCATACCTCAGGAAACAAGAAAAAAGTCAAATAAATAACCTAACTCTACACCTAAAGCAACTAGAAAAGGAAGAAATGGAGAACCCCAGAGTTAGTAGAAGGAAAGAAATCTTAAAAATTAGGGCAGAAATAAATGCAAAAGAAACAAAAGAGACCATAGCAAAAATCAACAAAGCCAAAAGCTGGTTTTTTGAAAAGATAAATAAAATTGACAAACCATTAGCCAGACTCATCAAGAAACAAAGGGAGAAAAATCAAATCAATAAAATCAGAAATGAAAATGGAGAGATCACAACAGACAACACAGAAATACAAAGAATCATAAGAGACTACTATCAGCAATTATATGCCAATAAATTGGACAACGTGGAAGAAATGGACAAATTCTTAGAAAAATACAACTTTCCAAAACTGAACCAGGAAGAAATAGAAAATCTTAACAGACCCATCACAAGCACGGAAATTGAAACTGTAATCAGAAATCTTCCAGCAAACAAAAGCCCAGGTCCAGACGGCTTCACAGCTGAATTCTACCAAAAATTTCGAGAAGAGCTAACACCTATCCTACTCAAACTCTTCCAGAAAATTGCAGAGGAAGGTAAACTTCCAAACTCATTCTATGAGGCCACCATCACCCTAATACCAAAACCTGACAAAGATGCCACAAAAAAAGAAAACTACAGGCCAATATCACTGATGAACATAGATGCAAAAATCCTCAACAAAATTCTAGCAATCAGAATCCAACAACACATTAAAAAGATCATACACCATGACCAAGTAGGCTTTATCCCAGGAATGCAAGGATTCTTCAATATTCGCAAATCAATCAATGTAATTCACCACATTAACAAATTGAAAAATAAATGCCATATGATTATCTCAATAGATGCAGAGAAGGCCTTTGATAAAATTCAACATCCATTTATGATAAAAACTCTCCAGAAAGCAGGAATAGAAGGAACATACCTCAACATAATAAAAGCTATATATGACAAACCCACAGCAAACATTATCCTCAATGGTGAAAAATTGAAAGCATTTCCCCTAAAGTCAGGAACAAGACAAGGATGTCCACTTTCACCGCTACTATTCAACATAGTTCTGGAAGTTTTGGCCACAGCAATCAGAGCAGAAAAAGAAATAAAAGGAATCCAAATTGGAAAAGAAGAAGTAAAACTCTCACTGTTTGCAGATGACATGATCCTCTACATAGAAAACCCTAAAGACTCCACCAGAAAATTACTAGAGCTAATCAATGAATATAGTAAAGTTGCAGGATATAAAATCAACACACAGAAATCCCTTGCATTCCTATACACTAATAATGAGAAAGTAGAAAACGAAATTAAGGAAACAATTCCATTCACCATTGCAACGAAAAGAATAAAATACTTAGGAATATATCTACCTAAAGAAACTAAAGACTTATATATAGAAAACTATAAAACACTGATGAAAGAAATCAAAGAGGACACTAATAGATGGAGAAATATACCATGTTCATGGATTGGAAGAATCAATATAGTGAAAATGAATATATTACCCAAAGCAATCTACAGATTCAATGCAATCCCTATCAAGCTACCAGCGGTATTTTTCACAGAACTAGAACAAATAATTTCAAGATTTGTATGGAAATACAAAAAACCTCGAATAGCCAAAGCAATTTTGAGAAAGAAGAATGGAACTGGAGGAATCAACTTACCTGACTTCAGGCTCTACTACAAAGCCACAGTCATCAAGACAGTGTGGTACTGGCACAAAGACAGAAATATAGATCAATGGAACAAAATAGAAAGCCCAGAGATAAATCCACACACATATGGACACCTTATCTTTGACAAAGGAGGCAAGAATATACAATGGAGTAAAGACAATCTCTTTAACAAGTGGTGCTGGGAAAACTGGTCAACCACTTGTAAAAGAATGAAACTAG
Source organism: Oreotragus oreotragus (assembly GCA_006410675.1). NCBI lineage: Eukaryota > Metazoa > Chordata > Mammalia > Artiodactyla > Bovidae > Oreotragus > Oreotragus oreotragus. Next base: position 32,835 of record SJYX01019357.1, on the reverse strand, counting down.
AACACTTTCTAACACCATACACAAAAATAAACTCAAACTGGATTAAAGATCTAAACTTAAGACCAGAAACTACAAAACTCCTAGAGGAGAACATAGACAAAACACTCTCTGACATAAATCACAGCAGGATCTTCTATGACCCACCTTCCAGAACATTGGAAATAAAAGCAAAAATAAACAAATGGGACCTAATTAAAATTAAAAGCTTCTGCACAACAAAGGAAACTATAAGCCAGGTGAAAAGACAGCCTTCAGAATGGGAGAAAATAATAGCAAATGAAGCAATGGACAAACAACTAATCTCAAAAATATACAAGCAACTCCTGCAGCTCAATTCCAAAAACATAAACGACCCAATCAAAAAATGGACCAAAGAACTAAACAGAGATTTCTCCAAAGAAGACATACAGATGGCTAACAAACACATGAAAAGATGCTCATCATCACTCATTATCAGAGAAATGCAAATCAAAACCACAATGAGGTACCAGTCAAGCCAGTTAGCATGGTTGCTATCCAAAAGTCTACAAGCAATAAATGCTGGAGAGGGTGTGGAGAAAAGGGAACTCTGTTATACTGGGAATGCAAACTGGTACAGCCACTATAGAGAACAGTGTGGAGATTCCTTTAAAAACGAAATAGAACTGCCATACGACCCAGCAATCCCACTGCTGGGCATACACATTGAGGACACCAGAATCGAAAGACACACGTGTACCCCAGTGTTCATCACAGCACTGTTTATAATAGCCAGGACATGAAAGCAACCTAGATGTCCATCATCAGATGAATGGATAAGAAAGCAGTAGTACATATACACAATGGAGTATTACTCAGCCATTAAAAAGAATACATTAGAATCAGTTCTAATGAGGTGGATGAAACTGGAGCCGATTATACAGAGTGAAGTAAGCCAGAAAAAAACAAAAACAAAAACAAAAAACACCAATACAGTATACGAATGGATATATATGGAATTTAGGAAGATGGTAACGATAACCCTGTATGCGAGACAGCAAAAGAGACACAGATGTATAGAACAGTCTTTTGGACTCTGTGGGAGAGGGAGAGGGTGGGATGATTTGGGAGAATGGCATTGAAACAGGTATATTATCATATGTGAAACGAATCGCCAGTCCAGGTTTGATGCATGATACAGGATGCTTGGGGCTGGTGTACTGGGATGACCCAGAGGGATAGTATGGGTAGGGAGGTAGGAAGGGGGTTCAGGATGGGGAACACATGTACACCTGTGGCAGATTCAAGTCAATTATGGCAAAACCAATACAATATTGTAAAGTAATTAGCCTCCAATGGAAAAAAATAAATTTATATTAAAAAATAAATAAAAACTAGGAATAATTATACCATATGACCCAGCAATCCCACTACTGAGCTTATACATGAAAGTCACAATTCTAAAAGACACATGTACCCCAGTGTTCACTGCATCACTAGTTACAATAGTAGGACATGGAAGCAACCTAAATGTCCACTGACTGATAAATGGGCAGAGAAGTAGTGGTACATGTATAAAATGGAATATTACTAGGCCATAAAAATGAATAAATTTGTTATATGGAAGCACAAAAGACCCTGAATAGCCCAAACAATCTTGAGAATGAAGAATGGTGCTTGAGGAATCAATCTTCCTGTCCTCAGACTCTACTACAAAGTTAGTCATCAAGATGTTATGGTACTGACAAAAAAAAAACAACTAGAAGTATATACCAATGGAACAAGGTAGAAAGGCCAAAGATAAATCTACACTCCTATGGGTACCTTTGCCTTGACAAAGGATGCAAGAATATCCCATGGAGAAAAGACAGTCTCCTCCATAAATTGTGTTGGGAAAACTGGATAGCTATACATTAAAAAAAAAAAAAAAGAAGAAATTAGAATACTTCCTAACACAATACACAAAAATAAATTCACAATGGATTAAAGACATAAATGTAATGCCAGAGACTATAAAACTCTTAGAGGAAAAGTTAGAACACTCCTTGACACAAGACATAGAAAGATCTTCTTTGATCTACCTCCTAGAGTAATGGAAATAAAAACAAAACTAAGCAAATGGATCATGATTAAATGCTTTTGCACAGCAAAGAAAAGCATAAAGAAGATGAAAGATAATCCTCAGATTGGGAGAAAATAATTGTAAGTGAGATAGTTGACAAAAACTTAATCTGTAAAATATACAAGAAGCTCATGCAACTCAATATCAGAAAAACAATCCAATCAAAAAATGGGCAGAAGACTAAAACAGACATTTCCCTGAAGAAGACATACAGATGGCTAATAACACATGAAAAGATGCTTAACATCACCTATTATTAGAGAGATGCAAATCAAAGCTTCAATGAGGTATCACCTCACACCAATCAGAATGGCTATCATCAAAATATCTACAAATAATAAATGCTGGGAAGGATGTGGAGAAAAGAGAATCTCAGCACACTGTTGAGATGTAAATAAATANGATTATACAGAGTGAAGTAAGCCAGAAAAAAACAAAAACAAAAAAAAAAAACACCAATACAGTATACGAATGGATATATATGGAATTTAGGAAGATGGTAACGATAACCCTGTATGCGAGACAGCAAAAGAGACACAGATGTATAGAACAGTCTTTTGGACTCTGTGGGAGAGGGAGAGGGTGGGATGATTTGGGAGAATGGCATTGAAACAGGTATATTATCATATGTGAAACGAATCGCCAGTCCAGGTTTGATGCATGATACAGGATGCTTGGGGCTGGTGTACTGGGATGACCCAGAGGGATAGTATGGGTAGGGAGGTAGGAAGGGGGTTCAGGATGGGGAACACATGTACACCTGTGGGATTCAAGTCAATTATGGCAAAACCAATACAATATTGTAAAGTAATTAGCCTCCAATGGAAAAAAATAAATTTATATTAAAAAATAAATAAAAACTAGGAATAATTATACCATATGACCCAGCAATCCCACTACTGAGCTTATACATGAAAGTCACAATTCTAAAAGACACATGTACCCCAGTGTTCACTGCATCACTAGTTACAATAGTAGGACATGGAAGCAACCTAAATGTCCACTGACTGATAAATGGGCAGAGAAGTAGTGGTACATGTATAAAATGGAATATTACTAGGCCATAAAAATGAATAAATTTGTTATATGGAAGCACAAAAGACCCTGAATAGCCCAAACAATCTTGAGAATGAAGAATGGTGCTTGAGGAATCAATCTTCCTGTCCTCAGACTCTACTACAAAGTTAGTCATCAAGATGTTATGGTACTGACAAAAAAAAAACAACTAGAAGTATATACCAATGGAACAAGGTAGAAAGGCCAAAGATAAATCTACACTCCTATGAGTACCTTTGCCTTGACAAAGGATGCAAGAATATCCCATGGAGAAAAGACAGTCTCCTCCATAAATTGTGTTGGGAAAACTGGATAGCTATACATTAAAAAAAAAAAAAAAGAAGAAATTAGAATACTTCCTAACACAATACACAAAAATAAATTCACAATGGATTAAAGACATAAATGTAATGCCAGAGACTATAAAACTCTTAGAGGAAAAGTTAGAACACTCCTTGACACAAGACATAGAAAGATCTTCTTTGATCTACCTCCTAGAGTAATGGAAATAAAAACAAAACTAAGCAAATGGATCATGATTAAATGCTTTTGCACAGCAAAGAAAAGCATAAAGAAGATGAAAGATAATCCTCAGATTGGGAGAAAATAATTGTAAGTGAGATAGTTGACAAAAACTTAATCTGTAAAATATACAAGAAGCTCATGCAACTCAATATCAGAAAAACAATCCAATCAAAAAATGGGCAGAAGACTAAAACAGACATTTCCCTGAAGAAGACATACAGATGGCTAATAACACATGAAAAGATGCTTAACGTCACCTATTATTAGAGAGATGCAAATCAAAGCTTCAATGAGGTATCACCTCACACCAATCAGAATGGCTATCATCAAAATATCTACAAATAATAAATGCTGGGAAGGATGTGGAGAAAAGAGAATCTCAGCACACTGTTGAGATGTAAATAAATACAGTCACCATGGAGATCAGTATGAAATTTTCTTTTAAAACTTGGAATAAAGCTACCATATGACCCACTAATCCCACTACTGGTTACATACCCTGACAAAACCATAACTGGAAAAGTCACATGTACGCCAATGTTCATCACAGTACTATTTACAGTAGCCAGGACATGGAAGCAACCTAGATGTCCATTGACAGATGAATGGTAAAGAAGTTGTGATACATATGTACAATGGAGTATTATTCATCTATAAAAAGGACCAAATTTGAGCCACTTTTAGTGAGATGGGTAAACCTAGAACCTGTTATGCAGAGTGAAGTAAGTCAGAAAGAGAAAAACAAATGTTATATATTAATGCATATATATATATGGAATCTAGAAAACTGATACTGATGAACCTATTCCTAAGGCAGCAATAGAGATGCAGACATAGAGAACACACTTGTGGACACAGAACGGGAAAGAGGGTGGGACGAATTGAGATAGTAGCATTGAAACATATACATTCAGTTCAGTTCAGTAACTCAGTCGTGTCCAACTCTTTGTGACCCCATGAATTGCAGCACACCAGGCTTCCCTGTCCATCACCAACTCCCAGAGTTCACTCAGATTCAGGTCCATGGAGTCAGTGATGCCATCCAGCCATCTTATCCTCTGTCGTCCCCTTCTCCTCCTGCCCCCAACCCCTCCCAGCATCAGAGTCTTTTCCAGTGAGTCAGCTCTTCTCATGAGGTGGCCAAAGTATTGGAGTTTCAGCTTTAGCATCATTCCTTCCAAAGAAATCCCAGGGCTGATCTCCTTCAGAATAGACTGGTTGGATCTCCTTGCAGTCCAAGGGACTCTCAAGAGTCTTCTCCAACACCACAGTTCAAAAGCATCAATTCTTCGGCGCTCAGCCTTCTTCACAGTCCAACTCTCACATCCATCCATGACCAGTGGAAAAACCATAGCCTTGACTAGACGGACCTTTGTTGACAAAGCAATGTCTCTGCTTTTGAATATGCTATCTAGCTCGGTCATAACTTTTCTTCCAAGGAGTAATTGTCTTTTAATTTCATGGCTGAAGTCACCATCTGCAGTGATTGTAGAGCCCTCCCAAAAAAAGTCTGACACTGTTTCCACTGTTTCCCCATCTATTTCCCATGAAGTGATGGGACCGGATGCCATGATCTTAGCAAAGTAATGTCTCTGCTTTTGAATATACTATCTAGGTTGGTCATAACTTTTCTTCCAAGGAGTGTCTTCTAATTTCATGGCTGCAGTCACCATCTGCAGTGATATTGGAGCCCAAAAATGTGTTATCCTCCTCAGGATGATGTGCCTGCAATGGCAGCTTTCTGCTTTCTCAGGAGCTGGGCTCTGGCCATGACCACATCTTGGGGTCACAGCTCCCCTCCAATCAGCACTCTTCAGTGAGATCCCTTTTAGGATAACCTCTCATATCTCCCTTTCACAGGGTCTGCAACTGATCACCAGATGCCTATATCTCTGGACTGTTATGTACAGACAACAAATGGCTCCAGACATAGGCCTCTTGGCTTCACTATGGAACAGAGGCAGCTCTGGCCGTGGTCACTCATTTCTACTTCTCTCTTGACAGAGTCAGTTTCAAAATCTTAGGCTGCCTCATCTCTAGAAAGAGTAAACATCTAAACATGTCTATTAAGCCAAAACAATTTCAAAAATAACAATTTGGTCACTTGGAATGTGTTCTTGGAACCATAGAAGGAAATTTTAAAAAATAGGAAAAAAGTCTAAAAACAGAATAATAAGACAAGATCCAATGTGGCACTTATTTTCATAAACGGAGTAGAAAGAACATTCATTTTCACTTATTTTATTAATCCCAAAGTGGGAGTTGTCTGCTAGTTTCCAAAACTTGGGTTCACTGACATCCAAGGAGGAAGCCTGAACTGAACTGAAAAGGGAAAAACTTGGAGTGCTTCACAAAACATAAAAATGTGGATCTGAATTATTTTTAAAATGTTTTAGTTCAGTTTTCATTTTTCACCCCTGGATCATATTCACAATTTGAAAAAAGCAACACATGATATCAGTTTTATAATTATACAATGAAAATGAATTACAGAGTAATACACACCATGGTAAGCCAAAGAGTTCAGATTAGGAATATTAGATTTTCGGATTGCTCCAGTTCAGTTCAGTTAAGTTCAGTCTCTGAGTTGTGTCCAACTCTTTGTGACCCCATGGACTGCAGCACGCCAGGCCTCCCTATCCATTACTAACTCCTGGAGCTTGCTCAAACTCGTGTCCATTGAGTCAGTAATGCCATCCAACTGTCTCATCCTCTGTCGTCCCTTTCTTCTCTGGACTTCAATCTTTCCCAGCATCAGGGTCTTTTCCAATGAGTCAGTTCTTCTCATCAGGTGGCAAAAGGATTGGAGTTTCAGCTATAGCATCACTCCTTCCAATGAATATTCAGGACTGATCTCCTTTAGGATGGCCTCCTTGCAGTCCAAGGGACTCTCAAGAGTTTTCTCCAACACCACAGTTCAAAAGCATCAGTTCTTCAGGGGTCAGCTTTCTTTATAGTCCAACTTGCACATCCATACATGACTACTGGAAAAACAATAGCCTTGACTAGATGGACCTTTGTTAACAAAGTAATGTCTCTGCTTTTTAATATGCTGTCTAGGTTGATCATAACTTTTCTTCCAAGGAGCAAGCATCTTTTAATTTCATGGCTGCAGTCACCATGTGCAGTGATTTTGGAGCCAAAAAAATGAAGTTTCACTGTTTCATTGCTTCCTCATCTATTTGCCATGAAGTAATGGGACCAGATGCCATGATCTTAGTTTTCTGAATGTTGAGTTTTAAGCCAACTTTTTCACTCTCTTTCACTTTCATCAAGAGGCTCTTTACTTCTTTTTTGCTTTCTGCCATAAGGATGGTGTCATTTGCATATCTGAGGTTATTGATGTTTCTCCCATTGATCTTGATTCCAGTTTGTGCTTCATCCAGTCCGGCATTTCTCTTGATGTACTCTGTATATAAGTTAAATAAGCAGAGTGACAATGTACAACTTTGACTTACTCCTTGACAGGAAAGTAACTTCAAAGGGAATGAAGGCAGGAGCCCACTTTCTGGTATTTGCCTCTCCTCTTTTGTTAATGCATGTTCATGTGCCCAACTCACAGTGAGGCCAAACAAAATGAAATGTCAGAGTTTGGAGCAGAAAAAGGTTATTGCAAGGTCATGCAAAGAGACATGGTGGCTCCTGGCCTAAAAAGCCTTTAGCTCCCTGAAGGCTTTCAGCAAAGTGCTTTTAAAAGCCAGGTTGGTGTGAGGGTAGGGGTAGGAGGTCGGGGGTCACAGGATATGTGATCAGTTCAGGCACAATTCTCTGGGTGGTGGTGAGGTTGCATGGTGGTGTGACAGAGCTTAACATTATCAGTCCTTAGGCTCTAGGGGGCCTGGGGCTACGTGCTCCTCCTGGTCATCAAGTAGTTAACATCTTTAACTACTGAGTTGTGTCCAACTCTTTGTGACCCCATGGACTGCAGCACGCCAGGCCTCCCTATCCATTACTAACTCCTGGAGCTTGCTCAAACTCGTGTCCATTGAGTCAGTAATGCCATCCAACTGTCTCATCCTCTGTCGTCCCTTTCTTCTCTGGACTTCAATCTTTCCCAGCATCAGGGTCTTTTCCAATGAGTCAGTTCTTCTCATCAGGTGGCAAAAGGATTGGAGTTTCAGCTATAGCATCACTCCTTCCAATGAATATTCAGGACTGATCTCCTTTAGGATGGCCTCCTTGCAGTCCAAGGGACTCTCAAGAGTTTTCTCCAACACCACAGTTCAAAAGCATCAGTTCTTCAGGGGTCAGCTTTCTTTATAGTCCAACTTGCACATCCATACATGACTACTGGAAAAACAATAGCCTTGACTAGATGGACCTTTGTTAACAAAGTAATGTCTCTGCTTTTTAATATGCTGTCTAGGTTGATCATAACTTTTCTTCCAAGGAGCAAGCATCTTTTAATTTCATGGCTGCAGTCACCATGTGCAGTGATTTTGGAGCCAAAAAAATGAAGTTTCACTGTTTCATTGCTTCCTCATCTATTTGCCATGAAGTAATGGGACCAGATGCCATGATCTTAGTTTTCTGAATGTTGAGTTTTAAGCCAACTTTTTCACTCTCTTTCACTTTCATCAAGAGGCTCTTTACTTCTTTTTTGCTTTCTGCCATAAGGATGGTGTCATTTGCATATCTGAGGTTATTGATGTTTCTCCCATTGATCTTGATTCCAGTTTGTGCTTCATCCAGTCCGGCATTTCTCTTGATGTACTCTGTATATAAGTTAAATAAGCAGAGTGACAATGTACAACTTTGACTTACTCCTTGACAGGAAAGTAACTTCAAAGGGAATGAAGGCAGGAGCCCACTTTCTGGTATTTGCCTCTCCTCTTTTGTTAATGCATGTTCATGTGCCCAACTCACAGTGAGGCCAAACAAAATGAAATGTCAGAGTTTGGAGCAGAAAAAGGTTATTGCAAGGTCATGCAAAGAGACATGGTGGCTCCTGGCCTAAAAAGCCTTTAGCTCCCTGAAGGCTTTCAGCAAAGTGCTTTTAAAAGCCAGGTTGGTGTGAGGGTAGGGGTAGGAGGTCGGGGGTCACAGGATATGTGATCAGTTCAGGCACAATTCTCTGGGTGGTGGTGAGGTTGCATGGTGGTGTGACAGAGCTTAACATTATCAGTCCTTAGGCTCTAGGGGGCCTGGGGCTACGTGCTCCTCCTGGTCATCAAGTAGTTAACATCTTTAACTGGGGTGGGGGGGGGCGGCCCACAGTCTGTCTCTTATACACATCTAGATGTGTATAAGAGACAGCCATAGCCTTGACTAGACGGACCTTAGTCAGCAAGCAGCAGCAGCAGCAGCAGACTGTAACCCATCAGGTTTCTCTGTCCATGGGATTCTTCAGGCAAGAATACTGGAGTGGGTTGCCATTTCTTTCTCCAGGGGATCGTCCCAACCCAGGGATTGAAACCAGGTCTCCTGCCATGCAGGCAAATTCTTTACCACCCGAGCTACAGGAAAGCCCACATGTATACCTATGGCTGATTCATGTTGATGTATAACAGAAACCAATACAACATTATACAGCAACTTTCCTCCAATTCTAAAATAAATTTAAAAAAGAATTACAACAGGATATGGACAGGGCAAACTCTTTAATTGTAAGATTATGGAGGGGTTTCTGTGCATCTATTTGTAATCCCTCAAATATAACCAGTACTAATTCTTCCACTTAGGATATTTGTGAGGATTAAATCGACTGCGTGTTAAGCAGTCAATGCTATTAATGGTAGAGAGTATGAGTTAAAGAAGTGTTCAGTGTTAGAATTATTAAGAGTTAAGAATAGGCTAGACAATAAATTATACATATATCAAACATAGTGATACCTGAAATTAACACAAGATTGTAAATCAACTATACTTCAATTAAAAAAATTAATACTAAAAAAAGTGTGGAGTATTTTGGGAAAACTTCAGAGAATTACTTTCCAGTGAAGGTCTACTTGAAGGTTTGAGGAGATGAGAGTGTCTTTGTAAAATGCCATTATTTGGAAAATTTCCAGGCAACATAGTGACAATCCTATTTTTGTGGAGGATAATTATTTTATGTTCTATTTTTTTCTGATTTTAATGATCATCTATGGTGATGTTGATGAACAAACAGCTCTGGATGTTAGTATTTGACTCTGCTATGATTACTCTCAAGTTTTCTAATTGTTTAATTATTGGCGCTTTGCTGATACATTTCCCAGCAACATTTGTGATCACAGATAATTAAATATTTTTATTTTGGTTCATTGTCATACCTTTGCTTTTAATTTGTCTGATTGCTGCAGGTGGAAACAATAGGTGATGCATACTGTGTTGCTGCAGGGCTCCATAGAAAAAGCCTTTGCCATGCTAAACCCATTGCTCTGATGGCCCTGAAGATGATGGAACTTTCAGAAGAGGTGTTGACACCTGATGGAAGACCAATTCAGGTAAGCCTCTCAACAATCTTGTTTGAATAGTAGTGAAGAAGGTAAGAAATTCCCTTCTAAATTATACTTACTATAGTTTACAGATCTAGATAAGCCAGTTGCTTAAGAAGGAGGGATTACTAGAGATAACTATAAATCCAGGAAAGGAACAAATGAAATATGACCCACCCAGAATAGGAAAAAGTGTAAGGAAGACAAATTACCATTGGGAAAAAAAAGTTAAAGGATTAAACCAAGGAAGGAACCTGGTGTCAGTGACCAGTTCACCCCTACTAAGGACGGGTGATGATGAGAATTGGTCCTGAGAGATAATCCATAGAGCAAGAAATAAGAAGCAAGAAACTGGAGGACCTGGACAACTTCCTGTGGGTAGTGTACAGGTGTTCTTATGAAGCTCAGGGCTCAGGGTCACTTTTGAATTGTATTTTGTTTCAGAGCTTGATGTTGGAACCTTCAGACTTAAAAATGCACAACATGAAAGTTTAGTTTTATTTGAGGCAAAATGAGGACTGTAGACTGGGATTTAGCACCTCAGATAGATCTGAGGAACTGCTCCAAATAGGCAGGGGCAAAGATCAGTATATATGTGATTTTGGTGAAGGGGGAATACATACAATCAAGCACATATTTTTTTGGCAGATGGTTTCTGCTAGTCACAAGGAGCAATCATCACCATGGAGGAATTTAGTGCTTCTCTAGATATGAGGAGATACAGGAATTGGGCTAATAAAATCATCTCCTGAAAATATATAGCTATCTGAAGATCTTCTGCTCAGTTTTTTCCTGAGCACAGAGTGCTTCATTTCTCCTCTCCCCCTTGAACTCTTCAGGGAGTGTTGAAAATCAGCAGCTGCAGCAACACATGTTTCAGTCCTCATAGAGGTAGACGGCAAGTGCCCATGGCAAGTGCCAATTTGTGGCTGACAAGCTCAAGACTGAGGAAACATCAAAAGCTGGAAAATGTAGTTTCCAGTGTATTGTACTCTTTTTGATGCTGATAGCTGTCTACAATTTGGGGTTTACATCTGAGAATGGATGAAGTCACCCAGCTATATTTCTGGAAGCACCTGATAGATCCCAGAAATACTTACTATGAATATGTATAAACCAAAATTTGTATTTGGCAAAGTAACAGTTCATCAATGATGGGTTAAAAAATACAGAAAACACCTTAAAATATGAATATATTTCTAGTTTGGCATTATGGCAAAGTAGATACTCTGACTGACCCTTCTGAATAAAATTATTAAAATGTAGTGTTAAATAGTTTACAAATAGTAGCTTTTTGGAAACTACTAAGTATATTGCTGAACACAGATATATATATATAATCAAAATTTAAGAGGTGAATTAAAGTGCTCAATCAGTAGAAGTGATAACAGGACACTAGAAAACACTATCCCTCCATGAGGAAAGTCAACCTCAATTCCCTCTTCAGAGAATTTCCACAGATAAAGTTCTCTAAAAAATGAGTGTCTAATACTAGATACAAAGGAAAGTGAAACAAAGGGGAAAAAAACACACTCACATAGGAAAGCAAAGTACTACGAGTAAGAACCAATAGAAACAAGAGATGAGAAGAAAAGACCTGGAATGTTGTCAGATATCAAAATTATTGTACATAATCTAAATGACATTACTTAGTATAATTAAAGAAATAAAGAGAAGCTTAAAAATCCAAGGCTGGAACAGCTAGGTTTGAAAATGAACCAGAGAATTTCTAAGTAATCAACACTATACCAAAACAAACAAAAATTTAAAATCATGCAAATCAAAACAAAAATAATCTCCGTAGATGAGTTTAGAAGCAGATTAGATACCGCTAAAGAAAATATCCATAAATTTGTGCAGAGAATTAAAAATGGGGAAATATGAATAAAAGAATATAAAATATATAGGAGACATTATAAGTTCAGTTGGAATTACTTGTACATGAAGATAATAGAGAAAATATTTTTAAAATTTCTCTGGAATTATTGAAAGACACAAATCAGGTCTCAGACACAGCAATCTTAAATAATTCTACAAAAGAGAAATCATGGTAATTCAAAGCTATATCTTTCTTTTATATTAATGTGTTTTTTTTACTTTTTAAATATAAAGTATTTTAGTTTACTTTTAATGTTTTACTTCATTTGTACTTAATTTCATGATACATCTGCAATGTGCATAATAGAATATATATATTTTTGAGATATAGTTGATTTGCAATATTTTATTATTTTCAGGTATATAACATGGTCTCTATGTCTCCTGCACTGGCAAGTGGGTTCTTTACCACTAGCACCATCTGGGAAGCCCACTTTATATCTTTACAGCTTATTTATTTAATACATAGTAATGTGTACTTCTCACTCCCCTATTTTCCCCCTTCATTCTTCCTTCTCCCCACAGGTAATCAGTAGTTTGTTGTTTTTTTTTTTTCTATATCTGTAAGTCTATTTCTTTTTTGTTATGTTCACTAGTTTGTTTTAAATTTTAGATTTCACATTCAAGTGATAACATGCAGTATTTGTATGACTTATTTCACTAAATATAATATCCTCTGGGTCCATCCATTTTGTAGCAAATGGCAACATTTTATTCATTTTTTTATGTCTGAGTAGTATTCTGTAGTATATATATACCACAATCTGTTGATTGACCCTTAGAATATTTCCATATCTTCATAATTGTAAATAATGCTGCTATGAACATTGAGGTGCACATATCCTTTCAAATGAGTGTTCTGGTTTTCTTTAGCTATATACACTCAGGAGTTGACATGATGGGTCATATGATACTTCTATTTTAATTTTTTGAAGAAGTTCCAAACTGTCTTACACAGTTGCTACACAAATTCACATTTCCATCAACAGTATACAAGAGTCCCCCTTTCTCAACATCCTCATCATTTGTTATTGTGGTCTTTTTGATCAGAGCCATTCTGACAGATATGAAGTGGTATCTCCCTGTCATTCTAACTTGCATTTTTCTGATGACTAAGGATGATGAGCATTTTTTTCATGTGCCAGATGGATATGTATCTGTTCAAGTTTTCTGCCCACTTTTAATTGAGTTGTTTATATCATTGAGTTGTATGAGCTGTTTGTATATTTTGTTTATATATTTTATACATTAACTGCTTATCAATCATTATATGCAAATATTATATTATATGCAAATATTTTCTTTCACTCAGTAGATTATCTTCTCATTTTGTCCAAGATTTCCTTTGCTATGCAAAACCTTTTAATGGAACTAGACATATCTTAGTGACACTGCTTGCTCCTTGGAAGAAAATCTACGAAAACCTAGACAGCATATTAAAAGGCAGAGATATCACTTTGTCGACAAAGGTCAGTAGTCAAAGCTATGGTTCTTCCATTAGTTATGTAGGGATGTGAGAGATGGACCATAAAAAAGGCTGAGCATTGAATTGATGCTTCCAAACTGTAGTGGTGGTGAAGACTCTTGAGAGTCCCTCGGATAGCAAGAAGATCAAGCCAGTCAATCCTAACAGAGATCAACCCTGAATATCCATTGGAAGGACAGATGCTAAAACTGAAGCTCCAGTACTTTGGCCACCTGATGCAAAAAGCCAACTCATCTGAAAAGACCCTGATGCTCAAAGAGACTGAGGGCAAGAGGAGAAGCAGGTGATAGAAGATGAGATGGTTGGATAGCACCACTGACTCGATGGACATGAGTCTGAGCAAACTCTGGGAGATGGTGAAGGACAGGGAAGCCTGGCGTGCTGCAGTTCATGGGGTCACAAAGAGTTGGGCACAACTGAGTGACTGAGCAACAGTGAGACAGCAGTGCATGAGAGAAAAAAAAGGACATGATAAAAGACAATGGTAACATTCATCAGTAGGGAAAAGATGGGCTATTCAATAAATGTTTGGGGGTCAATTGGTTATCCATGTTAAAAAAATATGTAATTGCATCTCTACTTCATATGCCTGCACATAAATCAATTACAGGTAGATTAAATATTATAGGATGTAGTATACAATTATTAATTTATACTCAGGAATTTATAAACTCAGTGATTTATTTACTAAACTATACATTTCATGCAAAGATGGGCTCGATAAAGGACAGAAATGGTATGGACCTAACAGAAGCAGAAGATATTAAGAAGTTGTGTCAAGAATACACAGAAGAACTGTACAAAAAGAATCTTCACGACCAAAATAATCATGATGGTATGATCACTCACCTAGAGCCAGACATCCTGGAGTGTGAAGTCAAGTGGACCTTAGAAAGCATCACTACGAACAAAGCTAGTGGAGGTGATGGAATTCTAGTTGAGCTATTTCAAATCCTGAAAGATGATGCTGTGGAAGTGCTGCACTCAATATGCCAGCAAATTTGGAAATCTCAGCAGTGGCCACAGGACTGGAAAAGGTCAGTTTTCATTCCAATCTGAAAGAAAGGCAATGCCAAAGAATGCTCAAACTACCGCACAATTGCACTCATCTCACACACTAGTAAAGTAATGTTCAAAATCCTCCAAACCAGGCTTCAGCAATACGTGAACTGTGAACTTCCTGATGTTCGAGCTGGTTTTAGAAAACGCAGAGGAACCAGAGATCAAATTGCCAACATCCACTGGATCATGGAAAAAGCAAGAGAGTTCCAGAAAGACATCTATTTCTGCTTTATCGACTATGCCAAAGCCTTTGACTCTGTGGATCATAATAAACTGGAAAATTCTGAAAGAGATGGGAATACCAGACCACCTGACCTGCCTCTTGAGAAACCTGTATGCAGGTCAGGAAGCAACAGTTAGAACTGGACATGGAACAACAGACAGTCCAAGTAGAAAAAGGAGTACGTCAAGACTGTATATTGTCACCCTGCTTATTTAACTTCTATNAATTTTCCAAGGCTAGATTTATCATCCAGGATGTGATCTAGCCTGGAGAATATTCCATGTGCACTTGAGAAAAAGGTGATATTCATTGTTTTTGGGTGAAATGTCCTATAGATATCAATTAGGTCTAGCCAGTCCATTGTATCTTTTAAAGTTTGTATTTCTTTATTAATTTTCTGTTTGGTTGATCTATCCAGAGGTGTGAGAGGAGTATTAAAAGTCTTTTGGGGAGATTTTTTATCATTGTTTTGATTTCAGTGTTTGTAATTGGGTAGTTCATAATTTCTATTTCTTCCTGCTTCACTCTTGGAAGGGTGACCTTTTCTAACCACCTTGGTCATAACTGATCATTGGATGACCCCTCTTTCTAACTTTTAATTAGAACCCAATCTCTTGGGTTGATATTAACAGTGTTTTGATGAATCTCTGTCTTTTCTGACAATATGTTTTCCTATGTTATTTTAGAGCCCATTATACTTGTCCTAGATTAATAGCATAATCTTTAAGTACAGTTGCTTTTTCATCTAACACAAAGTCATTTGTTAAGAAAGTTCTCCCATACATTAACTCATAGGGACCAACCTTTAGTTATTCCTTAGGGGCTGCTCTTATTCTCATTAGAGAAACTGGTAATACTTGGACCCATTTTTCTCCACTATCTTGGCATAATTCAGCTATAGCTCACTTCACTATGAGCTAGCTCATTCATCTGTTCTACTTTCCCTGAGGATTGGGATCTCCATGCAGCAAGAAAGAAATACCTTACTTCCTAAGTTTTATATATTCGTTGGGTGATTTTAGAGAAAAATGCAGGACCTTTGGGCTACCTTGGTGGCTCAGCAGTAAAGAATCCACCTGCAATACAGGAGGCACAGGAATGCAGATTCAGTCCCTGGGTCGGGAAGATCCCCTGGAGGACAGCATAGCAATCCACTCCAGTATTCTTGCCTAGAGAATTCTGTGGAAAGAGAAGCCTGGGGGTCTGCAGTCCATAGGTTGCAAAGAGTCAAACATGACTGAAGTGACTAGGTATCTAGGCACTCACATAGGCTGATTATCACTTTGTATAGATTGAGTTGAACCAAACCAAGGGATTATTTCCTTAATTACATTTTTGTTACTTTTTTTTTCTCTATTTTATTTATTATTTATTTATTTATTTATTTTAGAGCTTCCATTTTACTTTATTTTACTTTACAGTACTCTATTGGTTTTTGGCATACATTGACATGAATCTGCCACAAGTGTACACGAACTCCCAAACATGAACCCCCTTAAAGCCCATTCGGTTCATATGCCTTAATGCAACTTGTAAATGTGTCTATCATCAATAACAAATATCTATATCCTTGGGACCTGGGCATTTGAGTAGAATCAGTCTGCCAATTTTCTCCTAGATAGCTTCCTCTGTGTTGATCAGGTTTAACTAATACAGGGGGAAGTGGCAAAGTTTTAGGGTTATTTTGTAAGTAGGTGTCACATGATTTGGTGATCTGTGCCACCACAGTCTTCATTTCCCTTCCCATAAAAAAATATATTAACAAATTCCAAAAACTTCATATTCATAATGGAAATTACATGTAAAGCCTTAATTAGTTTTTACTGTTGGACTTGTGGAATCATAATCCTTTTATTTAGCATGTCCCATCCTCTTTGATTTATTAATCCTCTACTTTTAGCACAGTCCTCCTCTTGCTTGGAGTAGCAAGTTTGTAGCATTTCTTCTACTAGTCTTGGGAATTTTTGTATGGCAAAACCAATACAATATTGTAAAGTAATTAGCCTCCTATTAAAGTAAATAAATTTAAATTTTAAAAAAAGCTAAAAAAAA
>SJYX01019356.1:40077-139386 GCA_006410675.1 Oreotragus oreotragus | reverse complement strand
CTCTTTTGTTGACCATGATGGCTACTCCATTTCTTCTGAGGGATTCCTGCCCGCAGTAGTAGATATAATGGTCATCTGAGTTAAATTCACCCATTCCAGTCCATTTTAGCTCGCTGATTCCTAGAATGTCGACGTTCACCCTTGCCATCTCTTGTTTGACCACTTCCAATTTGCCTTGATTCATGGACCTGACATTCCAGGTTCCTATGCAATATTGTTCTTTACAGCATCGGATCTTGCTTTTATCACCAGTCACATGCACAGCTGGGTATTGTTTTCCTAAGTGGGCCTTAGGAAGCATCAATACAAACAAAGCTAGCAGATGTGATGAAATTCCAGCTAAGCTATTTCAAAACCTAAAAGATGATGCTATGAAAGTTCAGCACTCAATATGCCAGCAAATTTGGAAAACTCAGCAGCCACAGGACTGGAAAAGGTCAGTCTTCATTCTGACCCCAAAGTAAAGCAATGCCAAAGAATGTTCAAACTACTGCACAATTGCACTCATTTCATATGCTAGAAAAGTAATGCTCAAAATTCTCCATACTAGGCTTCAGCAGTATGTAAACCAACAACTTCCAGATGTTCAAGTTGGATTTAGAAAAACAGAGATCAAATTGCCAACATCTGTTGGGTCATAGGAAAAGCAAGAGAATTACAGAAAAACATCTACTTCTGCTTCATTGACTATGTTAAAGCCTTTTACTGTGTGGGTCACAACAAACTATGGACAATTCTTCATGAGATGGGAATACCAGACCACCTTACCTGCCTCCTGAGAAACCTGTATGCAGGTCAAGAAGCAACAGTTAGAACCAGACATGAAATAACAGACAGGTTCCAGATTGGGAAAGGAGTACATCAAGGGTGTATATCATCCTTGTTTATTTAAATTATACGCAGAGTACATCATGAGAAATGCCAGACTGGATGAAGCACAAGCTGGAAGAAAGATTGCTGGGAGAAATCAATAACCTCAGATATGCAGATGACACCACCCTTATGGCAGAAAGCGAAGAACTTAAAGCCTCTTGATGAATGTGAAAGAGGAGAGTGAAAAAGTTGACTTAAAACTCAACATTCAAGAAACTAAGATCATGGTATCTGGTCCCATAACTTCATGGCAAATAGATGGGGAAAATATAGAAACAGAGACAGACTTTATTTTCTTGATATCCAACATCACTGCAGATGGTGACTGCAGCCATGAAATTAAAAGATGTTTGTTCCTTGGAAGAAAAGCTATGACAAAATTAGGCAGTATTTTAAAAAACAAAGACTTACTTTGCCAACAAAGATCCATTTAGTCAAAGCTATGAATTTTCCAGTAGTCATGTATGGACGTGAGAGTTGGGCCATAAAGAAGGCTGGGCACCAAAGAATTGATGCTTTTGAACTGTGGTGTTGGAGAAGACTGCTGAGATCCCTTGGACTGCAAGGAGATCAAACCAGTCAATCCTAAACGAAATCAGTCCCAAATATTTTTTGGACAGACTGATGCTGAAGCTGAAGCTGAAGCTCCAATACTTTGGCCACCAAAGAGCTGACGCTTTGGAAAATATACTGATGCTGGGGAAGATTGAAGGCAGGAGGTGAAGGAGAAGACAGAGGATGAGATGGTGGATGGCATAATCAACTCAATGGACATGAGTTTGAGCAAGTTCTGGATGTTGGTGATGGTCATGGAAGCCTACAGTCCGTTGGGTCGCCAAGAGTCAGATACAACTGAGTGACTGAACAATAACAACATAATTATTATGCTAAGAGAGAAGAGAAATTGGAATTATATAAAATTCCCAACTAAAGTCAGAGAAGGTAGAAATAGAGAAGAAAATATAAAAATACACCAAGAGCAACTGCAATGATTAGAGAATGGTCACAAAATAGTAGTTGTTAATCCAGGTATATAAATCATCACTTTAAATGTGACTTCACCAATTAAATGCAAAGTTTATCTGACTGAAAAAAAATTAAAGATACATTTAGATAAAAATTGAAAGGATGGAAAAAGAGATACCATCCTAATAAGTAACTAGAGTAAATTAAAGGAAGCTGTATTAATTCCAAGCACAGCAAACTTTAGAACAAGGGAAATTATCAGAAATAAAGAGGGGTAAACATAATGATGAAGGGCTCAATTCTCCAGAAAGACATAACAATCTTAATACACATACACCTAATAATGGAATCCTGAAATACAAGAGACAAGAACTGATGGAATGCAACAAGAAATCTGCTACTATGGTTGGATATTTCCACAACCTCTTTCAGTAGTTGAAAGCTCCAGCAAGTAGAATATATGAAAGGATACACGATCAAAAATTCACTATTAATAAACTTGATGTAATAAATAGTTATAGCATATTCAATCAAAAAAGAATAGAATGTACATTTCTCACAAGTTCACGTGGAATTTCCTACAAAACAAACCATATTCCAAGCTCCCAAAAAACTTAACAAATTTAAAAAGATTTTTAAATTTACATACATATAAAGTATTTTTTCAAGTCACAATGGAATTAAACTAGAAATCAAAACCAGAAAGAAAGAAAATACATACAAAGTATTTTTTCAAGTCACAATGGAATTAAACTAGAAATCAAAACCAGAAAGAAAGAAAATACCCAAACATTTTGAAATTAAAGAACAGAATTCTAAATAAAACATGAGTCAAAGAAGTCCCAAAAGACAGCTTTTAATTGAATTAAATGGAAATGGAAATATAGCTCATCAAAAGTTGTAGAATACAGTAAAAATAGTTATTAAATGGAATTTTTATTAGTAATGATGAAAGATTTAAAACCAATAACTTAAGTTCCTATCTTAGACCACAAGAGAGAAAGAGAAAAATGAAGCCTGAAGCAAACAGAAACTGTACAATTTAGGAAAGAAAATTAAAAAAAAAATTGAAAATAGGAAAACTGCATAAAGTCCATAAATAAAAATCGAGTTCTTTGAAAAGACATATAAAATTAATAACAGTCTATCCAGCCAAGAAAAAAAGGAATGTGACTAAAAGAATCAAAGCAAAGGTTTTACACTTCTCTCAAAAGTTAACTAGAAATACATCATAAACTTATTTTTTTCTTTTTCAAAAACTAAATAACTTTTAGAAAATATCACAGGATACCTGTGGACCTAGGAAAACTTCAGTTAGGTGATTCACTGTCAGATACAACATAAAACAGAGTCCATGAAAGAAAAAATTATAAGTTGGACTTGGTTAAAATCAAAACCTTCTGCAAAGGCACTATTAAAAGAATGAAAGAACAAGACACAGACTGGGAAAAATACTTGCTATTATCTAGTTGATAAAGAATTTGTAACCAATATATACAAAGAACTTTGAAAATTTAATGATAAGGAAACAACCCAACTTAAAAAAAAAAAAAAAGAGTGTAAGATCTGAACAAACATTTCAGTAAAGAAGATATACAGATGGTAAAAAAATGTTATGAAAAGATGCTCAGCATCATTTATTTTTAAGAGTTGAAAAGTGAGACAAAATCCAATACCACTACACACCTACCTATTAGGATGGATAAAATCTAAAGCCTATCAATACAATTGTTGACAAGAATGTAGAACAGCAAGAAATTTTCATTTATTGCTGGTGGAAATGCAAAATGGTACAGCCACTTTGGAAGACAATTTGCCAGTTTCTTAACAAAACCAGATATAACCCTATCATATGATTCAGCAGTTGTACTCTTAGGTATTTATCAGATTTATTTATAGAGTCATATGTACAAAAAATACTGATCACAAATTTCTGTATGACATAATTACAAATGTTTATACTGAAACAACCAAGAAGGCTTTCAATACATGAATGCATCAACACTATGGTATGTCCGTGCAATGGGACATGTTTCTGATCAAAAGAAATGATATATCAAGTCATGAAAAGATATAGAAGAACCTGAAATACATATTGGTAAGTTAAAAAGGATAATCTGTAAAGGCTGTATACTACATGATTCCAAATATTTGACATTCTGGAAAAGGTGAAACTATAGAGGCAATAAAAATAGCAATTCTGCCCAGAGGTTGGCAAGGGTAGGGGAAATAGCTAAAGTGTGAAAATTTTTAAGGCAGTGTGAGTATTTTTTAGGATACTGTCATGGTGGCCACATGACAGTTGTCAAAACGCATGGAACTGTACCGTGGATAGAAACAAGCCAGGACTAGACTGTGGGACCCCAACATTGACCCATTCTGATGATTCTAATCCTAATCTTAAAACTTAAGGAAGTTCAATAGAAAGATAGCTTAAATGAGAAGGTTAGAAACTATAGAGGACACATATCAAAGATGAATTCTGAGCAGTCCTTTCAATTCCTGGAATATGATGCTGTGAAAGTGCTGCTCTCAATATGCCAGCAAATCTGGAAAACTCAGCAGTGGCCGCAGGATTGGAAAAGGTGTTTTCATTCCAATCCCAAAGAAAGGCAATGCCAAAGAATGCTCAAAATACCGCACAATGGCACTCATCTCACACGCTAGTAAAGTAATGCTCAAATTCTCCAAGCCAGGCTTCAGCAATATGTGAACCATGAACTTCCAGATGTTCAAGCTGGTTTCAGAAAAGGCAGAGGAACCAGAGATCAAATTGCCAACATCCGCTGGATCATGGAAAAAGCAAGAGAATTCCAGAAAAACATCTATTTCTGCCTTATTGACTATGCCAAAGCCTTTGACTGTGTGGATCACAATAAACTGTGGAAAATTCTGAAAGAGATGGGAACACCAGACCACCTGACCTGCCTCATGAGAAATCTGTATGCAGGTCAAGAAGCAACAGTTAGAACTGGACATGGAACAACAGACTGGTTCCAAATAGGAAAAGGAGTACATCAAGGCTGTATATTGTCACCCTGCTTATTTAACTTCTATGCAGAGTACATCATGAGAAAGGCTGGGCTGGAAGAAGCACAAGCTGGAATCAAGATTGCCAGGAGAAATCTCAATAACCTCAGATATGCAGATGACACCACCCTTATGCCAGAAAGTGAAGAGGAACTAAAATCCTCTTGATGAAAGTGAAAGGGGAGAGTGAAAAAGTTGGCTTAAAGCTCAACATTCAGAAAACAAAGATCATGAAGTGTGGTCCCATCACTTCATGGGAAATAGATGGGGAAACAGTGGAAACAGTGTCAGACTTTATTTTTCTGGGCTCCAGAATCACTGCAGATGGTGACTGCAGCCATGCAATTAAAAGACGCTTACTCCTTGGAAGGAAAGTTATGACCCACCTAGATAGCATATTCAAAAACAGAGATATTACTTTGCCAACAAAGGTCCATCTAGTCAAGGCTATGGTTTTTCCAGTAGTCATGTATGGATGTGAGTTGGACTATGAAGAAAGCTGAGTGCCAAAGAATTGATGCTTTTGAACTGTGGTGTTGGAGAAGACTCTTGAGAGTCCTTGGACTGCAAGGAGATCCAACCAGTCCATTCTAAAGGAGATCAGTCCTGGGTGTTCTTTGGAAGGACTGATGCTAGAGCTGAAACTCCAGTACTTTGGCCACCTCATGTGAAGAGTTGATGGATTGGAAAAGACTTTGATGCTGGGAGGGATTGGGGGCAGGAGGAGAAGGGGATGATGGAGGATGAGATAGCTGGATGGCATCACTGACTTGATGAACATGAGTCGGTGAACTCCGGGAGATGGTGATGGACAGGGAGGCCTGGCGTGCTGCGATTCATGGGGTCACAAAGAGTCGGACATGACTGAGCGACTGAACTGAACTTAACTGAGCTGAAGCAGTCCTTACTCTTGTTAATATTTGTATCACAGTGATTTTATATCACTGTTTCAGTTATTTGAATATCATTCTATAGGGAAAAAACCAAGCATTTTTCCTCTTTATAAGACATGGTTTTATTATTCTCATAAGCACGGATTGGTTTGTCTAATTAACTGCTAGAAGGACTATAGATCATTGGTTATAAAACTAATGATGATTTTTGGCAACCATTCCCCAAATTTTGACTGCTTTATAGCTAATAATCTTTATATTTAGACAGCAAACAAAAGAATGAAAAAGCACAGTAGGCTGGAACAAAGAGACATAAGCACTCAATTGACTCTTGAGGATGTAACTAACATAGGATAACGAATGGGTCTCATTTTAATAATAATCATAGAATGTACAATTAAAACCTAGAAGGCAGATAAGGAGAAATATAACCCAAGCACTAACAAATAACAATCAAATTACATCCCCAACGCAAGAGTTGTGTTAAACAGAATTTTGAGGCCCCGTCCCAGAAGGAAGTAGCTTTGTAATGGATCAAATGTTTCTATTAGAGACTCTGGAGGGAGCAGCAGTAACATGGGTTTCCACCATGGCCTGCTTGATATCACCTAATATCTCATTTACTCATTAGAAAACTATACAGATTGACTATGTTTCTTCCCTAAAGTCAGAGAACTAGTAAAATCCCCTTTCTACAGAATCTAGTGGTTGTTAATTTTAGATTCAGTGGATAAATACTGAGAGCCAGATTCTCTGCTGCTTTAAAACACACTGTCTCACATACAAGATCAGGGTCAACATCACACTTTAAAGAGCTTGGGCTAGGTAAAAGCTGAATGCACAAGTCCTGCACCCCTAGTGGTTCAGAATATCCTTTGTTTCTCTAAATAGCAGAGGGCATGAGTCCCTATTCAGTGGCTCTTTAATAAGCTAATACATTGGCCCAGGAGTGAGGTCTAAGAAAAAGGAGGGAGGTATTCATTTAATAACTATGTGATCTGACAGTAGGTCAGGAAGTCTCATAAATTTCTCAGGAAACATTTAGAGAATAGTGACGTTATTCACTTTGGAAGATTTTTAAAAAATATTTGAGGCTCATGTGTTTAAATAATTTGCATAATGTCTTACAGACAGAAGAAGCCAAAATTAGACTTGGACTTGGGTGAGTTAAATTCAGACCCTGCTCTTTTCCCTTCATTGTAGTGCCTCCCTGATAATGGGAAGAGAAATTTTACTAATCGTACACAAGCAGGATGTGAGGAGGTAAAGGTTGTATACTTAGCTTGCTCCTTTCAATGTGTGTCTGTTTTCAGTCGCTTCAGTCATGTCCAGCTCTTTGCAATCCCATGGACTGTAGTCCACCAGGCTCCTCTGTTCATGAGATTATCCCAGCAAGAATACTGGAGAGAGCTGCCATTTACTCCTCCAGGAGATCTTCCCGATGCACAGATTGAACTCACATCAGCTGCAGCTCCTACACTGGCAGGCAAATTCTTTACCACTGAGCCACCTTGGAAGCTGCTTTCAACACAGTACGTATTAATCAATGGGAGCAATTATGGGGGAAGTGCAGAAAGAAAGATGAATGAAAAAAGAGGAAAGTTGTAAAGAATCTAAAACTTAGTTCTATAAAACTAATAAATATAAATATATGAAAATATTATTCTTACTCTTTAAGAGATACTAGCTCAGACTAATAAAGATCTCATACTGCCCCTCATAAATTAGGATGAATCGGTGGCATTAATATTGACTTTTCAAAAAAGAGAAATTTAATTGATCTTCAGTCTTAGATCTATGCACAGCACAAAGAGTTCTGAAATAACAAGGCTTGAAGATATACATTTTTGATGAATGGATAAAGGTGTTGTGGTACATATATACAATGGAGTAGTACTCAGTCATAAAAAGGAATGAGTTTGAGTCAGGGGAACTGAGGTGGACGAACCTAAAGTCTATTATACAGAGTGAAGTAAGACAGAGAGAGAAAAATATTGTATATTAACTCATATATATGGAATCTAGGAAAATGATACTGATGAACATATTTGCAGAGCAGAATAGAGACACAGACATAGAGAACACTTGTGGACATAGTGGGGGAAGGAGAGGGTGGAACAAACTGAGAGGAAGTAACACTGGAATATATACTTTATTACATTTAAAATAGATAGCTAGTGGGAACTGCCAGGGAAGGCAATGGCACCCCGCCCCAGTACTCTTGCCTGGAAAATCCAATGGACGGAGTAGCCTGGTGGGCTGCAGTCCATGGGGTCGCTAACAGTCGGACAGACTGAGCGACTTCACTTTCACTTTCCACTTTCATGCATTGGAGAAGGAAATGGCAACCCACTCCAGTGTTCTTGCCTGGAGAATCCCAGGGATGGGGGAGCCTGGTGGGCTGCCGTCTATGTGGTCACACAGAGTCGGACACGACTGAAGTGACTTAGCAGCAGCAGTGGGAACTGCTATACAACAGGGAGCACAGCCTGGTGCTCTGTGACCTACAGGGGTGAGATGAGGGGTTGGGTGAGGGAGGTTCAAGAGGGATGGGATATATGTGTATTTACGGCTGATTCACATTGTTGTACAGCAGAAATCAACACAAAATTTTAAAGCAATTATCCTCCAATTAAAAAAGGAATAAACACAGAATAATAGAAAAATATATACACATTTTTGGTATGGCACCATCACTGGGTAATAGTAGTGGAAATGGAATAAATAGCATTTATAATTTCTTATTTCATTACTAACTTGTAAAATAAGCAGAATTCTTTGCTCAAACACATGTCAGTTAGTTACACAGGAAATAAAAGGGGATACCCCGTTGGCAACCTATTTACATGGTAGGAAAACACTACCTAAAGACAAAGAATTTTGAGAAATATCTCCTGTTTTATTTCACAACTTTGACATAGATCTGGGTTGCTGCTGCTGCCACTGCTGCTGCTAAGTCGCTTCAGTTGTGGCTGACTCTGTGCGACCCCATAGACGGCAGCCCACCAGGCTCCCCCATGCCTGGGATTCTCCAGGCAAGAACACTGGAGTGGGTTGCCATTTCCTTCTCCAGTGCATGAAAGCAAAAAGTGATAGTGAAGTTGCTCAGTCGTGTCTGACTCTTCGAGATCCATGGACTGCAGCCTACCAGGATCTGTGTTAAACAGACCTATACACAAAGGTTCTTGCTTAATTACCAGCATGTTTCTCAGAAAAGCTTTATATCTGCCAACTTACCATCTTGGTAGCATGTGAAATGGGCTTCCCAGGTGGTGCTAGTCCAGGTGATGTAAGTCCTGGCTGCCAGTCCAGGTGATGTAAGAGACATGGGCTCGATCCCAGAATGGGGAAGGAGGAGACCATGAAAACCATATCCAATATTCTTGCTTGGAGAATCCTATGGACAGAGGAGCCTGGGTCCATAGCCTACAGTCCATAGGATTGCAAAGAGTTGGACACAACTGAAGCGACGTAGCACACAGCATGTGAAATAAAGCAAGAACTTCAGATAACTCATTTGACTCATTTTTTTCCCAAATATTTTTCTCTAAACTTTTATTTTTTGATCTGTTTTTTTTAACCTTTCTGAATCACATTCTTCTTTTCTGTATAGTAGATGGATTTTTAGATTTCTCTTTATAAGAATCCCATCCTTACCTAAGATTTCTTGCAGAAACCACTTGATTGGAATTCTCTTTGATTCTTAGTTTCTATGATGTAAAATGGGATAAAACTTTTCCTCCTTAAGGTAAATGTTTAATTGAGAAACAGTGACTCCTCTGGTACACAGTAAGTGCCCAAATGGCTCACCAGTTTGGAATTCTAGAGAGAAGGGTTCATATTTTATCTTTTCGCTAAGTGTTTGTTCTATAGTAGTAGTCACTCAGCTGTGTCTGACTCTTTGTGACCCCATGGTCTGTAACCTGCCAGGCTCCTCTGTTCATGGAATTCTCCAGGCAAGAATACTGAAGTGGGTAGCCATGCCCTTCTCTGGGGATCTTCCCAATCCAAGGATTGAACCAAGATCTCCCACATTGCAGGGAGATTCTCTACCATCTGAGCCACCAGGGAAACCTGTTTGTCCTATAGAAGTTGCTAAATGAATGTTTGTTGAATGGATCCAGACACACATAATGAAAATTAAAACAAACAAAACATAAACTAATGTCTTGCCTTCCTGGACTTTATAGAAAATAAGGTGGGAAATATATGTGCAATAAAATAACTTCAGTACAGAGACCTAAACAACATAATTGAAGTATGTATTGAAGTGCCATAAAATCTCAGACATATAATGGATTATAATAAATCACATTTGCAATATTGCTTTACTTGGAATCTCTCATGCAGCTACATGTGAAGAATGATGAGAAAGTCCTTCAGGGATCTCTGTATGTTCATGGAACCTTGATATTCTTACAAGGGCAAGTTCTCAGTAAGATGTGATTCTGTCTGTGGAGAGTTGAGGGGATATAAGAATCCCACCCAGGCTTTCCTCCAGCCATTGTCCTACCAATACTTCTCTAAGAGCCCTCAGATTAGCTGCTCTGAGAAGGCTATGTGCATCAATCGTGTGTGTGTGTGTGTGTGAGTGTGCGCGTGCACGTGCACATGGGTGCGTAAATACGTGCATATCTGTGCAGTCGTGTCTGACTCTTTGTGACCCCATGGACTATAGCCCACCAGGTTCCTCTGCAGGTAGGGTTTTCCAGACAAGAATACTGGAATGGGCCACTATTCCCCTTCTCCAGGGGATCTTCCTGGCCCAGGGATATAACCACATTTCTTGTGTCTCCTGCATTGGCAGGAGGATTCTTTACCACTGGTATCACCTGGAACACACATAAATAAAATTAGATAAATTGTTAAGGAAGCAGAATTAAGGAAGAATGAATTGTTGTCTTTGGATAGGCTTTTACTACAGGCAGACAAGTCTGCTAAGAATGGAAGACTCTCTTATTCATTATAAACATCCTCCCTGAATTTCACAAGTCTCTTTTTAGAGAAAACATCAGGCGGCTCCTTAAATGATGTAATAACACATCCCCTTCCTTAGGGTTGGAGTATAAAACCTCTCATTGTTAGGGAGTAGGAATTTTAAAAGCCCTGTCTTGTGCCTTTTTATACATCTCCCTTTTTGGAATAACCATTATGAGGTGGTAAAACTTGGTAAACACCATCTTCTAGTTCTGGAAAATATCAAGAGAAGGACATGGCCCAAGGAAAATAGAGAAAGGATGTGCAACGGTTAAATACGATTGTTGGCTCTGAATAAGAAAGGTTAGAAGAGACAGAGGTTCAAGATTCGAACTCTATTAGAAAATGGAATGTAAGTTTGCTGCTCTATGTCTTGCGTTTTAGTTTCAGAGATCACAGTGTTGGTATTAGACTTTATGGAGAAACTATTTGGCTGAAGCAAGATAAGTTAACTGGAGAAGGAAATGGCAACCCACTCCAGTATTCTTGCCTAGAGAATCCCATGGACAGAGAGACTTGGTGGGCTACAGTCCACGGGTCACAAACAGTCGGACATGACGAGCGACTTCACTTTCACTTTCAAGATAAGCTAACAGCTCCTTTTATCACTACTTTTAGATCCACCTCCACAAAGTTCTAAGATGGCATGAGTTACTGACTATCAAACCTTTGGAGTTCTTAGGATGGGGAAGTAGGTGGGAGGGATGTTCAAATGGGAGGGGACATAAGTAAACCTATGGCTGATACATGTTGATGTTTGGTAGAAACCAACACAATACTGTAAAACAACTATCCTTCAATTAAAAAAAAAATTGGAGTTGCTATGCTCCTAGACCCCACTTCCCAAGACAGAGAATGTACATTCAGCCTCTCTAAAGAACTAAGTATTTATTGCTGAAAACAGAAACAAGTGGTGTCAGCCACAATGATGAAAGATACACAGGAAAAGTCCCAGGTAGAGGAACCCTATGAAATAATTTTCTACCTTGATAATTCTCACTGCCTTTTCTAAAATGGTATTTACTAGGCATGCCAAGAATGTTCAAACTACCACACAATTGCACTCATCTCACACGCTAGAAAAGTAATGGTCAAAATTCTCCAAGTGAGGCTCCAAGTGAGTACATGAACCAAGAATTTCCAGATGTTCAAGCTAGATTTAGAAAAGGCAGAGTAACCAGAGATCAAATTGCCAACATCCATTGGCAGAAAAAGCAAGAGAATTTCAGAAAAACATCTACTTCTGCTTTATTGACTATGCCAAAGCCTTTGATTGTGTGATCACAACAAACTAGAAAATTCTTCAAGACATGGGAATACCAGACCACCTGATCTACCTCCTGAGAAATCTGTATGCAGGTCAAGAAGCAATAGTTAGAACCAAACATGGAACAAAGGAATGACTGATTTCAAATTGGGAAAGGAGTATATCAAGGCTGTATACTATCACCCTGCCTATTTAACTTATATGCAGAGTACATCATGTGAAATGCTGGGCTGGATGAAGCACAAGCTGGATCAAGATTGCCAGGAGAAATATCAATAACTTCAGATATGCTGAACATCACCCTTATGGCAGAAAGTGAAGAGGAACTATAGAGCTTCTTGATGAAAGTGAAAGAGGAGAGTGAAAAAGCTGGCTTAAAACTCAACATTCAGAAAACAAAGATCATGGCATCCGGTCCCATCATTCCATGGCAAATAGATGGGGAAATAATGGAAACAGTGAAAGACTTTATTTTCTTGATCTCCAAAATCACTGCAGATGGTGACTGCAGCCATGAAATTAACAGACACTTGCTCCTTGCAAGAAAAGATATGACCAACCTAGACAGTATATTTAAAAGCAGAGATATTACTTTGCCGACAAAGCTATGGTTTTTCCAGTAATCATGTATGGATGTGAGAGTTGGACCACAAAGAAGGCTAAGTACCAAAGAATTGATGCTTTTGAACTGTGGTGGTGGAGAAGACTCTTGAGAGTCCCTTAGACTGCAAGGAAATCAAACCAATCCAGCCTAAAGGAAATCAGTCCTGAATATTCATTGGATGGACTGATGCTGAAGCTGAAGCTCTAATAATCTGGCCACCTGATGGGAAGAGCTGACCCATTGGAAAAGTCCCTGATGCTGGGTAAAACTGAAAGTAGAAGTGTATGACAGAGGACAAGACTGTGGGATAGCATCATCAACTCAATGGACATTAATTTGAGCAGGCTCTGGCAGATGGTGAAGGACAGGGAGGCCCGAGCTACATTCCTTGGACTTGCAAAGAGTCGGACACGACTGAGTGAGTGAACAACAACAAATGTGTAAGACTCCAGGCACAAACACCAAGTGTGTGTCATATGACTGGCATTTTCTCTCCATAAATGATGGTTATTGTAACAAGCGGTTGCCCTATGGATATTTTTCTTTTGTGACATATGTTGATTAACAGCAGAGGGGTAGACATTATGCATAAATGAATATAGATGAAATAAAATGTGAGCAAATTGTAAAGGAGAGTCCACACATGGTTCTCTTTATTCCTATTCCTGTTTCTAGCTAAATAAATGATGATAATTTGACCCAATTTGTTCTCCTCATACTAAATAGTATTTTCCACTGCATTTTGAAAGAGTGAGAAGATGATTTGGGAACCAGGGTAAATGTGGAATTGCCATGGAAACTGCAGTCACACTCAGCCAATGAAAAGCTTTGAACATGCTCCTGCAACTTCACTCCACTTCCAAATTTAGTGATTTAAAACACCTGTTCTCTAGCACATGATTACTATGATTTAATGGGGGTTTATTAGAGCTGAAAATAGGATTTTTTTTAAATTGAAGGTGTTGAATATTGGTGTGCATATCTATTTTTGAAAAGGGTAAAATTCTCTCCAACTCATATTTCCATATCTATGAAATTCTTATTCTCCTATATTTGGTGACTTTAAAAGGCAGAATGAGATGAAGAAAACATCCTTGATCTTATTGTACATAAGGCTACATTCAATGCTAAATTCCACAGAAAATATGCATTTAGACCAAATCCCCAGTACATCCAGTGCATTAGATATCCATGGTGCTGAAATTCACACAGAGGTGGACCCCTTTAATGTCTGCTGTGATTTTATTCATTCTTTACCTCTGATTCCTACCACCGTCTGCACAGTTCATGTTCCATGATCCATATGTATGTTTTTGGGTGTTTCACATATATTTAAAGTAAAAACTGTGACATGTATTTTCTCTTGTGAAATACAAAGATCAATTTTATTTTAATAGTTTTTTACTAATATAAATGCTAGTTTTGCAAGGGTTAGCTAATTGTTTGCAACTATTAGCCTTATGTCATATAAATGAACAGAATGTGTGTGTGTGTGTATCTATCTTTAATGCAAAAATAAACCATTCCATGTGACAGGAGTTCCAGGATATAAATACATGGGAAAAACAAAAAAGTGAAGGTATAAGTTAGTCACTCAGTTGTATCCTATTCTTTGTGACCCCACGGGCTGTATCTCACCAAGCTCCTCTGTCCATGGAATTCTCCAGGCAAGAATACTGGAATGGGTAGCCATTTCCTTCTGCAGGGGATCTTCCCAATCCAGGGATCAAACCTGGGTCTCTCCTGCATTGCAAGTGGATTCTTTATCATCTGAGCCACCAGGGAAGTAAATACATGGGAACATTCTGAAATTAATAACTTTTAATAAAGCTGTAAGTTATTGGAAATATGCCCAGAAACAATGCATAAAAATGTATGTGATTTTCATACATATTAAGACTGTTTTATTTTAATACTATCAAGAAGAACTGTAATTATTGTGGTTCATTCAAAATACGGGGAGAAAAATCAAGATAAATTACAAATTTTTTTTAAAATTACAGAAATTTGGAAAGTATAGTCTATACACTATATTAAAAACACAATAAGTATCATTGTACTTAAAATAAGACCACTGACACTGAAAGATGATTGTTGTTTATGCATATATTAATAATCCACTTAGCTATATAAAACAGTGCTGTCTTTTGACATTGACTCATAGGCAAATTATTGCATATAACTAGTTCATGTTTTTCTTTATCAAAGATAGAAAAACCAATGTTCATGAAATATAAATGTTAACAAATTTGAATTGCAATTATACTGTCTAAAGATGTGAAACAAATATATTTAGTTTACTCAGGTCTTCTGAAGACAAAAAATGACTTTTTACAAATAAGAATGTTATGTAACATATTATTTCTGTATCTTTATGGACCATGTGAAAACATTTAGGAAAAACTTGAAGGCCTTTACAAACATTCTCACTGAATCTCTCTTGACAACCTAATTCTTGATTGGAAGAAGCATGCAAATAACTAAGATTTTTTTTATCATGACTATTTCTTTTCTAAGTAAAATAGGCTATTTATGAACTCAAGATTGACATTCTTGATCACCCTTTTAATATTCCTATTCATCGTCTCTATTCTGGAAGCCCATTATTATGTTATTCCCATATTCTACTACCCGTATTCTACTGTTAAGAATGTATCTCTTTTTATTTTCACTTTATCTGTTAACATTGAAGTATAGTTGATTTACAGTGTTGTATTAATTTCTTCTGTACAGCAAAGTGATTCAGTTTTATGTATATATATATTCCTTTAAAAATATTTTTATTATGATTNTCTACTACCCGTATTCTACTGTTAAGAATGTATCTCTTTTTATTTTCACTTTATCTGTTAACATTGAAGTATAGTTGATTTACAGTGTTGTATTAATTTCTTCTGTACAGCAAAGTGATTCAGTTTTATGTATATATATATTCCTTTAAAAATATTTTTATTATGATTTCTCAAGATACTGAATAAATTTGTGCTGTACAGTAGGAGCTTATATATTATATGTTATACATTATATGTTATAATCGACTGACAACAACTAACAATTCTATATATGTATAACAACAATTATAAACTAATATAAACTAACAACAATTACCTATATATATATATATGCAAAAGCTTACATTGGCTAACCTCAACTTCCCACTTTCTCTCTCACCCGACATTCTCCTCCTTCTCAACAACTTTTTTATCTATGTCCACTAGACTGTTTCTGTTTTCATGGTATGTTCAGAAATAACAGAAATGGAATGTATAAAAACAATATCTTTTAAAGTCATACCCCCCCAAATAAAATATTAGGACTAAACCTGACCAAGGACGTGAAAGAACTGTAAAACATTAATAAAAGAAATTAAAGATAATTCCAACAAATAGAAAGATATCCTATGTTCTTGGATTGGAAGAATTAATATTATTAAAATGGCCATACTATCCAAGCAATCTACAGATTTAATGTGGTCCCCATCAAATTACCCATGACATTTTCACAGAACTAGAAACAATAAACCTAAAATATATATGGTACCATAAAAGACCCAGGATTGCCCAAACAATCCTGAGGAAAAAAAGAACAAAGCAGAAGGTATGACCCTCAAGACTTCAGACAATACTGCAAAGCTATATGAATAAAAATAGCATAGTATTGGCACAAAAATAGACATATGGATCAATAGAACAGAATAGAGAGCCCAGAAATAACCCACACACCTACAGTCAATTAATCTTCAACAAAGGAGACAAGAATATACAATGGGCAAAAGATAGTCTCTTCATCAAGTGGTGTTGGGAAAGTTGTACAGATACATGTTAATCAGTAAAGCTAGGACATCTCTTAACATACACGAAAACAAACTCAACATGGTGTAAAGACTGAAGCATGGGCCATAATACCATGAAATTCCTAGGAGAGATCATAGGCAAAACATTCTCTGACATAAATAGTACCAGTGTTCTCTTGGGTCAGTGTTCCAAGACACTAGAAATAAAAGCAAAAATAAATATGTGAGCTCTAATCAAGCTTACAAGCTTTTGCACAGCAAAGGAAATCATAAACAAAATGAAAAGACAACATAAAGAATGGGAGAAAATATTTGCAAATGATGTGGCCAACAGGGGTTAATTTCCAAAACATGCAAACAAAACATACAAACAGTTCATACAACTCAGCCAAACAAAATGAAAAATGGGTTGAATACCTAAATACACATTTATCCTAAGAAGAAATACAGATGGCTATGAGGCACATGAAAAGATGATCAACATTGCTTATCATTAGATAAATGCAAATCAAAGCTACAGTGAGGTACCACTAGTCAGAATGGCCATCATTAAAAAGCCTACAAATAGCAAATACTAGAGAGGATGTTGATGGAATGTAAGTTGGTACACCTACTATGGAAAACAGTATGGAGGTTCCTCTGAAAACTGAAAACAGAATTACCATATGATCCAGCAATCCCATTCCTGAGCATATATTCAGGAAAAAAAACAAAAACTGTAATTCAAAAGGATACATTCAAAAACAAAACAAAAGGATACATTCACCCCTATGTTCATGCATTGCACCTCTTCATATTTATGTTCATATACTCATTAAGTGTTTGGTCCCCACGGTCCATGTTGAGAAAAAGAGAACTGATTCATTGATGGCTATGGGTTATCCAACAGCAGAATATCTACTTTCCTTTAGTATTCCCCACACTACATTAAAATCCTTTTTAAAATTTTGTTTTACTAGTAGATACATTTGATATTATTCAGAAAACTGTACTTCGAGATCTATTGATTTGAGATGTATGTGTACATATCTATGGGTATTGCGATCGGTGTGGGTGTGCACGCATGCTCAGTCGTGTCCCACTGTGTGCGACCGCATGGACTGTGAACCGCCAGGCTCCTCTGTCCATGGGATTTCCCAGGCAAGAATACTGGGTTGCCATTTCCTTCTCCACGGGATCTTCCTGACCCAGGCATCGAACCGCGGTCTCCTTCATTGCAGGCAGATTCTTTACCATCTGAGCCATCAGGGAAGCCCATTGCTATGGGTCGGGGTAAGCAAATCTGATGATTATACTGGGATTAGAGGAGGCAATAATGTGGTATAATTCCATAGACAGAATTTATCTGTAATGGGCAGCCTGTTACTTGTCTTTCTCATCCTTCACTCCTCACCTTTCTTTCTTTTTTTGGATAGTGAGAACTCCTTCTGGGATTCTGGTTTTTCACCAGTTTCCAGTATATTAAAATTTTTACAATTCTTTTTGGTTTATATGAGTACCACAATTGGAAAACAGAGGCAGGAAAATTAGTTATTGTCAGTCATCATGACTGAAAAGTCCTGCAAGCATCTGTATATAAAAGAGTTGTTTAAATAGCATGCAACACTAAACCAAGTGACCTTGTGTTACAAGGTTTGCTTCAACTTACTGTGCTCTTTGTAAAATTTTAACCTGTCTCAGGCACCTCATTTGATTTTTCTTGCCACTAAGATCATTTTTAAAACATCAACTAGGTAAATCGGTTCTTGCAAAATGAGATTCTCATAACCCTTTCTGTATATTATAGCACTAAGGTCAGTTCGTTTAAATTTCAGTTTTTGGTACTTGGCATATAAAGAGAGAGAGAAAAAAAAATAAGAAAAGTATTCTGAGAGGAATTTCACACCCATATGATGAAAACTGAGTATTAATCTATATTTTACTGCCTAAGGAACCAGGTCTTTGCATTTATAGTCTTTGAATATTATACATAGCAAGAAATATATTTCACAATATAATCTACTACATATATCTATATGTATGTGTACATGTACACATATATAAAATCAAATTTTCCAGTAACAAATTTCCCAAAATAAGACTTATTCTTACTATAACAAACTCTGTAGTTTGATATTTTCTATTTCAAATTATCAAAATTAAAATATATTTACATGAGATTTACCAAAGCATTTTAATGACATAATAAAGATCCATAATTTGAAAAACTTTGACCTAAAGTATGACTGCTAATCTGTTTCTCTTAACATAAATTGCAGGTATGAACAACTCTGGGTGTTCTTAGCCTTATGAGCACGTCTTCACACTGGGGTATTATACTGTGGATATATTGCCAAGTGAATATTTAGGGAATCAATTTTCAAATCTTCACCTTTCATATTGTTTTTTCCTAAATTTGATTTGTCTGATAACTGGCATAAAACAGTTCCTCTTCTTCCTTTTTTCTTTTTATCATTTTTGCATTCTTTTTATCATTTTTCTAAAAAAAGAACCCAACCCTTCACATATCATGAATCTGCACATTGCCAAGATTAAAGATTACCTCACCCTCACCTCAACACATATACAGTGAAATATCTTGATTTAGGGAGGTTCTTTTAGTCGTTCTTGATTCAGATTTACTGTAACTTGGGTGACAGGCTTGCTTATTGTCAAAGAATGAAGTGCCCTGGAGGGAAGTTTTACAAAAGCCAGACAAAGTTTCCAATCTTAGCATAGAATTTTCTCCCTACACGTATGCTAGAAGCACTGATTCCATTGAGAAAATCCATTAAAGGCTTTGTCACAATATCCATCATCATTCCTACCTCTTTGAAACCTTAATATGCACATTCATTTTTTTAAATTCCCTAGATACTATTTAAATATAATTATTATAACTTAAATTACTATTTCATTTACAAAGCATAGCCAATGAATCAAAAATATAAAAATATTACATGTTTTGATACATAAACAGTAAATATAAAAAAGTCAGTTTGGGGGAAAATGACTTTTTTCTGGCATATATTGAACTTTATATATCTTCATCATTTATCAGTTCATATTATTTATTGATACAATGAAACAGGGTTTAAATCAATTCTATCTCACTATCTCACTTTAATAAAAGTATCAAGTATATTTGTTTTCTTAAAAAAGTAGACAGGAATATTAAAAAGCACAGGGAAATATACTATTTTTTTAATAACAGCCAGGTTGCTTGGTTTTTGAAAACTATCTGAATTATTTAACATGATATGTCATAAAAATGAGTTTTAATGATCTTGCACCTAATGACTAGGTTAGAAACAGATTCACAGACTTAGAGAACAAACTTTGGCTACTGGGGGGAAGGGTAGAGGATGGCTTGTTAGGGAGTTTGGGATTGAGATGTACAGACTGCTATATATAAAATGAAGAACCAACAAGGATCTACTGGATAGCATAGGAAACTCTGCTCAATATTCTATAACAACCTAAACAGGAAAAGAAGTTGGGAAATAATACATGTATAAGCGAAGTGAAGTTGCTGTGTCATGTCTGACTCTTTGCGACCTTGTGGACTGTGGCCTACCAGGCTCCTCAATCCACGGAATTCTCCAGGCAAGAATACTGGAGTGGGTTGCCATTTCCTTCTCCAGGGGATCTTCCCAACTCAGGGATCAAACCTGGGTCTCCCGCATTTCAGGCAGACGCTTTACTGTCTGAACCACCAGGGAAGCTTTACTGAACCACAAGTGTATAACTAAATCACTTTGCTGTGCAGCTAAAATTATCACAACATTGTTAATCAACTATGCTCCAATACAAAATAAAAAATTAACACATATATATGAAAATTAGAAAGATGGCAACAATGACCCTATATGTGAGACAGCAAAACAGACACAGATATGAAGAACAGACTTTTGGACTCTGTGGGAGAAGGTGAGGGTGGGTAGATTTGAGAGAATAGCATTGAAACACGTCTATTACCATATGTGAAATAGATCGTCAGTCCAGGTTCGATGCATGAGACAGGGTGTTCAGGGCTGTGCACTGGGATGACCCTGAGGGATGGCATGAGAAAGAGGTGGGAGAGGGGTTCAGGATGGGGAACACATGTACATCCATGGCTGATTCATGTCAATGTATGGCAAAAACCACTACAATATTGTAATGTAATTAGCCCCCAATTAAATAAATTAATTTTTTTAAAGAAAAAAAAAACAGTACTACAGAAAGAAGATACTCAAGGGAGTTTATTCCATTTCTGTGCAGCTTCATAGATCAANGATGGGGAACACATGTACATCCATGGCTGATTCATGTCAATGTATGGCAAAAACCACTACAATATTGTAATGTAATTAGCCCCCAATTAAATAAATTAATTTTTTTAAAGAAAAAAAAAACAGTACTACAGAAAGAAGATACTCAAGGGAGTTTATTCCATTTCTGTGCAGCTTCATAGATCAACCTTTTTTTCATGCTCCTTAAATGTAAGGATTTATTATTTCTTACTGTATATCCCTCAAGTTGCCTATGAGTATATATATTTTAAAGTAATTTATACAATATTAACACGGAAAGTATGAATAAATTATAATGACATAAAAGCATTTGTAATCATACCACCAATTGATAACAATTACTAAAGGAGGAATGTATATACATATGTGCAGAGAACACTATTGTAATCCAACATACTATAGCATACTATAATGGATTACAATAGTGTTCTCTGCACATATGTATATACATTCCTCCTTTCAAGTATCCATGATGCTTTAACTTAAAATGTGATTTTTTTTTTGTCACTAATGTTATCCTATAGTATATACTGAAATAACTGCATAGTATGTCATTTCATGAATGCACCATTAATGACTCTCAGCTGTTAGATATTTAGACATTCAGATAGTTTTAAACTTTTTAAAAACTTGTCATGACAATTTGTGTGTTTGTGTGTGTGTGTGTGTGTGTGTGTACACTGGTTTCTAATTATTTCATTTTTATTTGTTTATTTTGCCATTTAAATACAAGTTTTGCATGTCAAATTCCATTGAGAAATAAATTTAAGAATATACTACTGCTGCTGCTGCAGCTACTAAGTCACTTCAGTCGTGTCCAACTCTGTGCAACTCCATAGATGGCAGCCCACCAGGCTCCCCCGTCCCTGGGATTCTCTAGAAGGATCTTAATTGTTTTATTGACCCATATTATGATGGTAACTTTAAAAAATAAGAGTTTATTTTTGTTCGAGTGAGTATAATAAAAGAAGGTACACCATGATGTCTCTACATTTCTAAATAAACTGGGTCTGACTAAGCTATAGTCTTTTGCATTTATTTTGCTTGTGATTTTAAGTAACAAAAAAAGATAAAATGAGTTTCTTTCTTCCTATTGTCAAATGATATTACACAGCCTCTTCAAAATTAAGTACAATTTTGATAATTCACATAATATGTCCTCTCTGATCATTTTCAAACAACAAAGCATTTTTCAGCTCAGTGAATATGACTATATGAAATGTGTAGTCTTATGGGAAAGGCTTATTTAAAGTTCCTTTGACTATGAAAAGATATGATCACCACCACGACATTTCAAATCAATAAGTCCAGAGATGCAAATGGAAGAGTTATTAAAAATTAATCTCAACATTAAAATGCCTATGTGACTAATAGCAAGTAAAAAAAATATATGGTGTCATAAATCTTTGTACTGGCACTAAACCCCTCTTCTCATAAAAACATTGTGATTTGCATGCACTGGTTATGCCTTGGAATTTATGAACAACAAATAGCAACATGACAGGAAAAAAGATACTATGAAAGAAAAATGGAGGAAGCAGAAGGAACTTAAATAGCAGAATTGGCTCAAGGAGGAAACGGACTTTAAGGTAGATGCTCAAAGATTTTTTACTTTTCTTGGGTGGTACAGTGGAAACAGTATATACAGACCAAGTAATTTAACTAATAAATATGTCTCAAAGAAAGCCATTATATTATTGTGTACTTTTTTTCTTTTTTCAATATCTTTGTATTCACAGGGGATGCTGGAAGCAATACTTGGTTAATTTAAAACTAAAGCTTGAATACTGCTAAAGACAAAAACACATAGTAATGCATTGAGTGTCATATTATTCTCATGTAACTTTTTGTAGATATGAATTGCTATACATTCTCTATAAAAATCTTTTATGCCTTTTTAGGATATATAATTCTTTAATGCACAAGGACAGAAGAAGGTGAAATGATCATATAGATAGGATTCATGGTAACTGTATGATTTGCATTTACAAGAGTCAGAATTATTCAATGGATCAGTTAAAGTATTTTTTATTTCTTAACTGCAAGTGACTCAAATCCAGCTCAAGTTGGGCTACACAATAGTAATAGAAAATGAATTTATTTGCTCAGCAACTAAGAAACTCATGGATTGATCAAATTTAACGTAGGTTTATTGTGTCTTTGCCTTTTATTTTCCGTACATGGTGTCGCCCAACAATTCTGACTCACATTTGGCCATGTTAAAACAGTGCCTGCCATATCTTCCTCAGAGAAAAGGGTCTTTATCTTTTACTGATTTTGAAAGTGTATCATTGACATGTGTATCCTTTAACTAATATGAACTAATTTAGCACTTCTGTCTAGCTGAGACGCTGCCCAGGCCGCTAGTCACACATGTGGTATAATCTGTCACTCAAACGTGTGCCCAAGTGCTTCACCCAGAACCCGCGTGGTCCTCTCCCTCTTGCCCTTCAAGTCTTTGTTCAAATGTATCTGCCTAGTAATACTGAGGTAGAAAAATTAAGCCTCACTTTTGGAAATCTTTGTCTCTCTTAAATTTCCTCCATTACTCTTATCACCATTGACATGCTATATATTTTATTTATCTATTTTATTATCTTTCTGCTTTCATCATATTGAAGCCCCACCAGGAAAGATATTTTTCTATTTTTTTAAAACTGTTGTATATACAATGTCTAGAGCAGGGCCTGAAAGCATATTGATGGTCAGTAAATATTTATCAAAAAACTATATCACTGTAAATGCTAGAAAAATATAAGAAACACAACATATGTTATGAGAGCATATTATTAGGCTTTTATCAGTGTTAATTTCAATATTTGAAAGAAGAAATCACATATATTTCACTGAATTTATATAAATGTTAACTTAATGAATTGTGTTTTAAAATTATTAGCTTAGAAGTTGCAATAGATACTTATATATTTGTTGTTTCCTTTTTTCTGGTTCCATTTCTACTTAAAGACCACTTCTATCAGTTATTTATTAATTGATAATAATATATAGCTGTTTTAGTTTTCCAGGGCTGCCCTAGCAAAATATCACAACCTGGGTACTTAAGACAATAAAAATGCATTCTCTCCTAGCTCTGTACATTATAGGGCTCTCCTCGTACGGGTACGGCATCTTAAATTGCCTGTGTGTGCTCAGTTGCTCAGTCATGTCCGATTCTTTGCGACCACATGGACTATAAGCTGACACTCTCCTCTGTCCATGGGATTTCCCAGGAGAGAATACTGGAGCAGGTTGCCATTTCCTACTCCAGGGAATCTTCCTGACCAGGGATCAAATCCATGTCTGTTGCCTCTCATCGCCTACATTGGCAGACGGATTCTTTTCCACTGTGCCATCTTTATATTGATTGCATCGACTAATTAAGGTCATATTCACAAGTACCTGGGTTTGGGACTCACCTAAAATGTTAATTTTGATTAAAAATGCAATATACACAATTTGATTCTACTCTAAAATGTGGAATTTAAAATGCATATGCATGTTTCCATCGCTGTTTCCAGCTTTAAGTAATTATGAACTCATTCTGCTTGGCTTCACAATTCCGATCGTTTGCTCCACTTTAAGTTGCCAAATTTGCCTCATTGGTAGTGACCCTTTCCCTTCCTCCAGCTCTCCCTGCTCTAAATGATTCTGCCTCCCACATCTGCACTTTCATCCTTGTGAGTCCCTCACAACCATCCGCTCACCTACTTGACATTCCTTCCAGGCTTGCTTCAATTTAGTAATATCTACATAAGAAATAAGTAAATGTATACATAAGTAAATGATTAGTAATCTCTACCAAAAATAACTTTGTGACATAGTTATATAGAGTATATTTTAATTAAGAAAAATATTGTGGCATGCCCAAACAAGAGAATTGTTTTAATTCAGTAATCTCTGACATCCACAATATGTTTTGTAGATTTCTGCTTTCTGAAATTAGCTAATTCCTGTTTTATAAAACAGCTGATGAAATTCACTAAGGATTTTGAGGATGGCACTTTAAGAACTCCTTTAATCTTTCTTTAAATCATGAAGGCCAATCAGTATATGGGAAACTGTTTGGCAAATTCATATTAATGTAACTTGTTTATTTAACAAACTGGACCCTGTTGGGTATGAGAAAAACAAATGCATTATTCTTTTAATCTCTGCTTTTCTATCCCTGCTTCCTGACACACTCCATATCTTTCAGATCATTTTCACTCATCAAGGATCAATCTCATTTTTTTTA
Organism: Oreotragus oreotragus; assembly: GCA_006410675.1. Classification (NCBI taxonomy): domain Eukaryota; kingdom Metazoa; phylum Chordata; class Mammalia; order Artiodactyla; family Bovidae; genus Oreotragus; species Oreotragus oreotragus. The sequence goes on along the minus strand of SJYX01019356.1, from coordinate 114,478 downwards.
TTTTGATTTTATTATTTTTTTAAATTTATTATTATTTTTTTTACTTTATTTTACTTTACAGTACTGTATTGGATTCCAGTGTTATATCAAACCTTCAGTTTCTCATTCCATTTAAAGCTTCTTAATCACAAAATGATTCAGACTGTGGAAGAGGAGGACTATGTGACTGTCTTTTTCTTTTAACCATTTCTCTGCTTTCTTGCTTCAGCCTTCCTCTGTATTCAATATGCTGTCTATGGGCTGCTTGTGACTGGAAAGCAGAGGGCTTGAGCAAAGGGGTAAGACAGAGGCTGGAAGGATCTTAACTGCCGAGGTGTAACCAGGCAGTGGTATATATCAGGTGTGGATGAAAACTAATTTCATCTCCCTCTCTCACTTTCTTTTCATTCTGCTGAAGAAATAACACATATGGGCAACACTTATCAATAGCTGCTAAAACAACGATCTAATAGTTGGTTGATGAAGAATTAATAATGGATTGATCAGGCCAAAAACATCCATAGCACTGATCGATCTTAACACCACTAAAATCAGGGAAACCAAATCATTGTATGCCTCCTGATATGATAAGTAAACAGTATCACCTATTCTTGAAATAACATTTAATTCAACTTATTTAAATGTCTGTCTGTTTTTCCTGCAAAGAGGCAGACTTCAATTTTTCCAAGCCAATAAGGAGAGATATAAGAAAATAATTTAGAAGTTCTTCCCTGTTATGGACTGAGTGTTTATATCTCCTAAATGCAAAAAATTCAAATGTTGTAGCCCTACCTACAGATGTGACTAGATTTAAAGTTAGGGCTTTTCCAAAGTAATCAAGGTTAAATAAGGTCATAAAGAAGGCTGAGCACCAAAGAAGTGATGCTTTTGAATTGTGGTGTTGGAGAAGACTCTCGAGAGTCCCTTGGACAGCAAGGAGATCAAGCCAGTCAATCCTAAAGGAAATCAACCCTGATTATTCATTGAAGAACTGATGATGAAGCTGAAGCTCCAGTACTTCAGCCACCTGATGCAAAGTGTCAACTCCTTGGAAACGACCCTGATGCTGAGAAAGATTGAGGGCTGGAGAAGAAGGGGATGACAGAAGGTGAGATGGTTGGATGGCATCACCAACTCAATGAACATGATTTTGAGTAAACCTGGGAGATAGTGAAGATCAGGGAGTCCTGGCATGCTTCAGTCCATGGCGTCACAAAGAGTCAGACAAGGCTTAGTGACTGAAGAATAAACAATAAAGTCATTGTTTTATTGAGGGTTTTATTTATTTTATTTTATTCTTAGTGACTTATTCTTTATTTTATTCTTTATTTTTATTTTATTCTTATTTTTAATTTTATTTTGTTCTTATTTTATTTTATTCTTAGTGACTGAAGAATACACAATAATGTCATTGTTTTATTAAAGGTAGGGCCTAAATCTGATTTTATCAGTTTCCTTATAAGAAAGATTCCAAAAAGCCTGATCTCTCTCTCTCTTTGCACATGCCAAGGTGCATGTGAATATACAGCCCCAACGACAGCTATCTGGAAGCTAGGAAGAGACTCTCGCCAGGAGCCGAGTTGACTGGCACCTTGATATTGGACTCCCCAGCCAATCTGGACTTGGGAGAAATGTATGTCTATTGTTTAAGCTGTCCAGTCTGTGGCATTTTGTTATGGAAATGTGAGCAGACTGCAACACTCTCTACAAGTCTTACAACCATGGTGCCACCAATACCAGCTCCTAACAATCTTTGATCTTCCCAGAGATTTTTTTTTTTTAATGTTCCTTTCCAAAATTCATGCTCCATGCTTACATTTATAGCTACTCTAGTTTCTATTTGCAGGGCGTCAGATGCCTAAGCTAGTTCTGAATCTTGCCAGTGCCCTTTGCTTTTTCCACACGCATAATGGTGAAGATCATATGGCCCTAATAAATTATTGAGTGTAGTGATTAAATATGCTTCCATTCCTGTCAGAAGCAAATATTTCAGCAACCCACAGACTTAACGGTACTGTTAAAAGCTCTAGCCAGCATGAATTTTGTACTTGTTATTATCCTGATTAGGATGGTGATTGATTTCTGTTTATTTTCCTCAGAAAGACTATCTTATTTAAGAACCATCTATGAAAAATTCTCAGAAAAATAAAAATTACTCAAGTGTTATGTGTACAAAGGGACCATATGACTTTTATAACATAACTGATACACATATAATTGTGAAATTAAAAGTTATCATTTTCAATAGCCAACTTTACATATCTCACTTGAGATCAAAGTCAACCATAATACTTTATCATTTATGTGGGAAATATGTTGCTCCTCTAGAGTTCTCATTCGTAATGTCTTGCATAATGGACACTTGGCAGGGGTTATTCTGTTTTGATTTTTCAGGTCATATTCTCATTTTAGTGTGTCCTTAAACATATATCAATGCACTCTTTGAATACTTTCTTTGCATTACAAGTATGAGTCCTTCTCTGAAGTTATGTGATGTGAATGTTCAAGCCAATATAATTGAGAATACAGATTCATGTTATTTGGATATAAAAAAAAGATATGTCTGGGCCAGTATTCTGAATAATGCCAATAATCACAATTCTTCATGATGCAGTGACACTGATTTATTCATTAGGAAAGAAATTGAAGTTACTATTTGTCACATATTTTTCTAGCTAGTGTATTGAATATGAAAATGCATAAGAATGAAATCTCACTTTCCACAAATTAAAAACAAGGGAAATGTATGTAATGGACATAGTGGAAACTAAAAATATATAATGCATTTATTATTTAGAAATGGAAACATTGGAGAGATTGAAATCAGCTTTAGAGATCAACTGAAATACAAAGATGTATGCAAGTGTTCTAGGCAGAAAAGTATGGTAAAATTCTTAGCAGAAGAACTGGCAACAGTAAGATAAAAAGTTACATGTTAATGAAAGAGAGAAGGAAAATGGGAAAGGGAAGGAGGGAGGGAAGATTGAAAGAAAGGAGGAAGGAAAATATAGAGTGTTTATGAATATTGGGAGATTCCATATGCAGAGATTATATTGGAGGTATTATGATAGAAGGGGCTTCCCAGGTTTCACTTATGGTAAAGAACTCACCTGTGAATGCACAAGATGTAAGAGATGCAATGTAAGAGATACGAGTTTGATCCCTGGGTCAGAAAGATCTCTTAGAGAAGGGCATGGCAACTCACTTCAGTATTCTTGCTTTGAGAATCCCATGGACAGAGGAGCCTGGTGGGCTACAGTCCGTGGGGTCACAAACAGTTGGACGTGACTGAAGCGACTTAGCACACATACACATTATGATAGAAAGATTGGTCTCCATACGGGAGAAGCTTCTGGCAAGGTGGCATAGGACTTAGAAAGAATTAAACCAATTAACTAAATCCCAACTAGACCTTGAAAACGACAAGCCAACACACAAAGCATAGGATGCTCCTGAGTGAAGTGATGAGTTGAAAGGCAAAGTTTGTAGGAATCAGACTTCCCTGTAGCTCCAATGATAAAGAATCTGCCTGCAATGCAGGAGACCAGAGTTCAACCCCTGGGTTGGGAATATCCTCTGGAGAAGGGAACAGCAATCTACTCCAGTATTCTTGCCTGGAGAATTCGATGGACAGAGAACCCTGGCAGGCTACAGTCTGTGGAATCTCAAATAGTCAGACATGACTGAGCAACTAACACACACACACACACACACACACACACACACTTCAGAAGATGAAATAGGAACCTTAGTCTTCTCTTGGGCTATGAGAGGACTGTAATGGCTTAAAGGCATACAATGAAAGAGAACACTCTGCCTCTTCATTCTACACTCAGTTTTGGAAGAAGACAGGACTGGGCTGTGTTTCTGGTAAAATCCAATCTAGGGGTACACTATAAGTAGCAGGCTGAAAAAGTTATTTTGAACGTTGGTTAATTTATAGGGCTCCAGCCACTATATTCTCTCTGCTTTAAGAATACATTTTAAAAATAATCTGCCTGAAGCTCCAATACGTTGGCCAACTGATGCAAAGAGCCAACTCATTGGAAAAGAGCCTGATGCTGGAAAAGACAGAGGGCATGAGAAGAAGTGGGTGACAGAGGATGGGATGATTGGATGGCATCATGGACTCAAGGGACATTCGTTTGAGCAAACTCTGTACGATAGTGAAGGACAGTGAACCCTGGTGTGCTTCATTCCAAGGAGTTGCAAAGAGTCAGACACAACTGAGCAACTAAAAAATAACAATAATTTTTAAGTGGAAATATCGTGTGCACATTTAACTAAATTCTGAAATACATTCACACTAAGTTTCCTTAAATATTCTTAAATATATTGGCACAATCAAGGAAAAAGTATGACCAATAAATAATAGGTTTGCTTACCATAGGTAAGCTGAACACATGCATTTAAAAAGTGCTTTTAAATTTAAGGCAAAAGTAGAAAGGAGCAGCAAAAGATGGGATGGTTATGTAGCACCACTGACTCCATGGTCCTGAATCTGAGCATAATCCAGGAGAGACTGGAGCGGGAGTACAGAGGAGTCTGGTGGGCTACATTCTGGTGGTCACAAAGAGTTGGACATGACTTAGTGACTGAACAATAACAATGCAGCTTAAAACATAAACTAAGTACCAGTCTTCTCTTTTCATCTTGTTCAATAAAGTTCAGTGAAGAATTTCACTTTGAATCTTATCCCTGCCTCTGTTTATGTGACCTCGGATAAATCACCTTACTTCACCATACTTGGCCATTATTTATAAACTGGGAATCATGCTAATACCCACTTTGTAGAGTGGTATAAGGATTACATGTAGAGATATACACAAGGAATTAGAATTTTGCCTAACACATAATAAATTCTTAAAATATAGCTCCTTGAACATCTCTTTCACATTCAAAATCTTAGTAAGTGACACTCTTCAGCTTTCTTGGTTTTGCATACCCTAAGCTCTTATCCAGAAACAACGTTTTGCTCCACAAGAGCAGAGACACCTGTCAGGAAGCCCATTTCCTAGGAGTTCTCTTCAGCTTCCTTCATTACTTACCTTCTGATCTGATAACTGCCAGACTCAAACTTGAGGAAGATGTGATTTTCAGATCTGCAAATTATCCCCCTGTTAGATCTTTGCCTTGTCAGCAAGACCAATTTTCATTCTGAGCCAGTGGCCAGATGTACCTGACCAGCCCCTTGTGGACATCAGGAAAGTTGGTTACTGGAAACCCCCAGCCTGGGAGGAGCTCACACTTGTCTGGAATCCTGGGTGACAGAGGTGAGGTTTCCCCCTTTTGCTTCCTGAGCCTCCTATTGAGAAGGCTTCCCTGGTAGTTCAGATGGTAAAGACTCTGCTTGCAGTGCAGGAGACCTGGGTTTGATCCCTGGGTCGGGAAGATCGTCAGGAGAAGGGAATGGCTCCCACACCAGTATTCTTGCCTGGAGAATTCCATGGACAGGGGAGCCTGGCGGGCTATAGTCCATGGGGTTGCAAAGAGTCAGACCTGACTGGCTATGAACACAGGTTGCCTCATACACCAGTGAGTTACTCTGTGTTTGTTCACACCAGTGCCACAAATTAGCAGAGGCTCACAATGATGTGCTAGTTGTCTGTCAGCATTCTGGAGTCAACGTTCTAGCCATGCCCTGCATTAGGACCTAGTCATCCTTGTCTCTTGCTTCCTAGCTTTTAGTACACTAGTCAACTACAAGCTCAAGAACTGCAGTAACTTACATATTTATTTTTCCTCCTCTTCTGTCCTTTCATCAAGGTCTACGTACTCTCTGATGGGCTTACAGCTCTATGTATGCCTGTGGGAAGGGCAAGGAGTGTGTGCCTAAGTTACAACACCCTGACTTCACCTCTACAGGCCCAGTGTTCTATCTTTCACCTTGTATGTCTCTCATAAACTAAGCTTATTGGTTAATTCCACTCCCCTCCACAAACAACCACCCCAACCCCACATATACTCATTAACCTTTCATTTATACATAAGAACACAGATACTTAATTACCAAACTAGCTAAATATATCAATCTATATATCTATGTGTCCTTAACATGACTTTACTGTGAGCAATTATCTGCATGCTTATTTTTTACATTAAAATATCTCAATCTTTCCAGGCCAAAAATAGGGATTTACATTGTCATTTTTATCAGTGAAGTGTATCAGTGATATGACTATATGTACTTTTGTAAGCAATCTGATTTTGTAGAGAATTTGGATTGTAATATTAAACCCTTCCAAACATCACTATCAAAAATAATTTTGTACATATATTTTATACATTTCAAATAATTTCTTTAAGATATATCAAAATATTAAGAACAGTTAATAATGTGGTTCATACTGTCAAGTTGCCTCCAAAAAGTATGCATCCCAATACGAGTGGGCAGTATCAATCTTTTAAATCCTTGTTGATTTTGGCACAGCAAGAACTTTAAGAAAGAGACTTCGCTGTCTCACATACAGGGTTATCGTTACCATCTTTCTAAATTCCATATATATGTCGGTATACTGTATTGGTGTTTTTTTTTCTGGCTTACTTCACTCTGTATAATAGGTTCAAGTTTCATCCACCTCATTAAAACTGATTCAAATGTATTCTTTTTAATGGCTGAGAATACTCCATTGTGTATATGTACCACAGCAAAAGAGACACAGATGTATAGAACAGTCTTTTGGACTCTGTGGGAGAGGGAGAGGGTGGGATGATTGGGGAGAATGGCATTGAAACATGTATAATATCATATATGAAACAAGTCACCAGTCCAGGTTCGATGTATGATACTGGATGCTTGGGGCTGGTGCACTGAGACGACCCAGAGAGACGATACGGGGAGGGAGGAGGGAGGCGGGTTCAGGATGGGGAACACATGTACACCTGTGGCAGATTCATGCTGATGTATGGCAAAACAAATACAATATTGTAAAGTAATTAACCTCCAATTAAAATAAATAAATTTATATTAAAAAATAATAAACAACAGTAAAAAAAAAGAAAGAGACTTCAATGGGCATTTAAGAAAAAAACAGTGCAAATACACTATCAAATGTACATATGCTGGTGAGTATACACGTTGATTTAGGAAATTCAAAATTGCTGTGTCAAATATTTGGTATATCCTTTCAATGGATATATATCTGACAGTAAAAGGAATGAAATAATGATAGATACTGCAACATAAATTAACCTTGAAAAAACTATGTGACATGGTAAAAGTCAGCCACAAAAGACCACATTTATTTTATTCTATTTATATGAAATATACAGAAAAGGATTATATGTAGAAACAGAAAGAAAATTAGTAGTTGCCTAAGACAAGGCAGGGTGGAGTGGTCAATGGAAAGTGACAAAAAAATACTGTAAAATTAGATTATAGTTATGCTGGTACAATTCTGTAAATATTTAAACATTACTGAACTGCACACTTTAGACAGGTAAATTTTATGGTATGTAAATTGTATCTCCATAAATCTTTCATAAATATCTTGCTTTGGCTGGATTATTTGTTACTTTATGTTGTGATNTTTTCCTCTCTGATTCATTTATTTCTACCATTCTATCTTCTATTTCACTAATCCTATCTTCTGCCTCCGTGATTCTACTATTTGTTGCCTCCAGAGTGTTCCTGATCTCATTTATTGCATTATTCATTGTATATTGACTCTTTTTTATTTCTTCTAGGTCCTTGTTAAACCTTTCTTGCATCTTCTCAATCCTTGTCTCCAGATTATTTATCTGTGATTCCACTTTGATTCCAAGGTTTGGGGATCATTTTCACTATCAATATTCGGAATTCTTTCTCAGGTAGATTCCCTATCTCTTCCTCTTTTGTTTGGTTTGGTGGGCTTTTCTCCTGTTCCTTCACCTGCTGGGTTTTCCTCTGTCTCTTCACCTTGGTTATATTGCTGCGTTTGGGGTGGCCTTTCTATATTCTGGGAATTTGCGGAGTTCTCTTTATTATGGAGTTTCCTCACTGTGGGTGGGGTTGTATCAGTGGGTTGTCAAGGTTTCTTGGTTAGGGAGGCTTGTGTTGGAGTTCTGGTGGGTGGAGCTGGATTTCTTCTCTCTGGAGTGCTATGAAGTGTCCAGTAATGGGTTATGAGACATCAATGGTTTTGGAGTAACTTTGAGCTGCCTGTATATTGAAGCTCAGGGGTGTGTTCCTGTGTTCCTGGAGAATTTGCGTGGTATGTTTTGCTCTGGAACTTGCTGGCCCCTGGGTGGTGGTTGGTTTCAGTGTAGGTATGGAGTATGATGAGCTCCTAATGATTAATGTTCCCTGAATTCAGGATTTCTCTGATGTTCTCTGGATTTGGACTTAAGTCTCCTGCTTCTGGTTTTAAGTTTTATTTTTACAATAGTCTCAAGGCTTCTCCATCTGTTTTTGAAGCTAATGATCTGCTTTTCTGGGTGTCTGAAGTCCTCTGCCAGCATTCAGAAGTTGTTTTGTGGAATTTACTCGGCATTGAAATGTTCTTTTGATGAATTTGTGAGGGAGAAAGTGGTCTCTATTCCTCCGCCATCTTTAATCATATAAATACTATAGTAATAATAACAGTATTGAAATAAGTGTCATTTATCTTATTTAATTTTCACAAAGGACCCATGATGCTGGCATTTTTTTTCTTTTAGGCTTTAAAAATTTTTTTAATTGGAGGATAACTGCTTTACAACATCGTGTTGGTTTCACACAAGGTTTTGAGTATACAGCATGTGCACACGTCTTCCCTACTAACTCACACCGATGTAATACGGGTGCCTGCTGGATTCGGCTCGCATCCCCAGCAGCGACCAGCTCAGGTCTTTATACACAGAATATCCAGTATCTATGTCTTCAACAAATATCTATACATCTATTCTAGCAAATGTCAGATTAATTGCTAAGGCAGGCAGAGTTAATTCAATAATTAATTGATGAACACATTTCCTCTACTGATCTCAATATGAAGTTCTAATTGAATGATTACAGCGCCAGGACCTCTGATGGGAAACCAGGAGTGCACGTGTTGATGGCTGGAAATGTGATCAGCCCCCGGGGCTGCAGCAGCATGTGACAGAGTTCCCGGGGAGGGTGAGCTGGGTATGAAATGACAGCAAATGGGCAAACAACCAAAAAAGACATCAAAGCTGGAATCAACTTACCTTGTGTAGCAATATAATGATTGGGTCGATGATAACCCTAAAAAATAAATGAGAAAGAATATTAGACAAACTTGAAAATCAATAAGCAGCACAGAAGTCACATACTATGAGCTGGGTATGAAATGACAGCAAATGGGCAAACAACCAAAAAAGACATCAAAGCTGGAATCAACTTACCTTGTGTAGCAATATAATGATTGGGTCGATGATAACCCTAAAAAATAAATGAGAAAGAATATTAGACAAACTTGAAAATCAATAAGCAGCACAGAAGTCACATACTAAGTTTGCCAAAATGAATGCACTTTCAAATACCAACAGCTGCATCACCGGGAAGTTACATTACCAGGCTCAGGACCACTGAGCATCTCTTAATAAGCCAAGGTGCATCAATGTGTAACAGTTCTGATGCCTGCACGGTGAGGAGTGGGTGAGTAACTTAATCACACACTGGCTAAGAGATGACGGATGAGCAATAAACACTAACAACATATGGATTTTCTGAAATAACATGACTACGACTCTGATTAGAGTGCACGCCGGCTAGGAATGTGCAATAGAATTTCATTTGTGTTTGGGATGTTACTGGCAACGTGACAAAGCTCTAACTCATATTCTGTTATATTGGTATAGACAGTTACATCAATAGTAACGTGCTGTGTGCTGTGCTTAGTCGTTCAGTCGTGTCTGACTCTTTGCAACCCCACGGACTATAGCTGGCCAGGGCTTCTCCATCCATGGGATTCTCTAGGAAAGAATACTGGAGTGGGTATACCAAACATCACTTTTAAACATTACAGATACCAAGACATGATGCTGTAACAGGACCAGGAATTTAAAGAGGCAGAAATTCTGCAAGACCCCTTCCTTTTATCATGATCCTACAAGAAGGGGGGAAGATGAAAATTGGGACCAAAGCAAGAAGGGAACAGGGACATTGCAGGACCGATATCTGGGCAAGTTAAGCCAACTTGGAGAAAATGACACACAGGTAACACATAATAGCCTGGAATAGGAAATGGCTACTCACTCCCGTACTCTTGCCTGGAAAATCCCATAGACAGAGGAGCCTCGTGGGCTATAATTCATGGGGTCACAAAGAGTTGGACGCGACTGAGCGCGTGCACGAAAGTATAATGTTGCCACAGACCTTAACACTTCTTCTTTCTCTCCCCTGAGAAGGCACAAAACCCTGCCCAAAGCCAGCTGGAAAAGAGAGCAAAAAGACCTGGAGAGGAAACGCCAACTTCTCAGACCACTTAGGTCTTTTTGCTCTTGAAAGTAAGTCTAGAAGAGTGAACAACCAAAGCAGACACATTCTTCTCTACCTACTCCAGACTGGGAGTAGGTCTCTGACAAAGAGTCACAATAGATACTAAGCAGGGTTATTTTGATGGGCACTCATCTCCTGTCAGCTGATAAGCTCCACAAGACAGGACCTGGTGGGACTCACCACTGTCTGTGTGGGTCTGCAAGGTGCTGGGAGAGGGGAGGGTCATTTGATGGGCCAGGTCACCATCAGCCAGCCTTACTTGGACTCCTGCCAACCCACAGTTCACTCTCCTCTCACTTCCAGATCCAGTCACTCCTCTGTGCTGACCCTCTGACCTCCTGGTTCTCAGGAAGAGCCCTACTCCTCACCGCCATGCAGTCACCTGCCCATGACCTCCCTCACCCCACCACCTGGACGCCTCCCCCTTCAGATTCCTCCACACCTGCCAGGCGTGCTCCTCAGCCAGGCCTTTCCTGGGGCTGCTTCCAAGCCTGGAGGCTCACCCCCTGAGATACCCACCTGGTCTGGATGCCCACCTTCTCAGTGGAGCCAACTCCAGACACTCTATTCCTCTTGATGTCCAATATACCAGACTTCAATGACTTGTTTCATTTATGGTGTCTTTCTCCCCATTAGATCGTTAGGGCCCTGATGTCAGTGTTTAGTATTCTGTTTTGGCCTGAATTGCTCACAGTTGCAACACCAGCAACTCAAACAGTTACTGACATGTAATAGATGCTCAATAAAATCTCACTGATTAAGTGAAAAGTGGCCCTGAATACTGACTCGTTCTCTATTAAAAACAAAAACTAATGAATCTAGTAAGTTCGTGACTTTCATGTCCTCTCCTCTCTGTGTCCCTACTCTGCCGTTCTTTTTTTCCTTTATTTTTGGCTGCTCTGCGTCTTTGTTGCTGCACACGGGCTTTCTCTAGTTGCAGCGCATGGGCTTCTCTGTTGCGGAGCACACGTTCTAGGCTTGCAGGCTTCAGCAGCTGTGGCTCACTACTGGACCACTGGAAGCCTTACACTGTTGTCCTTTAAAGCTTAGTCCAAAAGGCTCCCAGGACAAGCCTAATCTGATCACAGCTACTGCTCAGATGGTGACTCAGAAGACGCTGAGGGCTTACAGCATCCTAGCCTGTGACGGGGTGGAATAGAGCAGGGCCAGACACTGTCCCTCTGCTCAACGATCCCAAGGGGTGGAGGGTTGGACTGCGGTATGAACAGGGCTCCCCTGGACTCTTCCCCGGGGAAGGAGCATCACAGCCAAGACGGTTCTTGCTTCAGATTCTAAGTTGTGAGGCCTCAGGGAGAAGGTAAGAGGTCTCAGGCACCTCTGGGTATTCCTGTCAAGTTTTCCCTAAACATTTCCTGAACAAAGGAATAAGTCAGTGTGCCTTAGGAGGAAACTCTGAGTTAATAAAAAGTTCTACCTTGGGTCTTGGGTATGTTTCTGGTCATTAGCAAAAGGAGGGTCTAGGGGTGTATGAAGACTGAGATATGAATTATTCTTCAAATAATCCTCCCTCAGCCCCCACCCTCAACTCTATAACCCCCAATGCCAAACCTTCCCAATGAGCACTACCCAAATATCCTGTAGTATCTTGTTGTTGTTCAGTCAGTAAGTCATGTTGGACTCTTTGCAACCCCAAGGACTGACTGCAGCACACCGTCTCCCCTGTCATCCACTATTTCCCACTAGCTCATGTCCATTGAGTCAGTGATGCCATCCAACCATCTCATCCTCTGTCATTCCCTTCTCCTCCTGTCTTCAACTGTTCCCAGCATCAGGGTCTTTTCCAAAGAGTTATTTTTAGATAACTCTTAGTGATTGTGATGCTAATATTCTTAGTAATACTCAACAAAGACAAGAAAGGAACCCACATATCTGAATAAAACCTGTGCAAAGAAATGCTTGTGGATTAAGAACCAGCATGAAGTCCAAGCGCAGAGGACGATGCCTCAGGAGCTGAGATCTCTTCAGTCTAAACTTGGGCCTTGGAGGTAAAGGCCATGTTCCCTTGATTTTCAGTCTACTTTTGATTTCATTCATTCTTTCAAGTGAAAACATGCTGTCTCCCAAAGAATTTATTCTAATGTAAGACATTCAGTTAACATGATGCAGAATGAACAAAGAAGCAGGCTTCAATAATTAAGCAGCCTACATATTTAATGACACGTCTTGCGAGTGTCAGAAGTCCTGGTTAACAGCTGCAGACGACTTTGAAGGCAACTTAAAAGTGCCGTGATGACAGGAGACGGCAAATCATCGAACGAGGAATTAGAGAGTTTTGTCCTATTAATATGCAAACAGATTTCTTTAAGTGTCAAATAACCCAAGTTATTGACAAAAATGGAAATGCCATTTTCTTAGTCCGCGTAAGCATGGAGCGGCCAAGAGGGCAGAGACTGTCATGGGGGTTGGTGGGGGAGGCTCATCAGCCTGAAGCTGACGTGTCTTCACGGTCAAGCTCTGCATGTATGGGACAGGGCTGCTGTGTTTGGTCGAACCTGTGTCTACCTGTCTTGGAGCAGATACACAGGATGCTATGTGCCAGAACAGTTGGGTTTACTGACAGGTCAGAATCCATGTTAGTCACTCAGTTGTGTCCGACTCTTTTTGACTGTGGCCCACCAGGTTCCTCTGTCCATGGGACTCTCCAGGCAAGAATACTGGAGTGGGTTGCCATTCCCATCTCCAGGGGATCTTCCCAACCCGGGATCATATCTGGGTCTCCTGCATTGCAGGCGGATCCTTTACCAACTGAGCCACAGAATACGTACATCAATATAATTTCCATTGATGTAGTCTGAGTTGTTGTCTCCTTCTACGGTCTGCAGCCTCACCCGGGAATGATCATCTGCAGAAGGAAAAGCACAAGAAAACAGCAATTAACAAACGCTGTTTGTGGGGCTGTGCAGAGCTGCAGAACGCGAGCATGTTACAGAGAGGGCATCCACATTCTGCCGCTTTAGAGATAAACAAAGAATTAAACGTTACACCCCTACACTTCTGTTAAGACGGGAAGGGTTTATATTCCTCTGCATTTCACAGGAAATCTCATTAACACATTCTTTGATCATTTACAGACGCAAAGTGCCGTGCCGGCAGTGGTCTGAAACTTTTACTGAGTCCTGTGGATCACGGCAGGACGAGTTCTTGTACTGGAAGTTTAGCAACTCCACTAAATCACACATGAGCCCTGAGATTCTGAAGGCTCTCTCTGACATCCACCTTGATGAAACAACGATTATAAACCACCACCCAGCTTTCTGGGAGTTGTGGACATGGTTTTAACCTCTGTCACTGGACCAGGGTTCTCTCCTCCTGCAACAAGGGCATGGCTGGTGGAGCCAGGCTGGCCCCCATCAGCCATGCCACCAAGCCTTGCCCACTCATCTGGACAAGGGACGACAGCACCTGCCTCCAACTGGGCTGTTTTAATGATTAAACAAAAACATAAATTCTCAAGCACAGCAAGTCCCATCTAGGGGTCATGATGGTGGTATCAGTTAGCAACACTAAACATTTTTTCCCCATGGAAAATGTTCTCTATAAATGCTACTCAGACACCTCAGTTATTTCCTTGAAAATCTATCTTTTAAAAAGGAAAGTGCTAGAAGCCCTAAAAGGGGATGGATTTTCGTGTTTTGCTCGCTGCCCCACCCCCAACCCCTATGTTTGTGTCTGGGACATTGAATTTCTCCTACTCCCAAATATCTTTCATTTTAAAAATATTCATTTATTTATTTGGCTGCACTGGGTCTTAGTTGTGGCCTATGGGATCCAGTTCCCTAACCAGGGATTGAACCCAGGGCCCCTGCCTTGGGACTGTGGAGTCTTAGCCACTGGACCACCAGGGAAGTTCCGCAAATGTCTTTTAAATGAGTCAAAAGTAAACTTAAAAAAAGTCCTTTAAAAATTGCTTTTCTAAATGAATGTTCTTTGGGGTAGAGGAATCGTCCTTCCAGTGAAAGCTCTTACTCACCCTGTATTTGGAAGATAAGGCCAGCCTCTCTGAGAGGGAAGGACTGCAGGGTGGGTTGGGGGAACTGGTTTGAGACCCCACTTGCCATGACCCTGGGCAGTGGAGGTCATGCCTCTACACTGTTGACATTGCTTCTGGGTTAGTGGGTGAGAAATGACACCCCCAGATTGAGGCTAGAGTCAGGGTGCCTGCAGGTGACAGGCATTTGACCAGAGATCACCGGATGAACTGCTGACTGGAACCTATTTATCGTTGTGACCTGTTAATGGGTGAAAGCCAACATTTCAGCTGGTCCCTCAAGTTCAACCCTCTGCAGAGGACCGCTGTGCATGATTCCACAGGAGGAACTCTGTGTCAAGTTTCTAGCTTTCCTTCACTGGTGGGACTTCTCACTCCAGTTCCTGACAGATGGTCATATGATTTTCTGTCTGAGCCTTATAACCAGCCTGGGCTCAATACCTTTGGGCTTTCCTGGTGGCTCAGTGGTAAAGAACCCACCTGCCAGCACAGAGATGCTAGTTCGATCCCCTGGAGGAGGAAATGGCAACACACTCCAGTTATTCTCGCCTGGAGAATTCCATGGACAGAGGAGCCTGGCAGGCTACAGTCCATGGGGNCTCAATACCTTTGGGCTTTCCTGGTGGCTCAGTGGTAAAGAACCCACCTGCCAGCACAGAGATGCTAGTTCGATCCCCCGGAGGAGGAAATGGCAACACACTCCAGTTATTCTCGCCTGGAGAATTCCATGGACAGAGGAGCCTGGCAGGCTACAGTCCATGGGGTCACAAAGAGTCAGACATGACTTAATGACTAAACAACAAAATCAGTAACAACGCCTTTATCTAGAGAGTGGGGATAGGATGGGTCAGACATGGGTGAAGCTTGGAGGGACCACGTCCCCCTGCTCTGCTCCGAGAGAACACGGGCAGTGGGCATGTGTGTGGGCTCTGGGGCCGGGGTGCCAGGGGAACCCTTCGTTGTGGTTCCAGGTAAGTTGCTTCATCTCGCTGGGCTTTTCTTCCCTGACCTGCAAATGGGGGTCACAGTGCCTCCCCGTGAGCATGAAACTAAACCCCAGGAAGAGAGGATCGGAGAGCCTGGCATCAAGCGAGCGATGGAGGGTGCCCACTGTCACCACGTGCTGGGGCCAGATGCTAGGGCATCTCTTCTCACCACCTTTACAGTTGCTGCCCAGACTGGCAAGAGTGGCCCAGGAACGGATCCCTGAGCTGCAGAAATTCTCCCTGTGGTGGACATGCTCTAAGAACTAGTATCCTAAGATCCATTTTGCTTAAAACAAGAGGCTCCGGTCCAGAATTGGCCTGGGTCACGGGGAGGGGAGTTCCCGGGGAACAGGGTACATGTGGATGGTCACAGCTCTTGTCTGTCGGAAGAGCCAGCACCCACACACAACATCAGAGGGGACTGCTGAGCAGTTTCCCGGGTAAAGCCATTTGAGCTTCCGAAAAGAAGGATGCTACAGTAGGACCAAACCCTACTCTGCTGCAGCCCCTGGGCTTCAGTCAGCTCCTCTGATGGTCAGCTTTACTCCCTGACTTTCCCCGGGCTGTGCTTTAAAAGGCAGGCACCTCATCTGAGCCTCTCAAGCTTCTGACCCAGGGCTGTCTCAGAATCTGCTCTGCTTCCTATCAGAATCCCTCCTCTTCCAGGCTTTATTTCCCTGGGAGCTTCAGGGTGAGTACTGCCCATTCCCCACGACTTACCACCGCTGGGCCTCTCAAGTGGTTCTGGAATGTTCTCATTAGCGACTTCGATCTCTGCAAAGACTGCACTCTCATCTCCCATAAACAGAGACTTTGAAATAATTTTCTCACCATCTCCTACTATTCAGTTAACCCCCACAAAGTTTTGTGTTTTTTTAAACTTCACTGCTATTTCTCCAGTTTTTTTTTTTTTTTTTAAAGATGAACACATGTCAAAGATTTTTATTTACTTAATGACAGAAGCAGGAAGATGTTATAATGGATTCGGGGGAATTTACATAGCAGATGTAAAGACTGTCTGATCTAGTCATCTAGACAGACACACAGAGCCCGATCTACACGGGTGTAGAGCTACAGATAGGTAAGTGGAAGTGCTGTGCCATGTTGCTTCAGTCGCGTCTGACTCTTTGCGACCCTGTGGACTGTAGCCCAGCAGGCTCCTCTGTGCTTGGGATTCTCCAGGCAAGAATACTGGAGTGGGTTGCCGTGCCCTCCTCCAGGGGATCTTCCCGACCCAGGGATCGAACTCTCATCTCTTCTATCACCTGCACAGGCAGCTGAGTTCTCCACTACTAGCGTCACCTGGGAAGCCCAGGAAGAATGGGGAGGGATAAATTAGGGATTTGGGGTTAACAGATACACAATGCTATATAAAAATTAAACAAGGACCTGCTGTATACCACAGGGAACTATATTCAGTATCTTGTAATAACCTATAATGAAAGCATCTGAAAAATAGTATATATGTATGTATAACTGGATCAGTTTGCTGTGTACTTGAAACACTGAACATCAACTATCTTTCAATAAAAAAAGGAAGTTACTCTCTTCTATGAATAGAGGCAATAGCCTCGCAGGAGTCTGGCAATTCACAGCACAACCAGCCCTGTAGGCTTGTTTGGGGACCAGCAGAGCAGGGTAGCACTGAAAACTCCACAGACCCACTTTTTGGAGAAGATGAATTTTAAAGCCTAAGCAAGTAACGGTTTGGAAACAGGCCGAGTGACTCCCGACAACCCCTTCATCTGAATCCCCTGGCACCTACTCAACAGCTTTTCTTTCCCGTCCCTGTTTGTGTACAGTGTTGCATAGAGGTTAAGATCACAGACTTTGGAGTAAAAGTCTCTGCATTTGTTCCTAATTCTGTCGCTTTCTAGTTTATGCCCTGGACAGATCATTTAAGCCCTGTGCCTCAGTTTCTTCCACTGTAAAATGGGAATAACATAGTGCCCACCTTGCAGTGCTTTTGCTCAGACCGACTTAATACAAGTCATGTATTGGCACATGGCTCTGTCACTCGCATCTTTACTGCTGTGGCTTCAAGGCCTGATATTTTCACCTGAACCATTTCATAATTGCCTTCAGATTCCTCCCTCTCCAGTGAATCCATGCCAAGAGCCCCTTTTCCTTTCCTTTCTTTTTATACTTTTTATTTTGTATCGGGGTATAGTCAATTAACAGACAATGTTGTGATAGTTTCAAATGAACAGGGAAGAGACTCAGCCATACCTATACATATATCCACTCTCCCCTAAACTACCCTCCTATCCAGGCTGTCACATAACAATGAGCAGAGTTCCCTGTGCCACAGAGGAGCTTGCTGGTTACCCATGTTAGATATAGCAATGTACACATGTCCATCCCAAACTCCCTAACTATCCCCCCACCGCAGCCCCCTCGCATCCTTCCTCCTGGCAACCATAAGCTCATCCTCTAAGTTTGTGAGTCTGCTTCTGTTTGCAAGTTCATTCGTATCACTTTTTTTCAGATCCCACATATAAGTGATGTCATACGGTATTTCTCTCTGTGGGATTTATTTCACTCAGTATGACACTCTCCAGGTCTATCCATGTTGCTGCAAATGGCTTATTTCATTCATTTTTATGGCTAATATTCCACTGTACACATGCACCACATCTGCTTTGTCCATTCCTCTGTCGATGGACATTTAGGTTGCTTCCATGTCTTGGCTATTGCAAACAGCACTGCAATGAACACTGGGGTGCATGCATTCCTTCAGATCATGTTTTTCTCTGGATATATGCCCAGGAGTAGGATTGCAGGGTCATATGATAGCCCCAAACTCCTTTTCTAAGACACAATTTATTCTAGCCCCACCCAATTTAAACCATTCACTATCAGCAAAGCATTAATCCTCAGTGATCTTACGAAACAATGGAATCTGAAACGATCACTATAAAAGATTACTCTAACTTTCTTTACTTGGAACAATCTCTGTGACATAATATAAGTGAAGGAGAGTGAGTTGCAAGCAGCATGTCTCCTACGAGTCTGTTTTTATGAAATAATCTAATGCACTTGGATGTGTGTGTAGGAGCATCGTGAGCAACCAGAGAGATGGGACATCTGCTGGGTGGCAAAATTGGGAGGGACGTTTCTTCTTCCATTTATGATTTTACACACCACTTCAATTGTCTACATAGTTTGCACTGTCTTAGGAATCAGAAAGAAAACAAGAAAAATCTATTTTTATTGCTCAAAATAAAGCCAGCAACTTCAAGCCATAGAAAAAAGAGATTTGAAGGAAAGAAATAATATGTTAGCAGAATTTGAATGTGCTGGGTGAGGTGTTGGACAATTTCCCCCTTTACTGCACACATTTTCTTGACTGTGTACGAATTGTTTTTTTTGAGCAACCAGAGAGATGGGACATCTGCTGGGTGGCAAAATTGGGAGGGACGTTTCTTCTTCCATTTATGATTTTACACACCACTTCAATTGTCTACATAGTTTGCACTGTCTTAGGAATCAGAAAGAAAACAAGAAAAATCTATTTTTATTGCTCAAAATAAAGCCAGCAACTTCAAGCCATAGAAAAAAGAGATTTGAAGGAAAGAAATAATATGTTAGCAGAATTTGAATGTGCTGGGTGAGGTGTTGGACAATTTCCCCCTTTACTGCACACATTTTCTTGACTGTGTACGAATTGTTTTTTAATTGGAAAAAGAAACCTATTTAGCCATGGATGAATGGAATATGATCAAACTCCAACTAATGTTTATATAATAGCCACAACTCAATGTTACCCCATCCAGAAGGGTGATAAGCTACCATTTTGAGAAACTCGATCTGCATCAAAGGTCTGTGCCATTCCTCTAAGTTCTTCCAAAAAAGCCTTTACTACATGAAATAGGGCAAAAAAATGTTTTTGGTTAAGAGACAGGTACATTAAGACCTGGTCATAACAAACCATTGCTTACTGCTGAAAAATTATAATCTGCTTGTACTTTCCTGCATGTATGTCTGCATGTGTGTATTTATGTATGTGTGTATATACTTATGGCATGAGTATATATACATGTATATGTGTATACATTATGAATGCGTATGTATGTATTTAGGTATGTGTATATACACGTGTATTTATGTGTGTTTATACATGAATGTATGGGTGTGTGTGTGTGTTTATGTGCTCAGTCACATCCAGCTCTTTAGAGCTCCATGGACTATAGCTTGCCAGGACATATATACACATATATGTGTATATATGTCTGTCTGTCTGTGTATGCATGTATTTGTGTGTGTGTGTGTAAGACTGCCTTTGCACATCAGAGGCAGGGTAATTAGAGATTTAAAGTAGGTCCCTCAATCCCTAAACCATGTTATTTATGCCCTTTTTATCAAGTAATATTATGTTTAAAACACCTCTATGTAGCTTCAAATATTTTAACATTTTCATATTGAACACGATGGATCTGGGTCACAGCCTTGCAGCTGGAACCTGTAAGTGATTAGATGTTACTGCAGCGGCAGAGATGGCGTCTGTCACTACGATCTTTCATCTCTAACCAATTCTCCCCTTCTGCTAAATATTGATGACATGTTTAAGGCAAACTGGAATCAAAATGATCTAAGTAACATTTGTCCTCTGACAGGAGGCTCAAAATTAATTTTAATTATTATTGATTGCTGCAAATAACAGCCTTGCTCTCCTCGTGGTTACATCCTGCCAAGGGCCGGTACTATACTAGTTTCAAGGTACAAGAGGCAGAGGGGCCGAAGTAACCGAGAGGAAGTGCTGGGCATCCTGCCATCCCTGCCCCCTGCTCTAGTCTGGGGTCTTTGCCACTGCCCATTAGGGGGTAGGGGGCCCAGGTCCAGCCATGCAGGATCTGAGTGAGAAGAAGGAGCTCTGAGCTGAGCGCTGGAGGCTCCGTGCTGAGCTTCACTCCGGCTGCGGGTTTTGTGTTGCTCACTTCTTAGTCTTGCCTTGCGCCTGGCTTTTTTTAACTGAGACCCTCTGTCAGGGAAGCCTACTCTTTTTAGGCTCCTGGCAGATCCCCTAGCTCTAATTTTATTTTGCCTAATTTTCCTAGAATTTACCCTTTTCTTTTCTACATGTGTTTGGTGGGTACGTTTCTGTCTTACTCTCATCTGCTGGATTTTTGATGCTGGATGCTTTACCAGTGAGTCTTACCCCTTTAAACTCACCTCCAACTCTCTCTCTCTCCTCCCTTTGCTTGCTTTTACACCTAACCTGGATCGCGACAGTAGTATGTCCCTCAGAAGTGACACGGGGACTGTTGGAATCGCTCCATTAGCAGGAAGAAGCATGCTGATTTAAGACAAAGTCCTGGGGAAGTGCAGCCCTCTTCACAGGCCACAGAGACGGAGAACAGACTGCTGGTGAAGACCTGGGCGGGACGGACCGGGTCTCACTGTCCTCACTGTCCCCTTAGTCACCTCACAAAGCACGGGGATCCCGAGTCCAGATGAAAACTAGACCTCAGAAGGGCCCCTCTTCACGTGAGAGTCGAGGGTCCCCCACTGTAAGGGCTGCACCCCCTTGCCCTCCCCCACCCACCCCAAGCAGCTGTNCCAAGGAAAGACAATTACACGCAGCTTATCAGATGGCTCCCCTGTCGGCCCCGTGTAAGCCCCCGGGAAGGACGATGATGGGAAATGAGCTGCCTCATTCCCTGTCCCTGGCCCGCAGAGCTGGGATCCTGTCTCTTATACACATCTAGATGTGTATAAGAGACAGACCCCAAGCAGCTGTGGACAACTTCGAAGTAGCTTTGGGCTACTCCCCACCTTGTGACATCCCTGTCCTCCTTGTACTAGACCCCTAGCCGGCCCCACGCATGCCCCGCCCCCCATGACACATGCTCCTTTGCATGTCAGTGCTTTTGTCTCAGTAGTTCTCATTATTAAAGCCCCTCCAGGCTGGGTCCAAGGCCCTCCACGTCCGCCATGCTTCCTCCACAGACAAGCTGACAACCACCAGTCCTTTGCCTGAAGACTCACTACTTTACATCTCTTTTGGGTTCCAGGCCTGTCCATATAGCTGCCTATGTGAATCCCATTTGAATATGTCCAAGGCATGACAATATGCGTTTGGATTAAACTCACAAGCTTTCCATGCTACCGCTGATCTCCAAGTCACTTTCCCTTCCAGCGTGACACATCTTGTAAATGGCCCATACTTCCATCTGTCTGTCTGTTCGCTCACCCATTCTCCATCCACCCAAGTCAGGAATACAGGAGCTGCTTCTGATTCCATGCCTTCCTTGAAGCCATCTATTTCTTCTATCATATCATGTTGTATCATATCATATCCTCATCCTACCATTTACCTACACATCCATCCATTATTCTATCATCTATTCAGTAGAAGTATAGTTGACTTACAATATTATATTACTTTCAGGTATATAAAATAGAGATAGTGAATCAATAATTTTTATAGCTTATACTCCATTTAAGCTTACTATCAAATATTGGCTGTATTCCTTGTGCTGTAAGTGACATCCTTGTAGTTTATTTATTTTATACTTAGTAGTTGATACCTCCCAATTCTCGACCCTGTCCTGCACCTCCCTCCTTCCTTGCCACCACCCCACAGGTTGTTCTGTGTATCTGTGAGTCTGCTGCTGTTTTGTTATATTCGTTTGTTTTATTTTTTAGATTCTACACATAAGTGAAAATATACTGCATTTTCCTTTCTGACTTATTTCACTTAGCCAAATACCCTCTTGGTCAATCCAAGTGGCTGCAAATGGCAGCATTTCATTCTTTTCTTCTGACTTGCATCTTATTTTCTCAATTGTAATTGTTAGTTACAATTAAGAACTGCTGAGATGTGTTATCATAAAAATAAAAAAATTTTAAATTCGACTCTTTGTGAATTCTCCAGGCCAGAATACTGGAGTGGGTAGCTTTTCCCTTCTCCAGGGGATCTTCCCAACCTAGGGATCGAACCCAGGTCTCCTACATTGCAGGTGGTGGATTCTTTACCAGATGAGCCAAAAGGGAAACCCAAAAATACTGGAGTGGGCAACTTATCCCTTCTCCAGCAGATCTTCCCAACCCAGGAATTGAACCGGGGTCTCCTACACTACAGGTATATTCTTTACCAACTGAGCTATCATGGAAACCCAATTTAAAAATTAAAGAGTGGAATGAAAAAAAAGTACTGTTGAGAGTATTAGGAGGGCTCTGCTTGTGTGTCTGTATGGATGTGTCTGTGTGTGTGTCAAGGGTGGAGGGAGTATTCGTTTATACTTGGAAGGGCTGCTGCTGCTGCTGCTAAGTCACTTCAGTCGTGTCCGACTCTGTGTGACCCCATAGACGGCAGCCCACCAGGCTCCCCCATCCCTGGGATTCTCCAGGCAAGAATACTGGAGTGGGTTGCCATTTCCTTCTCCAATGCATGAAAGAGAAAAGTGAAAGTGAAGTCGCTCAGTCTGTCCGACTGTTAGCGACCCCATGGACTGCAGCCCACCAGGCTACTCCGTCCATTGGATTTTCCAGGCAAGAGTACTGGGGTGGGGTGCCACTGCCTTCCCCGACTTGGAAGGGCTAGCTCAGCAAAAGTGTAAATAAGGGAAAAGTTCAACTTACTCAAGAACAACAGCCAATAAACAGTTTTTAAGCGCCATTAAAACCATTTTATATGCAAACACTGTTGCAAAACAATGAATGTGACCATTAAAGCACTTTTATGTTCTCTGAAAAGCAATAACAAGAATCTCCAGGACCTGTTCCCCGAATCCCCCAATTCCTCATCCTAGTTAGTGTGCTATTCCCAAAGCCTGGGCTCCCTGGAGCAGACTTCCCAGCCAGGGAAACTGAGTTTTCTACAATCACAGGATTTCTTAGAGTGAAAGGGAGATGTAATACTCTTCTCTATGCCTTTAAAGAAACAACCAGTATGAGTATATACATTAGGGTGATTTAGGGAAGTATTTTTATTCTTCAAGTCCTTCTACAACACTAACAATATCAAAGATTCATTTTTGCTATAATTAAAACCACGTGTGTTAGTTGCTCAGTTGTGTCCGACTCTTTGCAACCCCATGGACTGTAGCCCAGCAGGCGCCTCTATCCATGGGATTCTCCAGGCAAGAATACTGGAGTGGATTGCCATTCCCTTCTCCAGGGGATCTTCTGAACTCAGGGACCGAACCCAGGTCTCCCGCAGGTGGATTCTTTACCGGATTCTAAGCCACCAGGGAAGACTAATTAAAGACATACGGAGTCTCAGATGAAGCAGTTCCAAATGGTGACTGTCAGAAGGGTGCTCAGCGTGGCAGTGGCTTCATCAGACCTAGCGGGGAGCTCAGGCTGAACTGCCCACACCCCCAATGAGGGGCTGCTCAGGTGGCTCAGTGGTAAAGAATCTGCCTGCCAATGCAGGAGATGCAGGTTCAATCCTTCAGATGGGAAGATCCCTGGAGGAATAAATGGTAACCCACTCCAGTATTCTGCCTGGAGAATTCCATGGACCAAGGAGCCTGGCGGGATACAGTCAATGGGGTTGCAAAGAGCTGGACACAACTGAGCAGAAGCACAAACCCCCCAGTGAGACAGTGCTCAGATGTGAGTTCCAGCACCAGACTGGACAAAGTGGGGGGGCACCAGGGCAGTTCTGGTATTTAAGCCAGGAGTGGTGGTATTTCTGCAACCCATACGCAGCATCAGACTCCTGCTATGTAGCTGGGGTGGATGAACAGTAGCATCTAAAAATCAGCAAACCCTATTTTGGGAGCCCTAATAATCTTTTGTAGGTGGTCTAAGTGGTTAATGTCTCAGAATGTGCCAGTGTAGATGCTTACAATTATATAAACAACCAGACAGTTCTAGAGGGATTCTTTTAGAAAGCAACAAAAAACTAGAGGAAAAGGTAACCATTTGTAACTACAAGGAAACGGCAACCCACTCCAGTATTCTTGCCCAGGAAATCCCATGGACAGAGGAGCCTGGTGGGCTACAGTCCAAGGGGTCACAAAAGAGTTGGAGATGACTCAGTGACTGACTGAACAAGAACAAGAAGCAGGATGGACTTGTAGGACTTTATCACGCTGAGAGAAATTAAACCAGACACAGAAAGAAAACCCCAGCACGATCTCATCTGTATATGGAATCTAAAAAATGTCGAATCTACAGAAACAGAGAGTAGAAGGGTCATTACCAGGAGCTTGGGAGGTGGGGGAAAGGCTCTGATGGGGGCTGCTGGTCAAAGGGGACAGGGTGACAGTCACAGAGGATGACTAAATCTAGAGAGGAAATGTACAGCATGATGATGAGGGTTACTATTACTGTACTGAATCCAGAAATTTGTCAAGAGAGTAGATTTCAGGTGCTTTCATCACACATGAAACATGGCAACTATGCGAGGAGATGATGCCGTACTTCACCAGCTGGACTATGGCCATCATTTTGCTATTCACAGATGTGTCAGGCATCATAGTGTGGCCTTCCCTGGTGGCTCAGAGGTAAAGAATCCGCCTGCAAGGTAGAAGCCACAGGAGACTCAAGTTTGATCCCTGGGTCTGGAAGATCCCCTGGAGAAGGGCATGGCAACCCACTCCAGGATTTTTGCCTGGATAATTCCATGGATAGAGGAACCTGGTGGGCTACCATCCATGCGATTGAAGAGTTGGACACGACTTAGCACATTCACAGCAGCAGCAGACGCTGCTACAGGATCTCAGCTGCCCCATCAAGAAATGTTAACTCAGGCAGGTGAAATCTAACCGCATTTACACAAACAAGCAAGCTAACACATGGCTCCCTGGGACTACCTGAACCTTTCAGATTTGTTCTCTTATAAGGAATAAGGCTGGATGGGCTATAGGTGCTCTGTATTTCACACTGTTATTGTTTGCTCTTTAACATAGCTTTAGAAATAGCATTAATTCTGTGAGTACCCTGTCGGTACTTGTGTGGCTTTGAGCAGTGCAGTGCAGGGATGGATGGCTTCAGCCCTGGAAGAAGGAAGCTCATCAATCTACCAGGCCGCTCCACATTATTACGGAACATTAATGAGGCTGGGCTCGATTTAAGAACCGACTGAGACATTATGGATTGGTGGCATTCCGCTTCATGGGAACTGGGAATTTCTGAGTTATCATCTCAGCTCTGTGGCTAATGAGTGTTGTGATACGGGGACGATCATTTAACTTCTGCATTTCAGTTTCCTGTCCTCAAAATGGGGCTGTTACTGACCTCCTTACCCCAAGTGTCCCAGGATTAATGAGCTCATGTCTGCTGAGAGTCCCGAGCTCCTGGCATCGAGGCGTGCTTCAAGTTATTTCTATTCCTTCCCAAGAAACAGCTGGGAATCATCAGATCTGTTTTGTTTGCTCCTTCCAGAATGCATTTTCTTAGCATTTGCACATTACCTAGTTACCCAAACCTTATATCTAAAAGTAAAACTAGTCCCACAGCAAGACACATGGATGTAGCGGGGGTATTTAGGTAGCTTTTCTTTTCCTTATGGAAAAGCATTACACCAGCTTTTCCAGCGAGATGAAGGCAGTAATTGCACTGCAAATTCTCGCCACATGAGGCCGGTGGTCAATCTTAGCAGATGTGAAAAGAAAGTTACATCACAGCGCAATGATGCTGTCAACACTTACAGGCAATAATATTCCCATATCTGTTCTTCATTCTGTTTTCATCTTTCTTAGCAGAGTCCCATGGTGCAGACTGCCCTTCAAAGAAGCTCTGGAAGAAAGAGAAAAGTGACATGACGAATTACAATTCGGTGCAGTAAACAAACACAGGGATTTTAATGACGGAGGGTGTTCTTAAAAAATGTACGAGGGTCAAGGAAGGAAAAGAATGTTCACAGAAAAGAGATAATGGATTATTAAACTACTTTATATATTAAATATTTAATTTACTTTTTTGTTTTCCTTTAGTTAAAATGTTACAAATATGGATGGGGACTGAAGAATAAGCCCCCAATTCATCTGTATGATGTATTAAAAATGGCTGGGTGTTTATCTCTATTCTACTTGAATCTTTAATAGAGAAAACTTAATATTTCTTTCAACTTTTTAATTATGTCATCATCCTTCAATGTTCTCCTATGAGATATAAAGATATCATTTTTCTTCCCAATTGCAAACGGAAAGATTTATTTTTGGTTAAAATTGAAAGTAGGTAAGTTAAGACTTCACAACTTCAAGCTTAAAATCCTCTAAGAACTTCTGCCAGAGTTTTCCCTTCATTTTCAATGGAGCTTAGATGTCCATTTATTTAAGGATTTGGCATTATTAAGCCCAGGGTCTTTAATCTTTGGGTTGGTAGTCAGATATACATTTTTCCATTCAAGTTATAATGAAAATGTCCTCGGCTATCAGCTGACATGTGAAAAAAAATCTGGGATTTTAGTTTCCACTTTAGTCCACATTCTGTTTCACCTTCATGTAGTCAACGCTACAAGGAAGAGTTGGGAAGAAGGATGGTAGCAAGCAGCATTTGGTGACACGGTGACACGGATCTGTTGTTTCTCCTGTACCTACTTTTACGTTTCTGACAGCAACTGGGAAAGAAGAGACGAGCAGGAGGAAGGCATGAAGACAGAGCAGGTGCCTGAATGCATCATCCTTAAACATTCTGGGGCCAGAGAATGTGCTGCCAGTAACTCACATCCTCCAACACACCCCAGGGTGGCTTCCCAACTTCCCTCTTTAGAACAGAAAGCTCCCTTCTGCTCCCTTAATCTCCATCCTCCCAGAGCACTTGGCCCTCTTGGCTATTTACACCAGTAGCCACTATTAAGTGATCAGTCTGGGGTTCAACGGAAACAACTTATGATCCCTTTTCATGGGTCCAGTTGTGCCCAATCAGTTGAACTGCTCCTTAGTGTGACTGTGGTGGGGACGCATCTGCTCACAGACCCCACAGGAAACAGTTTTTAGTGATGGCTAATTTATGATATGGTGTTAATTTTTGCAGTAAAATTAACTGCAAGGTGACTAGTTATATACATTCTTTTTATGTTTTTTTTTCCATTATGGTTTATCTCAGAATATTGAATCTATTAATAGTTCCCTGTGTTATACGGTATGACCTTGTTGTTTATTCATTCTGTACAAAACAGTTTGCATCTGCTAACTCCAAACTCCCAGTTCATCCCTCCCCAATATCAATCCACTTAGTATAACCCCTAGTTGCATTTGCCTTGCTACAGATGACATTATTTTGTTCTTTTTTAATGACTGAGTAGTATTCCATCATACACACACACACACACATACACACACCCCACATCTTCTTTATCCATTCATCTGTTGATGGACATGTAGGCTGTTTCAATGTCTTGGCTACTATAAATAGTGCTGTTATGAACATAGAGGGTGCATGTATCTTTTTGAATTATAGTAGTTTTGTCTAGGTATATGCCCAGGTATATGCTGGTTAATATGGTAGTTCTATTTTTAGTTTTCTGAGGAACCTCATACTGTTTTCCAAGGCAGTTGCACCAACTTACATTTGCATCAATATTAAATTGCACATCTAAAATTAAGGCATCTTAGTCTTAGTCATTGTTGATACCTCGTTATCGTAACAGTTTTTACACTGTATTTATCATTTTGGAAAAATCAGGGAGGCAGACCAGGATTAGATGAACTATGCACTAAGAGCTGTATTAACAGATTCAGAGATTCAGGAAGAGAAGGGGTGGCAGAGGCTGAGATGAGTGGATGGCATCACTGACTCAATGCACAGAACTCTGAACAAACTCTGGGAAGTGGTGAAGGACAGGGATGCCTGGAGTGCTGCAGTCCACTGCAGGGGTGGAAAAGAGGCGGACACGACTTATCAACGGAATAACAGCAACAGATTCACAATGTACACTGCTACTGAAGGGTAAGATGCCATGCAGTGCAGGGCAAAAACAAGAAAAAAACATTTTAAGGGTTATTAATAAATTAATAATGATACAGTAAAATCACTAGTTAATTCCGTCTAGAACAAGACCATTATAAGATAAAGGATTTATTCAGACATGTAACTTCTATTCCTCCATAAAATATGCATTTAAAATAGCTTCAGGGATTTAAAAGTCATCCTCTTTTTCTGAATTGTGTCATTGTTATTCTATGAGTGACAGTTATTTTACCGTTGAGTAATGACTATTATTTGACTTCCCTTATGACATTTTAATTCTATTAATACTTTGAGTCTGTCGCGATGTAATTACCAATTTCATTCCCCTCTGCCTTCTCCACACGTGTGAAACTTTCCAGACTTTGTCTTTTTCATGGGAAGAGGAAGAAGGGACCTGATTCTGGGAAAGACCTGGGTGTCTTCCAGTAGATGCCTGGCTACTAGTTAACTCACCACAGGATAAGAGATAGACAGATAGGAGGGGGGCAACTATGGTGCAGGGAGGAGGCACTGGCTCCGTGAGTACAAGGAGATGGTCTTGGGCCATGGGAGGCAATGCCACCCTGAGTCACTAATGCCAGCTCCTTTCCACTCTTGACAGACAGATGCTCTCCTGTGGAGAGGGCGCTCGTGTCACAGTTGTGTTTCTTTAGCATTTGTGGTGATCACAGGAATTTCAATAGCCGTTGCTTTTTAAAAAAGTTATTTAAAACACTTTATTTTATATTGGAGTATAGTGCTGTGCTGTAGTCCCTGGGTTCGCAAAGAGTCAGACACGACTGGGCAACTGAATAACAACAGCAGCAGAGCTGATTTAGCAATACTGTGTTGGTTTCAGGTGTACAGCAGAGTGATTCAGTCAGACATATACATATGTCTATTCTTCTAAAAATTCTTTCCCTCATTTCCCCGTTTATCAGAACATTGAGCAGAGTTCCCAGTGTTATATGGTTGGTCCTTGTGGATTATCTATTTTAAATGTAGCAGTGTGTATATGTCAATCCCAAACTCCCAATCTATACCCCACCCCCTTCACCCCTGGTAACCATAAATTCTCAAAGTCTGTGAATCTAAAAAGGTTATCTTAATTTGGCTGTTTTCGTGTACCTGGTGACCAGGAAACTTAACAGCAATGAGATGATAACCAATCTCCCTGCACTTGAGCTCTGCCTGTTTTTCTGAGGGTGGGGCCCATGCTCTCCAGCTCCCAGCACTGACCACACGGGCGGGGGTATCGATAAGTGAGCAGGATGAAGAGTCCATTGTCTTGACTAATCTTCATGAGAGCGGCAGCCACGGAGGACTTCCTGCCTGCTTGACGTTGAGGATAGGAGAAACAGGGAGACTTTACCACAGACCAGCTCATCACGGACCAGCCCGGGCCCGACCTCAGTGCTTCCTGACTCTAAACCCCTGGCTCTTCCGGGTGCCCCTCCCAACAAGGACTTTGGAGGGGATAGCAGTTAAATCCACATGTCCAAGGACCACTTTCCAATCTAGGTCATATCTCCTTGTCTCTAAATCAAGGTTTCCAACAAGAGAATATTAGAGATGTTGGATTGCTTCCCCAAAACAGGAAATTTTAACTCCAGGTATAATATGATCGTCACAGGGAAGGGAGAGCAGGAGTGAGGCAGCAGAAGTGAGAGTTCTTGCCATGAACCTGCCAGCTTCCTTTCCAGGAATAATATGAATAAGTGGCAAGATGTATTTTCTTTAAACAAACGCAAAACAAAAAGCTGCTTAAAGGAAACGATCAGATGGCTGGTGCCACCCATGGTCTCCTAACTCGTGGATTTGCTGACTGGGTCTAGCTGCTACTGCTACTGCTAAGTCACTTCAGTCGTGTCCGACTCTGTGCGACCCCATAGACGGCAGCCCACCAGGCTCTCCCGTCCCTGGGATTCTCCAGGCAAGAACACTGGAGTGGGGTGTCACTGGCTTTTCCGCCGGGTCTAGCATATTCTGGCACAGTTTTGCTTCCAATTGCACAGCCAATCTCCCCCGGAATTCACTCATGATGAAAACCATGTGTTCTTGTCTTTGCCTTGTAACATCAGTAATATATCTAATGGGGAAGTCAGAGAGGAAAAAAAAGACTTTCTAGATTGATAACTTGGCCTTGTTTCTTTTTGTTATGGAGATTATCATTGTAAAAATTTCTAAGATGGACCAAGTTGTAAATGTCATGGCTTTCCATTAGCGTATATTTCCAAAATAGTTGAGAAAATATTTACCTTAGACTGGATTCCCTCTTATTCCTGCAGTAGGATGAAAGACAACTGTTTAAATTTCTACTTAGAAAATAAAACTTTGTCTATAGCTCTACAGCCACTTGGCATTCAGAGAAGCTGTGACCTGAAGATGGGTCTTTGACAGAGTCAGTCCCTGGCTGCCTTCCTGGCTTGGGAAGTCCAAGCAAAATAGTAACCAGGGCAGAAATGCAGGTCATCAGGGACATGGAACACAGTTTCCTGTCTGGCCCCCAGCGAGGCCCAGCACAGATCTGAGACTCCAGAGGCAGACGTGGCTCTTCCTCCAGGCTTTGTCCTCCCGAGGCACCGAGCCTTCTCTGACTGCTCTGTGACATACCACCTTTTTTTTTTTTTTTTTGCAGACCATGAGTTGGACAGATAGCTGCTAATAAACCCACTAGTGAAATGCGCCCAAGGAAAATTAAGTAATTTTGCTACATAATCATTCTACTATGCCCTATTTCACAGCCCTTTTGGCTTCTAAATATCTTTCAACAAATAAAGCAAATCAGCACACATTTTAGAAGATTTTCTGCTGGGCATTTTTCTTGGGGGTAAGAACAAAAGGTTCTTTGGCTATCTCTTTTATCTGCAAGGAGGTCAAAAGTTGTATGTGTTCCAATAAAGCTACATCAATTGAATCACTGAATGCTTTCAGAAGAATCCTACTTGGAACCAGTCTTCCTGAGAAGGAAGAAATCACATCGATTATGAGGCTCTAGAGAAGAGATGCTCCTCTCACATTTACTGGAAGGAAAGCCAACCAGGTTTTGAATCCTGCAGTGGCTGAGAAAGAGAGAGCTTGGGTTCTTGAAGAAACACAAGGATTCCTGAGCACAGGAATTTTTGGGGCGATACTCAGCTTGCCCACTCTGTAGTTTACATTTAAGTACAACCTTCAAATCCTCCTTAATCTCTCCAGTCTTTGCTTGACTAAAGTTATGAGCAGGTTGTGCTTAAAATCCAATTTAACCAAAGCACAGGAGCATCTTTAAAAAAGAGGTCCAGTGAGACATAGCGAAGGCAATGTGAGAACATCGTTAGCTGCTGATGAGGCCCTGTCTTCGGAGCAGCTGCATAAAGACCAGCTTGGGAGACACCTCGACAGTCCAGGTCCCAGGGTGCTTTTCACAGCAGGGCTTTTTAAATACAATATGCACAGTTAGGCAATATTTAATGTTCAGGGCCTATTTTTAATATGCAGATACAATTCAATGCACCAACTATGGACTTTTTATTATTTAAAAAAACACTTTATGTTATTTTGGGGATTTAAGTTAATGGCCTTGCTATACTGTCTGTTAGAATTTTCATAAATAGACTTAGGGTCTGACTCTACTTAAAATGTAATTAAAGTGTTTCCTCTGACTACCTTAGCTCATATATACTGAGAAGAGGCAGCAAACCGGGGAACACTCTGAAAGAGTAATAAGTCTCAGAAACAATAAAAATGGAGGCAGGCAAGCTCCACCGAATACCAATGACTCTACACGAAGATGCCACGCGGTCCCTGGGCACAGAGCGGAAGGACAGGGGATGTCTCTCACAGCTGTTTGTGTCTGAACGGCAAACACGTTTTTGCAATTCAGTAACTTCCTCCCCACTTCTCATCCCACTGTCACTTTCCGCAGGATATAATGGTACATTTCAGTTGCCCACCTCAAGAGAACGTGACTCCAAAATGCTGCAGTCTGTTAAAAATGCCAGGTACAAAATTTTAAAAAAAAAAAAAAAAAAAAGGAGGAAAAAACCCCCTATTGAACAGAAAAGCTGCTGGAAGAATAGGATGCAGGTTAGGGCTGTGCATAACGCACGGTATGTTCTCAGGCAGTGTGGAATCGAGTAGTTTGTTTTTTTTTTGGACGCTTCTAAAATCGAATTTTTCCTCCCTTTCTCATATGAACAAAACTGGGCACATAAAATGACTAAGATCATCACCCTCAAAGAAGGAAGATGCACTCACTGGTGTGTGCCACGTCTCTGAACTTTCTTTGTTTTCTGCCCATACTACTTTTTGGGTTCTTCCAAGTGTTGTATCTTATTTGGTCCATATAAACTATTTATTGTTATTGCATTAAAGCAACTGAAGACACAAATATGGTTGCTGGACAGGCTGCAGAGTGGAGTGCCGATAGGAAGGTGGCCAGGGAGCTCGGGCCAGAGACAGCGGTGGCCACCAGTCACCGTCATCATCAGTGTCCTGGACGGAGGCAGCCAAAGGGACTGTGTGAGGCTCAAGGGAGGTGAGGACTGGGAGGAACAAGAAGCTTGACTCATGTGCTGTTGCTGTTCTTGTTCACTCACTAAGTCATGTCTGACTCTTTGCAACCCCATGGACTGCAGCATGGCAGGCTTCTCTGTCCTCCACTATCTCCTGGCATGCATGCATGCTTAGTTGCTCAGTTGTGTCTGACTCCCTGCCACCCCACGGACTGTAGCCTGTCAGGCTCCTCTGTCCATGGGATTCTCCAGGCAAGAATACTGGACTGGGTTGCCATCATTATCTCCTGGAGTTTGGTCAAATTCATGTCCACTGAGTTGGTGATGCTATCTACCCATCTCATCCTCTACTATCCCCTTCTCCTGCCCTCAGTCTTTCCCAGCATCAAGGTCTTTTCCAATAAGTCAGCTCTTTGCATCAGGTGGCCAAAGTTTTGGAGTTTCAGCTTTAGCATCAGTCCTTCCAGTGAATATTCAGGCTTCATTTCCTTTAGGATTAACTAGTTTGATCTCCTTGCAGTCCAAGGGACTGTCAAGAATTTTCTCTGACACGATTCGAAAGCATTGGCTCTTCGGCACTCAGCCTTCTTTATGATCCAACTCTCATATCCGTACATGATGTATGGAAAAACTATAGCTTTGACTATATGGACCTTTGTTGGCAAAGTGATGTCTCTGCTTTTTAATATGCTGTCTAGTTCATGTACTGTTATTTCTAAACAAATTGAAATCTAAAATCTCAAAATTCTGATATCTTTAAAAAAGTTGCCAATTAATCTCAGGACTTCAAATGACCATGTTTTCTTGAAATTTAATTCAACTCCATTTTTGAAGAATTTTTCTACTTTGCGAGATTCAGTGGGTGACGACCTTCTCAATGGTTGCTCTATGGCCTTCCTGTTCTCTAACATCTCTATTTCATGTGAAAATGGAATTGACGTTTCCAGCCTAAAAAAGTTATGTGATGTTTCAGTGCCCAGAAACACTACCCCTGACATTTGACTGAGTTTAAAAATGTTTTTTATTCTGTTGGATATTGCTCTGAATGAGTGACTTTTTACAGCAAAGTCATATATGAATAATATATGCTTATGGGATCTTTGAAGCTCTACCAGGTGAGTCTTTTTATTTCTACTGTACCAAGAAGGGAATTTAGGATCAAAAGGTGTGAAGTGGCTTGTCTGAGATCAGGCAGTGGAGAAGGCGAGACCGAGGGCTGTTGGCTCTGAACTCTGTCCCTCACCCTTGGCCACTGAGCTGGCCACATTGCACTGTCTGTGTAGCTTTCTGAAGCCATCTGGCCAAGGGTCATAAGCCGCGAGGCATTTCTGTTTCCCACTTTTTGTGGAATAAGCTTGTTGGACAAGGGGATGACGGAGCATGAAATGGCTGGATGGTATCACCGACTCAATGGACATAAGTTGAGCAAATTCCAGGAGATAGTGAAGGTCGGGGAAGCCTGGCCTGCTGCCCATGCAGTCACAAGGAGTCAGACACGGCTCAGCAAGGGAGCAAGCTTGTTGGATGACACACAACTCTGTTGCTGTCTGCACGCTGGTTTTCTGGGCATGGGAAGCCAGGTGAACCTTGGAGGAACCCACAATCCACCTGCCTTTCAGCCAGCATGCCCGATTTCAAAACCCTCTTTCTTTCCACCTTGAGAATCACTGAAGTACTAAGTTCCTGCTAATGATACGACATATCCCTCAAGTGAACTGAAGCAGGAAAAAAATCTGAAAACCACTGATCAAGTGGGCAGAGAGGAAAAAATAGTCTTCAGTTGAGTGATGGAGAAAAAGAAGCAAAAACAGTCACTTTGAAGCCTGGGTTGTTGCTAAACATTCCACAGTCATGGCCAATGTCCTTCAGAATTCTAGAGACTGAGGCATAGTAAGATGGCTTTAAAAAGGGGCTATTTTGTAAAAATGCATTACAGACTGAAATATGAGGCTGGAAACCATAACACTCCCAGAAGAAAACTTAGGCAGAACTTTCTTTGACATAAATCGTAGCAACATTTATTTGGATCTTTCTCCTAAAGCAAAGGAAATAGAAACAAAAACAAGTGGGACCTAATTAAACTTAAAAGCTTGTGCACAGCAAAGGAAACCATCAACAAAATGAAACGACAACATACAGAATGGAAGAAAGTATTTGCAAATGATGTGACTGATAAGGGTTAATATGCAAATATATAAACAGCGCATATAACTCAGCATCAAAAAACCAAACAACCTGATTAAAAAATGGGCAGAAAATCTGAATAGACATTTTTCCAAAGAAGACATACAGAAGGCCAACAGGCACATGAAAAGATGCTCAACATTGGCCTTCCTGTTCTCTAACATCTCTATTTCATGTGAAAATGGAATTGACGTTTCCAGCCTAAAAAAGTTATGTGATGTTTCAGTGCCCAGAAACACTACCCCTGACATTTGACTGAGTTTAAAAATGTTTTTTATTCTGTTGGATATTGCTCTGAATGAGTGACTTTTTACAGCAAAGTCATATATGAATAATATATGCTTATGGGATCTTTGAAGCTCTACCAGGTGAGTCTTTTTATTTCTACTGTACCAAGAAGGGAATTTAGGATCAAAAGGTGTGAAGTGGCTTGTCTGAGATCAGGCAGTGGAGAAGGCGAGACCGAGGGCTGTTGGCTCTGAACTCTGTCCCTCACCCTTGGCCACTGAGCTGGCCACATTGCACTGTCTGTGTAGCTTTCTGAAGCCATCTGGCCAAGGGTCATAAGCCGCGAGGCATTTCTGTTTCCCACTTTTTGTGGAATAAGCTTGTTGGACAAGGGGATGACGGAGCATGAAATGGCTGGATGGTATCACCGACTCAATGGACATAAGTTGAGCAAATTCCAGGAGATAGTGAAGGTCGGGGAAGCCTGGCCTGCTGCCCATGCAGTCACAAGGAGTCAGACACGGCTCAGCAAGGGAGCAAGCTTGTTGGATGACACACAACTCTGTTGCTGTCTGCACGCTGGTTTTCTGGGCATGGGAAGCCAGGTGAACCTTGGAGGAACCCACAATCCACCTGCCTTTCAGCCAGCATGCCCGATTTCAAAACCCTCTTTCTTTCCACCTTGAGAATCACTGAAGTACTAAGTTCCTGCTAATGATACGACATATCCCTCAAGTGAACTGAAGCAGGAAAAAAATCTGAAAACCACTGATCAAGTGGGCAGAGAGGAAAAAATAGTCTTCAGTTGAGTGATGGAGAAAAAGAAGTAAAAACAGTCACTTTGAAGCCTGGGTTGTTGCTAAACATTCCACAGTCATGGCCAATGTCCTTCAGAATTCTAGAGACTGAGGCATAGTAAGATGGCTTTAAAAAGGGGCTATTTTGTAAAAATGCATTACAGACTGAAATATGAGGCTGGAAACCATAACACTCCCAGAAGAAAACTTAGGCAGAACTTTCTTTGACATAAATCGTAGCAACATTTATTTGGATCTTTCTCCTAAAGCAAAGGAAATAGAAACAAAAACAAGTGGGACCTAATTAAACTTAAAAGCTTGTGCACAGCAAAGGAAACCATCAACAAAATGAAACGACAACATACAGAATGGAAGAAAGTATTTGCAAATGATGTGACTGATAAGGGTTAATATGCAAATATATAAACAGCGCATATAACTCAGCATCAAAAAACCAAACAACCTGATTAAAAAATGGGCAGAAAATCTGAATAGACATTTTTCCAAAGAAGACATACAGAAGGCCAACAGGCACATGAAAAGATGCTCAACATTGCTGCTGCTGCTGCTGCTAAGTTGCTTCAGTCGTGTTCGACTCTGTGCGACCCCATAGATGGCAGCCCACGAGGCTCCTCCGTCCCTGGGATTCTCCAGGCAAGAATACTGGAGTGGGTTGCCATTTCCTTCTCCAATGCAGAAAAGTGAAAAGTGAAAGTGAAGTCGCTCAGTCATGTCAACATCGCTAGTCATCAGATAAATGCAAATTAAAACTACAATGAGATATCACCTCACACCTGTCAGAATGGGCCTCATCACAAAGAACAGAAATATCCCATCTGGGCAGCCTTCTAAGGCCTGGATACCCCTGTCCCACACACGTGAGATGGAGCAGGCCTCTATGGTCCTTCCCCACTGTGTCCTCCACCTGCATTTTGTGTGTAGAAAAACTTTAGCCAAAGAATAAGTTTAATCAGAGAAGTGGGAAGATGCAGAAACAAAGGAAAGCAATTCAACATGACTCGACAATAGCAGTTTAGTCACTAAGCAAAGGCAAAGACCTTTAGTTCCTTCTCAGGGCAACAGATAATATTCTCAGCCATATCCTGTGAGCTGTCTAATAATATTGAAACCCCACCAGGTAGAAGAAGTTAATCATGATGACCAGACTGTAACCATGGCATAAGCTGCCACTGTTCTGAGAACTAGGCTCAGGAAATGGGAACAAACAGACCTTGGAACTGAATACTAACTGTACCTAAAACAATCAAGATGATGTAGGTCAGACCATTGATGACAAATTTCAAGAAGACAGTCAGAGCTGACTGTGCCGTTTCTGCAAGGAGCCCTTCCCCCCACTGCCCCCCATCTACAAAAGCTCTAGCCCACTGGTTGTCAACGGGGGAGAGTTGGTCTTTGGACAGGAGTCCATCCTCTCTCGGGTTGCTGGCTTCCAAAAGAAAGCCAACTTTTCTTTTCACCAACCTGGCCTCTTTACTGGCTTTCAAGGTGAAAGCAGCCTGACCCCACTTTCAGCCACATGAGGATGTTGTCACCCACTGATGCTGCAGAGGCAGCTCAGAGTCTCAGGGAATCTCTGGTCCTGTGGCACTGGTCCCTGAAGGGGGCTCTCAAGGGCCATCACGAAGAGGCCATCCCTCAGTTTGAAGGTCAAAGGCTGCATTTGCAGACTCATTCTCCTTGATGGTCCTGATGGGGCCTCTGCTGCCCCTTGTGCCCCTGCCCCCCTGGGGCTGCACTGCAGGGATTTAGAGCACTGTTCATAGTCACTACAAAGAACTTGGTCAGAATTTCATTTTCTGACTTCAGCACTGCCTATCTCTGATCATGGTGGACATCATCAAGCAGTTTTGCAAAGGTTTTGGAACTTGGACCTGGCCTGTCCTCATTGTATTATCCTGGTGCATGGGATGCCAAAATTGTGATGCCAACGAGCGGCTCATCACAGCACCAAAAAGTGGACTGCTCTGCTTTCCAGGTAGGGGGAGTGCCTGAAGCAGTTGCCTTGCAGACTCTCTAAGTCACTGTGGGTTTGAGTCTTCCTCGGAGATTGCCAGCATCTCTCAGAGAGACAGCACTTTTCATTTCCCCTCAGATGCAGATACTGCCGGGGTCTGAGATGATAATACCACTCAAGGACTGTAATTTCCTCCATCTCTGTACCTGCCTTGGAAAAGTGATTTGTCGGTAAGCTTGTGCTAATGGTGCCCACATCTTCAGAAACGGCAAGCATCCCTTCTGGAAAAAAAGGAACCCCTGAAACGTCTAGAGAATAAATGGATGCTTCTGCAGAAAGTGAGCTGCTCCTTTCTTTCTAAGACCAGCCAGAAAATCTGACTTCCACGCACCTCTGGCCTGCATCACTGCAGTAGCATCCTACCTGGTCACTCCACTGCCTTCTGGCTTATACCCTTCTCCTGGGTGAGCTTTCACAAAAGCATATGGGTACTGCCTCTATCCTATTTGAAAACCTAAGAAGTCTCCCTGCTGAACAGGGTGGTGTTAAGGACTCAAGGCTCCACATGTGCAATGCACCAAGAGACAGGAAGTGCTCAGTCAGCGCTAGCAGTTACTGTTCTTGTTCTAACATCAGAGCTCCAAACTTCGATGACAATCAATCCTTACTGACTTTGCAGCCATTTTTTCGTACTGTCTCCCTGATAATATCCTTTCCATTCTTCTCCATCCGTCTTCCCTCCACGGGTTCTGTATAGCATTTAGAAGTGGGGTGATTATTGTTTCATCTTTCCCATCTGTTAACAAACATCTTTTCCAAGGTGTTTCTTGGAGGGCTGTGAATTTTAAACTGTCCTCACCTCACAAATCACAGCACAGAAGCTCCATCAAATGTGATGGAAAATCTAAGGATACTTTTTTAGACATGACAGGCTTAAGAATGAATAAGTGTAGCAGAAAAGGGAATTTTAATGAGAGGTTTCTGACTCTCTTTTTGACATCTATTCATTTACAGAACCTATCAGCACCATTCCTAGGCTCTTCCTACCGAACCTGAGACATGGAGATTCACGGTAAAAATTTAGAAGGGAGGATTATTTTAGAAACTTGGAAATCAAGGCAGTGGAGAATAATTACATCTCAATGTGTTCTGTCAGAAAGTCCAAATTCTTTTAGAAGCAAATATTTTTAGTGAAAATTATAATCTATTTTGAAATTGGAGTCATAGCTGCTTTCCTTTACTGACTGATGTTTGGCCAAGTGTTGTTTCTTATTGAGAGTTGGGTGTGGAGGGTCCTTACAAAACTAGAAATAGAGCTACTACGTAACTCAGCGATTCCATTCCTGGGCATATGTCTGGAGAAAGCCATAATCTGAAAGGATGCATGTACCCCAGTGTTCGTTGTGGTTATTATTTAGTAGTCAGTGGTGCTACTCCATCAGTATTATGAGAAGCAATCTAAATGTCCATCAACAGTAGAATGGATAAAGAAAATATGATCTATACACATACACACACACACACACACACACACATGCACACACAGGAATATGACTCAGTCATAAAAAGGAATGAAATGAGATGTGGATGGACCAAGAGATTGTCATACAGAGTGAAGTAAGTCAGAAAGAGAAAAGCAAATATTGTACAATATGGCTTATATGTGGAATCTAGAAAAATGGTACAGATGACCTTATTTGCAAAGCAGAAACAGAGTCACAAACGTAGAGAACAAACTCATGGTTACCCAGGGCTGAAGAGGGTGGGAGGAACTGGGAGATTGGAACTGACATACACACACTATTGATACTATGCATGAACTTGGTAACTAAAGAGAACCTACTGCACAGCACAGGGACCCTTACTCGATGCTCCATGGTGACCTAAATGGGAAGGAAAACCAAAAACGAGGGGACATATGTTTACATAGAAATGACTCACTGTGCTGTACAGCAGAAACTAACACAATATTATAAAACCACTATACTCCAATAAAAAATAATAAAAAAAGAAAGTTGGTGACACCATCATCCTAGACATTTGGAGACTTCTTGCGATGAAAGACTTGGCTCTGAGCCTTAGACTCTGGGTGTGAGGGGGAGGAGAGGGAAGATTAGAAACAGAGTGAAAACAGCGAGCCCGCACCAGGCAGGGTAGGAGTCTTGGCGGAATTTGCTACGTGCTGACCACCCCTCCAGAGAAAGGGGATCCTGAAAGAACTAACTCGTCTTGAAGCAGATCAAACATCACTGGCTACGACCACCTTACCATCGACGGGGTGGGATGCTTCATTCATTTGAATATGCTCCCTACAGACTGTTATCATCTTCTGAAGATGCTCTGGGTTTGGGGAGCTGCAGGGACGTGGAGGGGAAGATGAAACAAGGATCCCAAAGGTTCGGGAGGATGACCCAGCAGCCAGCATTGTTCCATAAGCTGGTTCTGTCTTGGTCTGTGTGTCTCCCCTTCACCATCTCCCCTGTCTCCTCACTTCTTCCCTCTAATTTATTTAAAGAAGCATATAGTTAAATATGGGCTTCCCTGGAGGCTCAGTGGTAAAGAATCTGCCTGCCACGGGTTCAATCCCTGGACTGGGAAGATCCCCTGAAGGAGGGCATGGCAACCCACTCCAGTATTCTTGCTTGGAGAATCCCATGGGCAGAGATGCCTGGCGAGCTACAGTCCATAGGGTTGCAAAGAGTCGGACACGACTCAGAAACTAACACATTTTTCATATTTAAATATGTTTATTTGGAAATGAGATTTTGTATCATTTCAGTAAACGGAAAGTCAAAACATACACCACAGGTATGGATAACAGGAAAAGGAAAGGCAATGACACCACAACAGGGCTATTGGTCTCGCCTGGCAGTGCTCTGGGCCACGTTCTGAGCCTGAGGTCTCTGCTTCTTAAGTGACAGAGATGCACTAGCCCCAGTCTAGGTCACAGCGGAACTGAAGGAGCGAAAGAACCAGCTGGACAGGCAACCACTTCCTCACTCTGTATCTCAGCCTGTTCATTCGTTGTGAGTGGACCTCCCCAAAGCCACCAGGCACATCATCTGTCCTTTGCATCTCACACCGTGGTCGGGGTGCAGGGATCTCTGAATTCACCCTCAATCTCGGCTCGCAACACAGGGTGAGGGAGAAGATAGAGCCTGGGATCCAGGACTCAAAGGGTGGTGTTGAAACCCCAGGTCTGACAGATTCCTGAGCACGAGGCCACA
Source organism: Oreotragus oreotragus (assembly GCA_006410675.1). Taxonomy (NCBI): domain Eukaryota; kingdom Metazoa; phylum Chordata; class Mammalia; order Artiodactyla; family Bovidae; genus Oreotragus; species Oreotragus oreotragus. Next base: position 73,331 of record SJYX01019356.1, on the reverse strand, counting down.
GGCCAGTTCCTGAGCTTGCTTTTAATTTATCCAATTGGAATACTCTAATAATTTAAATTACTTAACAGAATTGCTTTCGGTATTCAAACCAATGGATATCAGTGGCAAGAGCACAAAGGATCCTTTACACATTAAGTGCAGCCATATAACAGTGGGGCCTAGTGGGCTACAGTCCCTGGGGTCTCAAAGAGTTGGCCACAGAACAGCAGCTGAGCACGCATGCACACGCACACACAACTGTCACGTCATCAGTATAATGCATGTCACGTACAGGGAATTAGAGCAGGAAGGTCTGTCTCTTTGTGACCAGAGCTGAGCCTCTCTGCATCCTGGCAGGTAGGCGGTGTTCTGTGTTAGTGAACGAACAGGTGACACTCATAAATCAGAAGATTCCTACATTACAAGGGTATATGAATTTAATATTTTTGAAGCTTGGTTCTTAAAATTTTTTCTTAAGTTATATGCTTTTATTTAGATTTAAATAAATTACTATCGTGATTAAATAAGAGAGTGCTACTGACCCAGGGAACTATGTTCAACATCCTGTAATAAATCATGATGAAAACAGAATATGAAAAGGATTATGTATGTATATGGATCACTTTGTTATACACCAAAGCTAACACAACACTGTAAATCAACTATACTTCAATTATAAAACGAAGGGAGTACTACTGAAGAGGCACTGCTTACATGGAGGGCAAACACTGTACCTAGCATTTTAAAAACGCCATCAGTGTTCTACAGGGTAATTTTTTTTTTTTTTTGGATCATAATCTGCTGAAAGGACAAGAATTAGTTTAAGTTAACCAAGGTCAGATGCTAAAAGGAAGTAGCCAAAAGTGTATTTGGAATCTGCTGATGCTTTAGGAAATGACGAGTTGGCCCTAATTCAAGGAACCAGATATTAGATTAAAGCCTTGGGGGCACATAGTTCCATTTTTTATTTAGAACTACAAGGTTTGGGATTAAACTAAAAATGGGATGTTTCATGCTATCAGAAGTAATGCCTCCAAACATTTTAGAGAAAGCAAGAGAGCTGAAAGTAAAGTAAATGCAAGGGTCAATTTTGAAATGCAGAGAGCAAAGATCCAATGCCCTCAGAGGACCTATATTACTATCTCCATCACAAGACAGAACTAACTTTCACATAACAGGCAGACACTGGTGTTGCAGCCAAGAAGATTTCTGAAAGGGAAGTTGAATTTTTGCCAAAAAGAAGTGTAGTAAGGAAAAAGAGCTTTGGTTCAAAATATTTTGATTACATAATTCTTTTAGTGAAATCACAAGAAACTCTCAATATTAATTAAGAGCAACAGATAACAGATGACATTATTGTTATATTAATTAAGTTCTAAATATTCTTCTAGGTGCTTTACCCATAATGTCTCATAGACATTATTATTATTTTAAGTCTTTATTGAATTTGTTACAGTATTACTTCTGTCTCATGTGTTGGTTTTTTGGCTGTAAGGCACATGGTATCTTAGCTCCCTGACCAGGTATTGAACTTGCACCTTCTGCACTGGAAGGCAAAGTCTTAACCAGTGGACCCCCAGAAAAGTCCTTAATATCTCATAGATATTATTATTCATAACATTAATGCTTTATTATTATGCATAACAACACATGTTATTTATCTAAAACATCTCATAGATATCTCCTCCTTATAGGTATGACTCCTTCATTCCTTTTCTTCTTATAGTTTAACTTACGCTCAAGGAAGAGATTTTGGTATATTCATGAAAGTCAACCTGATTATTACCATCACCAGTGAGTTCAGGAATAATTATGTTAGTAATCAATAACTTTGAATTTTAAACTCTACCAAGAAATAACTTAAAAAAAAACTTTTTTTATCTTGAAATAATTCTAGGCTCACAGGGAGCCTAGAAATAGCTCAGGGAGGCCCTGTGTACCCTTTAATTTTCCCAGGGGCTACCAATGGTTACCACATAACTTCAGTGCAATATTAAAACCAGGAAACACAAGCTGGACCAATGTAGGTGCCAGTTGATGGAAGAAGTATAAGTTTTGATTTCTCTAGAATGAACGCCCAGAATGGGACTGCTGGGTTGTATGGTAAATGTGTGTTTAATTTTTAAAGAAACTGTCAAACTATTTTCAGGCAAGGCTGTCCCATTTTACATTCTCTGGCAACTTACGACTGAGTTCTAACTGGCATTTGGTACTGTCTCTATTTTTTATTTCGGCTGTGTAATCTGTGCGTAGTGGTGTCTCTTGGGTGATCTCATTTGCATTTTGTTAATGGCTGTTCATGGTATCTTTTCATGTGTTTATTTGCCCTCCATTATCCTCTCTGGTGAAGTGTCTTCTATTTTCTAGTTGGATTATTTGCTTTTTTACTGTTGAGTCTCAGAGACCTTCCTACTTTCTCAGATACAAGTCCCTTGTCAAATATGTGGGTTGCAAATACTTTTTCTCAGACTAGAGCTTGTCTCTTTATCCTCTTCACATCATCTTCTAGAGCAAACATTTTTAATTTTAATGAAGTCCATTCTCTTGACTGTGTTTCTTTTATAGATTGTGCTTTTGATGTGACGTCTAAAAACTGTTCACCAAACCTCAGGTACCCCCAAACCGAAACTACTTTTATTGGATTGAAAACATTGCAGGAGTTTGTAATGTCTGGTAATTCAGTTACTAAAACGAACAGTAATGAGTGTTGAAAAGTTGACATTGCAGAGTTGGTGTCAGCATATAAGCTGGGAGGCGTTTGTGAGGGCGTACGTGGACCTCACAAAGCTCTCCAGGGCGACTCAGGTGCCTCCCTTCTCTGCTTCTTTCTCTGCCCCTGAATGAAAGTGAAAGGGCAGCCCCCTTTCCCAGGGTTACTGTCTGTGACCTGCATCCTTTCTGGGGAAAGGAGGATGCTGCAGATAAGGCTGAGGGTAAAGATGTTGACCCTCAGTCCCTGGCTCAGTTGAGCTCCCTAAACAAGGCAGAGTGGCTGCATCCTGTCTGCTCGGTCCCCTGGGGGCACCAGCCACACAGGAAGTGTCTGCAGCACCAGGGGTTGTGACCGCTGCCCTGGAGGGAGCATCTTCCGTCCTCCCAGGGGGCATCACGCTCAGCTGCCATGGGGTCAGGGAGGCGACCCCTGCAACACGCACCCTACTGGAGGCTGAGGAGGAGACAGCAAGGAGAACACCGTCTTCTAAAGGAAGACAGTGGATGGAAGGAAACCTTTGTGGACTTGCCAGGACATGCAAGAGCCCAGGGAAAGGCCGAGAAAGCAACAAGGAAGCTTAGAAGTAAAACGGAGAGGAAAGCCCGTCAACAGGCTTACGTGGCGGTCGCCCCACTCCTCGGCTGGGGCGTGATCTGCAGTGACACAGGGTGGGCAACTCTGGCAGCCAGAATTAAGTAAGAACTCTAAGTGGGCTGCCGGAGAAGGCAATGGCACCCCACTCCAGCACTCTTGCCTGGGAAATCCCATGGACGGAGGAGCCTGGTGGGCTGCAGTCCATGGGGTCGCTAAGAGTGGGACACGACTGAACGACTTCACTTTCACTTTTCACTTTCATGCACTGGAGAAGGAAATGGCGACCCACTCTAGTGTTCTTGCCTGGAGAATCCCAGGGACAGAGGAGCCTGGTGGGCTTCCATCTGTGGGGTCACACAGAGTCAGACACGACTGAAGCGACTTAGCAGCAGCAGCAGCGGCAGCAGCATACTGGGCTGCTGAAGAGGCAGCAGTCATCTGCAGAGTCCTGGCTGTTAGTCAAGGGTCTTCCTGCTTTCTCCAGCTCTGTGAGCTACGAGGGCCCCCAAGCTACAAAGGCTTGTACCTAAGTGACCTTCATCTTTCATATTCCTGGCAGTAGACGGTGACTTCAGCAGATGTCATTACTGCACGTCATCCTTTCAAAATGTTCACATTTAGATCAGCTTTGACAGACGAGAACATTTTCCAGGATATATGATCTTGGAAGAGGAGATTTTATAACCTTCCTAAAGAGTCTGTCTATTCAGACATGCTTCCAAAGCAGCAGTTACAAAAATGCTTTGGACAAGCAGTAAATGGACATGGATAGATCTAGACGTGATCTTACGAAGAGAAGTAAGCCAGAGAAAGACAGAAACTGTATGACATCACTTATATGTGGGATCTAAAATATGACACAAGTGAAATTATTTACAAAACAGTGAGTGTCTCAGACATAGAAAACAAACCTATGGTTGCCAAAGGGGACAACAGAGGAGGCAGGGAGGGATAAATTACAAGCCTGTGACTAAGGTACACACATTACTATATATATAATAGATAACCAACAAGGACCTACTGTACAGCACAGGAAACTCTACTCAGCATCTTGTAATAACCCATAATGGAAAAGAATCTGAAATATATACATATATATGTGTATATATATATATATATATCTTAGTTGCTCAGTCGTGTCTGACTCTTTGTGACCCCATGGACTGTAGCCCACCAGCCTCCTCTGTCCACAGAATTCTTCAGGAAAGAAAACTGGAGTGGGTAACCATTCCCTTCTCCAGGGGATCTTCCTGACCCAGGGATCAAATCTGAGTCTCCTGCATTGCAGGCAGATTCTTTACTGCCTGAGCCACCAGGGAAGCTATATATATATATATATATATACATATATATCTGAAACACAACGTTGTAAGTCAACTATACTTCAATAAAAAAGGGGAAATAAATGGTGCTATCTACAGAAGTATGTCTCTGGGTGGAAAACCACAGAAAGAAACAGTGATCATTTCAATCCGTAGGAGAGTTTGGGGCTATCCAGGACATGTAGACTCCAGCATCACTGGGAACCTACTTCTGACTTTCAGGCCCACCATGTCTGAGGGTTACATGCAGAGTTCACAAGGATGCTTTGTCCCACGGCTCCTTTCTCATTTCTAGCAGCTATGATTTTGCACGTACTCAAGAACTTCAAATGAATTTATAAGCAATTACCTTTCCACCGAAATGCATAATGTGATCAGGTCTTTCATTTATTTATTTTTTCATTTGCCTCTGCTCTCACTGACTCCTGCAACAATCCCTCAATCAGAAGTGAAGGTGGAGGCTTAATGACTTTATGTATAATTTAGTTTTCTGCAATGGGCCCCTCACTTACTGTTCTACAGAAGCTTAGGAGAGCATGGCGCCTTATCAGACTTTCAAGGACACTGAAGACATGTATTTCAGCTCTGCCTTTTTGTCCTTTGACTTCTTTCATTTGAACTGTGTACTCAAGTTAAACTAGCTGCTTTAAAATGTTACAACGTTGAGCCCAGGAGACAGCAGATGTTTTTGATTCTTTTGCATTGCACCCCAAATAGGAGACTAATGAGTCTCAATCCTAAAGGAAATCACCCCTGAATATTCATTGGAAGGACTGATGCTGAAGCTGAAGCTCGAATAACTTTGGCCACCTGATGTGAAGAGCTGACTCACTGGGAATGACCCTTATGCTGGGAAAGATTGAGGGCAGGAGGAGAAGAGGGTGACAGAGGATGAGATGGATGGCATCACCAACTCAATGGATACAAGTTTGAGCAAACTCCAGGAGATAGTGAAGGACAGGGAAGCCTGACATGCTGCAGTTCATGGGGTCACAGGGAGTTGGACATGACTGAGCAAATGAACAACCAAATAGCAACTTTGGGACGCTCTGTTATATAAATATTATCTTACAAAGATTCCAGCCTTTTCTACTCATTAGGTCCATTAGAGATTTATTTAGATGGTTTCTTGGCTTGGATAGGAGGTATGCATTGAGATGCAGATACAGGATGTTGGACAAAAAAGAGCTCAAGAAAGAATGTGTACTGCCTATCAGAATGTCACAACACAACATTTACACATCAAGAAACCAAATCCTATGTGCAGACACGCTCGTGGTTTTCTATAGTTTTTCCCCTGTCCCACTTTTCTGCCTACACTCGTGAAGTTATAGGCGCACAAAATACGTTGTCTTTTCCATTTAAATCACTGTTACCTGAAGGCTCTAAAAATACTTACTGTGCTAGAGGCAGAAACTATTTTAAAAGCTGTAGCACTTCTGGCTGCCCATCTAAGAGTGATCCCATAGACCACTGCCCGGCTCATCACACCACAAGAACTTTAAACACACAAAGCACACACATCCACATCCACGTGAAACAGCATGCTTTTTAAAAATCCTGATCACTTTGAGCTTTGCCTTTAGTCTTGAGGATTTGTCTTACATTCTGAAAGTTGTAAAGTTGGAAGACTGATTTTTGAAAGGTTTATTTTTACATACTGAACACTGACAAATAATTTCAATGTCTCTTTTCCACTGTTCCTTTACTGATCACACCTGTTGCACTTGTCAGGAAAAAGTATTACAATGCTTAAGTGTATGGCACCCCTTGGATGGCCAGCACCAAAGGACAAATTTCCTGGGTCTCTTTAAGCCTCCTTCCTCTGATTCCTTGAGTGTTAACTGGACCAAATCTACACTTCATTTCATTCTTAACATTTTCAAATCAATGGAAAATCATAAACATTATATGAATAAAGCAAAGTCAGTTCACAAGGCGAAAGTTCTTGCATCAACACCACATAGTCATGCAGTCAATAAACTTAATTTCCAACCTCTCTGTCATTTCTTTGTTGTTGTTGCTGTTGCTTCACTAAGTCCTATCTGACTCTTTGTGACCCCATGGACTGCAGCACACACCAGTTTTCTCTGTCCTTCATTATCTCCCAGAGTTCCCTCAAACTCATGTCCACTGAGTCAGCGATGCCATCCAACCATCTCATGCTCTGTTGCCCCCTTCTCCTGTCTTCAGTCTTTCCTAGCATCAGAGTCTTTCCCAGTGAGTCAGCTCTTCATGTCAGGTGGCCAAAGTATTGGCGCCTCAGCATCCATCCTTCTAATTAATATTCAGGGTTGATTTCCTTTAGGATTGACTGGTTTGATCCCCCTGCTGTCCAAGGGACTCTTAAAAGTCTTTTCCAACACCACAGTTAGAAAGTATCATTTCTTTATGCTTTAGGAAATGCTGACCTGCCATTTGTCCCAATTAGTAGCAAGTTACCAAGCTTTCTGGGTACCTGACATATATAGAATCCCTGTCCCAACTGTCTGATCTCTACCTCTTCATGTCTTAAGGGTTAAAGCATGGTAGGGAGGGAGATTCTGACCCTGATTGTACCTAAAAGGTGCGGCTGTCTGGGTTCAAATCCAGGTCCCCACGTGAACTTTGTGACATGTGTAAAAGATGGACCTCTCTAAGCCTCAGTTTCCTCTTGTCCAGAGTGGGAGGGTGTGGTGAACTTTAAATGAGATAATATGTGGAAGGGCTTAGACCAGGGCAGCCCATGGCTGATGCCCAACCAATGTCAGCTGCTATTACAATAAAAAGGTTGATTACTCTAACCACCACCGTGACGATGCCCACTACCTGCTTCTCATGATTTTCAAAACCATAAAACTATAATGATTGGTTGTCAAACTTGGGCACCGCTGGCCTGTGTTGACACACCAAAATAAAGTCCTGTAAAGGGTTCCTTGTCCCAGCCAACTGGCCTCCCTCCTAGGGGCTAAGCCAAACAGCGCAGAGACCACACCAAAGAGCCAGTAGCCTCATCCCTGGAGAAGTACAGTCCAGGGTCACAGTCATGAGAGAGACAGCAGAGGGCAAAAGTGATGTACAAAGAAACAGTGCGTCATGCTGCATGGACTCTCATGTGCTGTTAAGGTCTGGAGAAATCAGGGAGCACTTGGTGGGTGGGTGGGTGATTCTTATACACATCTAGATGTGTATAAGAGACAGGCTTCAGGGAGACGGGACTGGACTCCGAGCACAGGCAAGAGACACCAGCAACATAGACAGAGGCGTGGGAACAAGGGAGGAGGAGATGGTCTGATCGAGCGAGAGAGTTTTATCACAGAGAGAAAGGCTACAAGGAGAGCTGAGCTGAAGCTTGCTGGTGGCGGCCCAACCACCCTGGGCTTTAGACGCTGGGGATTTCCCAGCAGAGGGAAGTGAGTGCTATTTCAATGTGACTTAGGAAAGCCAAGCCTGATGGTGGTCAAGTAACTGATTCCATCAGAAATGGTGGCTCAAAGCTCTGGCAGTGACCCAAGAATGTAGGGGCCCAGTTCCAGGTCACAGCAGAAAGATCTACTTGCATATTATGCATAACATGGATGCGCACACAGAATATTGTTCCCACAACAGTCCTGTGGGGAGACACACATCCCTTCTCCTAAAGGAGGGGCTGGAGGCTTTGGGAGGCACCCTGAAAGGGGCCCTCATCACAGAGGGCATCCTCTGTCAGCAGCACACGCAGGACACCTGGAAAATTTTCTTAAAAAAAATGGGTGTCTTGGGGTGGGAGGTGGGAGGGGGGTTCATGTTTGGGAGTTCGTGTAAAAAATAAATAAATACAAAAANGAGGCTTTGGGAGGCACCCTGAAAGGGGCCCTCATCACAGAGGGCATCCTCTGTCAGCAGCACACGCAGGACACCTGGAAAATTTTCTTAAAAAAAATGGGTGTCTTGGGGTGGGAGGTGGGAGGGGGGTTCATGTTTGGGAGTTCGTGTAAAAAATAAATAAATACAAAAAAAAAAAGAAAAAATAAAATAAAATAAAATAGATAACCAACAAGGGCCTATCATTGTACAGCACAGGGAAGTCTGCTCAATATTCTGTAATAACCTAAATGAGAAAAGAAATTGAAAAAGAATAGATACTTATATATTTATAACTGAGTCATTTTGCTGTACACCCAAAACCAACACAACATTGTGAATCAACTATAATCCGATATGATACAAATTAAAAAGGGTATGTCTTATATTTAGTAACCAGCACAGCAAAGGTGACTAAGGGAATGAGACGACACAGGCCTGAACAGGCATAACATGGGCCTCGCTTAAGTGTCCTGAGATGTTCAGACTTCTTGCCCTCATTTATGTCTCACCTGAATGGCCAGCAATTCCTTTACTCACCGGCTATTCTCTTTGCTTTCCTGCAAAGGTCTAAACACAGAGAGTCTCTGGGAGGCATTAAGTCTTTCCTTTTTCTTTATTAGCCTCCTCATAAATCCAATGGACATATCTGAAAGAAGATGCTGTAATTTTTACTATCAATTTAATCACAATGTTAAAGTCTAGTCCTAATTTTTAAAACATATTTATTGACTGATTTGGCTGTGCAGTTCTTAGTTGTGGCACGTAGGATCTTTAGCTGCGGCATGTGAACTCTTGGCGACAGCACGTGGGATCTAGCTCCCTGACCAGTGATCCAACCTGGGCCCCTGCATAGGGACTGCAGAGTCTTAGCCACTGGACCACCAAGGGGGTCCCAAGTCCTAATTTTTGAAGCATCACTTTCCCGCAGAACATACCACTGAAGGCTGCAGAAGAAACACATTTTCCATAATGATTTTGGACTGAAGGAGAATCACACAAGTGCCACGAATTATGGGAGACCCTGCTAGTGGTCCTTCAACACGTGATGGTGGAACAGTGTCTGATGTCAATCAAAATCCCAGTGAGCTCTGCCTTGATGTTGACGCTGCAGGAACGGTTTCCTAAGGACAGAGAACGCCAACTCTGACCCATCCTTGCTCAACATTTTCTAACTTGGCCCAGAAGGGTGCTCAGGCACTTATGGTGGCGCCCTGGCTTTCCCTGAAGGCTCTGAATGTCTACAAATACTTCTGAAGGTCCTTGTAGGCAAAAGGGTTTCTAGGTCTAATTACAGAACAAAAGCTCAGAGGGATGTCATTCTGAAAAATGGTCTTCTAAGAGTAACACCAGCCCAGTTCAAGCACTGATTAAATTATCTGACATAAGTGCCAGTTCACAGGAATTGTGACAACCACTATTCAGACAATTTTGGGGAGAGTCGCATGGGAAAAGCTTTGGAAAGGCAATTATAAAGGATCACTTATTTTATGGGAACACTGATGTCAAATATCGGCCTTTTTAAAAAATAAGAAAAGCATTAAAGTTACCTGACCAAAGCAGTAATCATGACTAGGACTCAAACTCATAAATTAAAAATTTTATTTAGTGTGAAAGAGATCAAATGCCATGTTACGCAACCCACCCTATGCCCTTTAAAACTGTTAAGGGTCAGCGGTGTTAATGAGATCTGTGCCAAGTCATAAAAAAACAGCTGGACAAGAAAATTGGACATCTAGAGCCTCAGCAAAGCATAAACCACTGAAGTCTATATGAAAGATTTACTCTCCACCAACCAGGCATGGAGTAGCACGACAATGAGCGATGCCAACCAGCTCTACCCACCAGTTCCAGTTCCATCCACCAGCTCAAACAACCACCTCCATCTACCAGCGCCATCCGTCAGCACCAAAACATGCTCCAGTCAGTGTGCACCCCAGTGATGCTCAGAATTAACTAAGGGCAGGGGAAAGTAGGCAAACGCCAAGGGGTTACTGAGCAAAGTACTTTTCCATCAGTTTTAAATTGCTTATCCAACTCCATTTTCTCCTCCTTCCTGCTCACCAGTTATAGTACAGGCTGGATTATTTCTTTCTTTTTTTTTTTTTTTTGATTATTTCTAAATGCAGGCAGCCTTGACCTACACATATAACCTATAAAAAGACCAATCCTAGACCAGCTGTTACCAACATACCTGCTGATCCCCTCAACCTCTGACAGCTGATTAGATATTTTCAGAAGAACAATCTTGCTTAAAAATTAGAGCTTTTACAACCTAAATGTTCACCAACAGATGAATGGATAAAGAAGACGTGGTCTATACATATATACAATGGAATACTGCTCAGCCATAAGAGAAAGAAAGAAATTATACCATTCGCAGCAACATGGGCGGACCTAGAGATTAGCCTACTAAGCCAGGTCAGAAAGAGAAAGATAAATGCCATATGTGATCACTGCTATCTGAGATCTAAAATATGGCGTAAGTGAACTCATCTACAAAACAGACTCAGACATAAAGAACATGTGGTTGCCAAGGGGGAGAGGAGATGGGAGAGGAGGAGAGTGGGAGGTTGGGATTAGCAGATACAAACTGTTATATACAAGATGGATAAACAAGGTCTTACTGTATAGCACAGGGAACTCTATTTAATATCCTACGATAAACCATAGCGGAAAAGAATATTTTAAAAAATATATGTGTATATATATATATATATCTGAGTCAGTTTGCCGTACAGCAGAAATTAATACAACATTGTAAATCAACTATACTTCAATAAACTCAATTAAAAAAAGAAGAAAACACCAAAAATATTTAGAGCTTTTAGACACAGCATGAAGACCCAGAAGTGGAAGGAAGAGAGGAAGGAATGAAGGTGCGGTGGGAGACAAGTGGGCTTGGCTGAGGGCCAGGCTGAGGGCAGAGATGAGAGAGAGGAAGACAGATGAGTCTAAGAAAGCAGAAAAGAAGAGGTGACATCTATATGTTATAGAGGAACATATACAGGTGGTATATATATAGGGAGTGGAACATATGACCCCAGTTTTCAGGATCATCACGATTATGAGGAACATCAGAGCTAACATCAATGACGAAGATTAGGGAGATCCATGTACTAAAGGGGATTTCAATAGGAAGCTCAGCCCATCAACACGTCCATCCTGTGCAGAAAGGCACTGAGCAGAAATAGGGGTCTGCAGTCAGAGAGGAGAGACGCAAGTGCTACAGCGGAAAGCATCATGGGTAACAGGAAGATGGTGACTGAGCGTGATGACCACCATCAGGAACCGACAGCAAAAGGGGTGGGGTCCCATGGTACAGGAAGCATGGCCATCATGCTCATGAGCCTGCAACCCTGCAGCTGCTGGAACTATGTGATGACCAGGTTGAAAATATGGTTTCAGGATCAAGAAAGATATGTGGTCATGTTGCTGCTGCTGCTGCTAAATCGCTTCAGTCATGTCTGACTCTGTGTGACCCCACAGACAGCGGCCCACCAGGCTCCCCTGTGCCTGGGATTCTCCAGGCAAGAACACTGGAGTGGGTTGCCATTTCCTTCTCCAATGCATGAAAGTGAAAAGTGAAAGTTAAGTCGCTCAGTTGTGTCTGACTCTTAGTAACCCCATGGACTGCAGCCTACCAGGCTCCTCCATCCATGAGATTTTCCAGGCAAGAGTACTGGAGTGGGTTGCAATGTGGTCATGGGTAGACGCCTAATTACTCCTGGAGGAGAAAACAAAAAGATGGTTTACAGGATACACACAAATCTATTCATCTTTTTAATCCTAGGGTCTATATTTGAGGGTCCTTGGCAGACATCTGCTGAATTCATGAATGAGCAAATTAAAGAAATGCTACTTTGTAGGTGCTACAAATCCCAGGAAATCTTGGTTTTCATGGATTTTCCTTATCATGAGATATTTAGAGGGGAAAAAAAGATATCTGAGAGGAGAAGGTTAAACAATTAATTCTAGATTTTAAAATACACAAGCTAACACTTCTATAGTGACTAGTAAAAGAAAAAAGTGTGTAATTTCCAAAATAGTAGGTGGAAAATTATGAGACAAAAATTCAACTAATTAAAAGTAGGCAGGAAAAAGTGGGAAAGAAGCATAAAAAGATGGAATAAGCATAACTCACAAAATAACAAGACAGAAATGAATTCAAATAAATAACTGCAACAAATTAAAAATGTACAATGTCCTAGCTATTATAAGATGTCCATCAGCAGATGAATGGATAAGAAAGCTGTGGTACATATACACAATGGAGTATTACTCAGCTTACTCAGCTTTTAAAAATTTTGTTATTTTATTTTTTACTTTACAATATTGTATTGGTTTTGCCATACATCAACATGAATCTACCATGGATGTACACGTGTTCCCAATCCTGAACCTCCCTCCCCCACCTCCCTCCTCGTACCATCCCTCAGGGTCATTCCAGTGCACCAGCCCCAAGCATCCTGTATTCTGCGTAGAACCACAATGGAGTATTACTCAGCCATTAAAAAGAATACATTTGAATCAGTTCTAATGAAGTAGATGAAACTGGAGCCGTTATACAGAGTGAAGTAAGCCAGAAAGAAAAACACCAATACAGTATACTAGGCACTCAGCTGTTTTTTATGGTTCAACTCTCACATCTATACATGATTACTGGAAAAACCATAGTTTTGTCTAGATGGACCTTTTTTGGCAAGGTAATGTCTCTGCTTTTTAATACGCTGTCTAGGTTGGTCATCCATTTTCTTCCAAAGAGCAAGAGTCTTAATTTCATGGCTGCAGTCACCATCTGCAGTGATTTTGGAGCCCTCCTCCCCCAAATGAAGTCTCTCACTGTTTCTATTGTTTCTCCATCTGTTTCCCATGAAGTGATGGGACCAGATGCCATGATCTTAGTTTTCTGAATGTTGAGTTTTAAGCCAACTTTTTCACTCTCTTCTTTCACTTTCACTGAGGCTCTTTAGTTCCTCTTTGCTTTCTGCCATAAGGGTGGAATCATCTGCATATCTGAGGTTATTGATATTTCTCCTGGCAATCTTGATTCTGGCTTATGCTTCCTCCAGCCCAGCATTTCTCATGATATACTCTGTATATAAGTTAAATAAGCAGGGTGACAATATACAGCCTTGGTGTACTCCTTTCCCAATTTGGAACCAGCCTGTCGTTCCATGTCTGGTTCTAACTGTTGCTTCTTGTCCTGGATATAGATTTCTCAAGAGGCATGTCAGGTGGTCTGGTATTCCCATCTCTTTTAAGAATTTTCCACAGCTTGTTGTGATCCACACAGTCAAAGGCTCTTGCATAGTCAATAAAGCAGAGGTAAATGTTTTTCTGGAATTCTCTTGCTTTTTCTATGATCCAAAGATGTTGTCAATTTGATCTCTGATTCCTCTGCCTTTTCTGAATCCAACTTGAACATCTGGAAGTTCATGGTTCACATATTGTTGAAGCCTGACTTTGAGAATTTTGAGCATTACTTTGCTAGCATGTGAGATGAGCGCAGTTGTGTGGTACATCGTTTGAACATTCTTTGGCATTGGAATATATACATTTTTAAATATTCAGTAGAGAACTTACTGTATATAAAAAGTTCCTGTGTCAAAATAGTCACTACCTGGTGTGTGTATATATATATGTGTGTTTATCATATATACTGTTTGTTATATTTCACTTTAAATATGCATTCCAAGTGGTTCTATAGTAGGAGCAGATGTTTGGAAAAATGGAGCTGGTGTCTTTCATAAATAAGAAAACTGAGTCACTGGGTGATGAGGGACTTGCTTAATGCCACTGGACACAAATCCATGCCTGGAGGTTTAGCCTCTTAACACAAGGGGTAGGCTTCCCCTTCTGGGCCAGGCCACAGCCCTTGCAGTAGTTCTGGAAACTTCTGGGAAGGTTTTGTGTCACCCCTCACAAAGACATGCCCATAGAAGGGCTGGCTTATTTGGCAGAATCTCGTGGTGTTATCAACTCTGACAAGCCCTTCTGTTTGCTCACTTCTCAGAAGCCTTCCAATACAAAAGTATGATCCCCTCTTCCCAGTGAGTGGCCTCCATGGGCAACTGGACAAACAGAGCTCGGTAGCAGCTGCTAACTTCTTGTGTGCTTTTTACTGAGCACCTACTATGTGGCAGGCACTTTCCCATCCCCTTAAACTTCATATCAACATCCTGAGGAATAGGCGGTGGTATTCCCATTTGATAAACGAAGAGGCTCATTTCATAAAAGTTTTACAAAGTGGAGGCTCAAAGAGGTGAAGAAACTCAAGCAAGATCACACAGCTCAAAAGCACCAAAGATTTAGGGAGTTCCCTGGTGGCCTAGTGGTTAGGATTCTGGGCTTTCATTGCTGTGGCCAGGATTGAATCCCTGGTCTAAAAACTGAGATCCTACAAGGTGTGTGGTGCATCCAAAACAGAAAAAGAAACAAGCAGAAACAAAAAACCCCTAATGTTCAAGTCCAGCTCATTACATCTTTGAGGCTTATATTTTTTCCTTTGCTTCTATGGCATCACTCACAACTCTCCCATCATGTCTGGAGAATTTCAGCAACTCTCACTCAGCTCATTTAGAAACTAACCCATTCTCTCGATTAAAAATAAGTTTTTGTTGTTCCGTTGCTGAGTCGTGCCTGGCTCTTTGCAACCCCACGGACTGCAGCACACCAGGCTTCCTTGTCCTTCACCATCTCCTGGAGTTTGCTCAAACTCATGTCTATTGAATCAGTGATGCTGTCCATTCACCTTATCCTCTGTTTCCCCCTTCTCCTCCTGACCTCAGTCTTTCCCAGCATTGGATTCTCCAAGAATTTTCTTATCAGAGAATTCTGGTCAGGGAGCTGGCCTTGGGGAAGTCAGCATTGGTGTTACCAAAGTTCAGTCGCTTTCTGGAGGATGGAGGTCAATTTCAGGCATTTGTAAT
The DNA here is from genome assembly GCA_006410675.1 of Oreotragus oreotragus. NCBI lineage: Eukaryota > Metazoa > Chordata > Mammalia > Artiodactyla > Bovidae > Oreotragus > Oreotragus oreotragus. Next base: position 57,969 of record SJYX01019356.1, on the reverse strand, counting down.
CAGTTGGTAAAAGGCATGTGTGCACAGCCATGCAGGAAATCTATGAATATTATCAAATAATGGTGTCGAGTATAATTAAGGTTGGGCTATTAAGCACTAATTAATTAAGCTGTCAGATTTTAATCAAGGAATTGATTGTTTCTGTAGAGCGCTTGGATGGTTCCGCATCTTTGCAAAGCTTGGAAACCGTGATTTACAAAGATTAACAAATTAAAGGGCCATGCTCCGAGAGGAAGTGAGCTGTTCTGTTCCTTGGAGAATGCAGACCTGACCACGTTTTGATTCTTGCTGCTGCTACTGCTAAGTCACTTCAGTCGTGTCCGACTTATAGACAGTCAAAAAGGCAAGGAGGCTCACTCCAGTAGGACCAGGACCAAGGTGGTCTTTAACATTCTACAGATTAAAAAAACCCTTTCTTGAACACCTACTCTGGTTGGAAATAGGTTTCCCCACCTTATCTTCTAAGCAGCTGGTTCTTCAGTCACTAAGTCGTGTCTGACTCTTTGCGACCCCATGGACTGCAGCACGCCAGGCTTCCCTGCCCTTCACTGTCTCCTGGGGTTTGCTCAAATTCATCTCCACTGAGTCAGTGATGCTCTCTAACTATCTCATCCTCTGCTGTCCTCTTCTCCTTTTGCCTTCAGTCTTTCCCAGGATCAGGGTCTTTTCCAATGAGTCAGCTCTTCACATCAAGTGGCCCAAGGATTGGAGTTTCAGCTTCAGCATCAGTCCTTCTAATGAATATTTAGGGTTTATTTCGTTCAGGATTGACTGGTTTGATCTCCTTGCTGTTCAAGGGACTCTCAAGAGTCTTCTTCAGCACCACAATTGGAAAGCATCAGTTCTTTGGTGCTCAGCAGTCTTTATGACTAGAAAGAAGGAAAAACTGAGACCTAGAGAGGGGTTGGGCTTCCCTGATGGCTCAGATGGTAAAGAATCTGCCTGTAATGTGGGAGACCTGGGTTTGATCCCTGGGTCAGGAAGATCCCTTGGAGAAAGAAATGGCAACCCACTTGTGTATTCTTGCCTGGAGAATCCCATGGACAGAGGAGCCTGGAGTGCTACAGTCCATGGGGGTCACAAGGTTTTATTACTGAAGCTGGACTTCTTGGGGAGGGGAGTGGTGTTGGGCTTCTCTTTCCTGAGGCCAAGTGGACTGTCTTCTCTTGGATTCTGAGGATTTGGCTGTTGGATTTTGTTGCATTTTGTGTTACTACCACTCTTCTTTCAGTCTCTCTTCCTACTGAGCAGAAATCACTTGCCATAGGTTTGAAAAACCTGTTTGTTTTTCCCTAGGGAACTCCATTTTTAAAAAAATTAGTATTAATTTGGCTAGGTGGGTCTTAGTTGTGGCATGTAAGATCTTCATCACAGCACGTGCAATCTTTAGTTACGGCATGTGAACTCTTAGTTGGGGCTTGTGGGATCTAGTTCCCTGACCTGGGATCAGACCTGGGCCCTTGGTTTTGGGATCACAGAGTCTCAGCCTCTAGACCACCAGGGAGGTCCCAACACACTTGTTTTTTAAATCACACACATCAGGGTTTAAGCCTCACTCTACTACTTACTGGAGAAGGCAATGGCACCCCACTCCAGTACTCCTGCCTGGAAAATCCCATGGACGGAGGAGCCTGGAAGGCTGTAGTCCATGGGGTTGCTGGGAGTCGGACATGACTGAGTGACTTCACTTTTCACTTTTCATGCATTGGAGGAGGAAATGGCAACCCATTCCAGTGTTCTTGCCAGGAGAATCCCAGGGGTGGGGGAGCCTGGTGGGCTGCCGTCTATGGGATCACACAGAATCGGACATGACTGAAGTGACTTAGCAGCAGCTACTACTTGCTGGCTGCAAAAACTTGAACAAGTTATTTTCATTTCTCTGAGCCTCAGCTTTTTCATCTGCTAAGTGGGAACAATGCCACTTCCCTTAGAGATGATTTAATGATCGAATAACTCCCTAGCTCTGTTGTTATCAAGTACTTGCTATCTGCCAGGCGTGCGCTAAGCACCGTATGCTCACCAGTTCACTTCATCCTCACAATAACCCAAGACTGTGCTGCCCACTAGCACTTCCTGCCACGATGAAGACCTTTTTATCTTTCTTATCTGTTATCTGTGCTATCCAACAGAGTAGACACTAACCACACACAGCCATCGAGCCCTTAGACATGGCTCTCACGACAGAAAGACAAAGTTTTAAATTTTCTTTAATTTTTTAAAATTTAAACTTTTAATTTCATATTGGAGTATAGCTGAGTCATAATGCTGTGATAGTTTCCAGTGCACAGCAAAGCGACCCAGCCATACATATACATGTATTCCATTCTCCCCCAAGTCCCCTTCCAAAATTTTCTTGAATTTTAATGAGTTAAAATATAAAGAGCCAGGGTTGACTGGTGGCTACTGTAATACCACAGCTCTAATGATATACTTACCCTCTTACCCTCATTTGACCCACGAGGGCTCAGAGAAACTGTATAATTTGCCTATAGTTCTATAGGTTGTAAGTGGAGGGGTTGGGATTTGAACATGGTGAGGTGACTCCTAACCATGATACTATACTGCATGGGAACTCTTTTTAAATTTTAATTATTTTCTTTTTGGCTGTGCTGAGTCTTCGTTGCTGTGCCCGGGCTTTCTCTAGTTCCGGGGAGCAGAGGCTCTTGGGCCCGTGGGCACAGTAATTGTGGCACATGTGTTCAGTTGCCCCACAGCATGTGGGGGTCTTCCCAAGTCAGGGCCTGAACCAGTGTCCCCTGCATTGCAAGGCGGGGTCTTAACCCCTGGACCACCAGGGAAGGGCCCGGCATAGGAGCTCTTCAGGTGATCAGGGCATCTTGCAGCAAACATCTGTGGTCCTCTGTTGTGACCTGACCTTCCTGCTGAGGGTCGTAGCAGGAGACAGGCTGTCTTACTGCATCCCAAAGCTGCTTGTCCGCCCTGAGTGAGTCGCCTGTTTATAGGCAGAAGGTCGACTGGACTGGAATCGTGGGCTGCCAACATGCAGCGGTGAAGATTAATTGCACAGTCTGTGTTTGCTTCTCGGTTGGAGTGACCTGTGCCTGGCCTTTGGTCAGTTGAAAAAGGGAGCTGGTGTTGAGTGAATGCTGGTCGTGTTCCAGATGCCACGTGGGGTCCTTTAAGCACTGTAAGGCAGGCGCTGTCACCTCCATCCTAGAGGTGATAAGACTGAAGCTCTAAGAGGCTGGATGACCTGCCCAAGGTCACACAACCTGGAGGGGACGATGCAGAGCCTTGAAGGCAGGAGTCTGGCTCTGTTATTACATTTTGAGTCTTCACTTGCCTTCTTCTCTTTCTCTGAATGCTTTACTGTGGCTGTATCTCCCTGTCAGCCGTTTAGGTCTCTCTCACGGTGGGACAGACCTTGGGGATCCATCTCTCTAGGCAGGAAAGCAGCAGGAAGAAAATGGGTTTTGAAGAAATGGACTCACAGACTTAGAGAATGAATTTGTGGTTGGGGGGAGGGAAAGGATGGGGGGAAGGGATAGCTAGGGAGTCCGAGATGATGTGCACGCTCTGCTATATTTAAAATGGATACTCAGCAAGGACCTACTGTAAAGCACAGGGAATACTGCTTGATGTTATATGGCTGCCTACATGGGAGGCGAGTTTGGGGAAAACGCATGTGCCTACTAAGTCGCTTTAGTTGTGTCCGACTCTTTGTGACCCCATGGACTGTAGCCTGCCAGGGTCCTCTGTAGATGGCATTGTCAAGGCAAGAATACTGGAGTGGGTTGTCATGCCCTCCTCCAGGGGATCTTCCTGACACAGAGATCAAACCCATGGGTCTTTTACATCTCCCGCGTTGGCAGGCAGGTTCTTTACCACTAGTGCCACCTGGGAAGCTCTCTTGGGGGAGAATGGATACGTGTATATGTGTGGCTGAATCCCTTTGATGTCCACCTGAAACTCTCACAACATTGTTAATCAGCCATACCCCAGTATAAAATAAAAAGTTAAAAATAATAAAACTTTTCAACCTTTAAAAAAAAAAAAAGAAGAAGATGGGATTTTGCTGAATTTGGCTGCAGCAGCCTCGAGCAGGATCAGGGAAGGGAGACAGGGACCTGAGGAAGACTAGGGGATGACACCAAAGAAAGCCATTGTTATCCTAATAATTATAATCACACTGATTCTCCATGAGCTCTCCCTGGAATTCCTGTGACTCCCCCATGCCCGACACAATGGCCTCCCTGGAGAGATGGGATCAGTCATCCTCAGAGGGACCTGACAGCATAAGAGATCGGCTGTCACATCTGGAGCAAATGGAAACGAAGGCACCCATGTTTAAGGAAACGTATCTGCACTTAATACTTTGTTTCTTTGATGGAGCGGTAAGCATTCCAAGATTTACGCATTATGGGATTCCTCATTGAATCGTGTAAGTGTGGAAAATGCGAGCTCTGGGAGTCGCTGGAAAAGCAGGAGGGCAATTTGTCAATGTCAGGTTGCCATCGAGGCTTCCTTCTTAAAAACTGCGGCTGTTGTTCCATCCCTTAAGTCGTGTCTGACTCTTTGAAACCCCGTGGACTGCAGCACACCAGGCTCCTCTGTCCTTCACCATCTCCTGGAGTTTGCTCAGATTCATGTCCATTGAGTCAGTGATGCCATCTAACCATCTCATCCTCTGTTGCCCCTTCTCCTTTTGCCTTTAATCTTTCCCAGCATCAGACTCTTTTCTAATGAGTTAGCTCTTCACCTCAGGTGGCCAAAGTATTGGAGCTTCAGCTCTAGCATCAGCCCTTCCAGTGAAAATTCAGGGTTGATTTCTTTTAGGATTGACTGGTTTGATCTCTTTGCTGTTCAGGGGACTCTCAAGAGTCTTCTCCAGCACCACAATTTGAAAGCATCAATTCTTTGGCCCTCAGCCTTCTTTATGTTCCAACTCTCATGTCCAAATAAAATATTACCAAAAAACCACTATGATTTGACTTGGTTTGGGGGAAGGCAAAGGTAAAAGCAGAGAGAAAAGTAAAAGAAAAATAGTATAATATTTTTTCAATTATTTGGATTATGAAAATATTTTGAAATGAGTTCCTAATACTATAGAACCCCTTTGAATTTTTTGTAATGGCCCTGTTGGGTCTAGTCGTCCAGTTGCCCTGTGGCATGTGGGATCCCAGTTTCCTGACCAGGGACTGAACCTGTGAAAACAGACAATAGAATGGTGGTTAGCAAGTGCTGGAGAATGAGGGAACTGGGGAGATGCTGTTTGAGAATACACGCTGGCAACTAGTGGATACATAAGGGTTGGAGGTCTAAGGCACAGCCCAGGGATTACAGCCAACACTGCTGTATTGTAAACTGCAAAGTTGCTAAGAGACCAGATCTTAATTGTTCTCACTACAAAGAAGAGATGATCATTATGCAACCTGGTCGAGGGGTTAGCTCACATTCCAGGGACAATCATCTTGCAACCCATACATGTATCACACCAGCACTGCTGTATATCTTAAACCCACATAATGTTATATGTCAGTTACATCTTCATAAAATAAGGGAATGAATTACAAAAAAACCACAAAACACACACGAGAAGGACCCTCTGTAACCCTAACAGATCAAGACAAAAATAAGATTACAAATGACACTTTGTAATCATGTCTGCTGCTGCTGCTGCTGCTAAGTCGCTTCAGTCGTGTCCGACTCTGTGCGACCCCATAGATGGCAGCCCACCAGGCTCCCCCGTCCCTGGGATTCTCCAGGCAAGAACAGTGGAGTGGGTTGCCATTTCCTTCTCCAATGCATGAAAGTGAAAAGTCAAAGTGAAGTCGCTCAGTCGTGTCCAACTCTTCCTGACCCCATGAACTGCAGCCTACCAGGCTCCTCCATCCATGGGATTTTCCAGGCAAGAGCACTGGAGTGGGGTGCCATTGGAAAAGGCACAGACAAAAAGCAAACATTGTCCAGACCCCCGAAATGATCAAACCATCCTTTATCCTGGCTGATCTGAGAGATTGCTATTTCTTGACTAATCAGCTTAAGCCTTGGCTCATTTCTACCACTTTCTGTGGGTCTTTTAAAAATTATAATAGAATTGCTTTCACTTCCTGATACTGCCAATCCAGAATAAAGCCCCACTTCCTTAAAGTCATCACCAAATCAACCAACATGAGCCCAAATCATGTAAGAAACCCTTACCAAGGTACCTCATGTTTCCCTGTGGTGTGTGTCCTCCCTCATTGCAGTGAGCCCATCAGCTCCACCTTCTAACTGCAGGTGCATTTCTGATGGTCCTTGGTTGACTGTAAGGTGAGGAAATACACAGACCCCTGCCAGCATCGTGGTGGTGGTCAGTAAGCAAGCATGCTGCTGCTGCTAAGTTGCTTCAATTGTGTCCGAGTCTGTGCAACCCCATAGATGGCAGCCCACCAGGCTCCCCTGTCCCTAGGATTCTCCAGGCAGGAACACTGGAGTGGGTTGCTATTTCCTTCTCCAATGCAGGAAAGTGAAAGTGAAAGTGAAGTCGCTCAGTTGTGTCCAACTCTTAGCGACTCCATGGACTGCAGCCTACCAGGCTCCTCCATCCATGGGATTAGGCAGTGCTGGGTACATGTGGCACGGTATTCAGTGTCTGCTGGAATCAGGATAGCTGTGGTATGGATGCTCAGCATCCATTCCCTTCTCTCCTTTATTCAAAGTATCAGGAGTGTCCCCAAATGGACATGTACTTTTCTGAGCTCAGAAGTTTTCCATGTTCCCTTTCTTAATCAAATGAACTCCTACTCATCCCTCAAAACCCAGCCCAGACAACCCCTCTTCTGTCTAGTGATTGAGAGCATGCACTCTAAAGCCGAGTATCTAGATACATTCTCCTCTGCCTCTCCCTTGGTATGTGTTCTAAGGCAGTTTTCTTCCTTCTCTGTGCATCACTTTTTCTTCCAAAAGAGTGGAATGATGGTAATATTATTCCCCTTATAGTGATATTGAGGATTACGTGAGATAAGTGTATGAGTACTTGGAACAGTATTGTTGCCTGGAGAATCCCATGGTCAAAGGAGCCTGGTGGGCTGCAGTTCATAGGGTAGCAAACAGTAGGACATGACTGAGCATGCATGAACACACACATGTGCTTGGAACAGTAGGTAACACATAGAAGCTGCTTACCTGATGTTAGGCTTTATTTTCATCCCTTCCCCCCACCACACCTGCTAGACTCTGGCCATTAATGGGCATTACTGGATTTATTAGTAGGTGTTCACAAGTGCTTGTAGAAAAAAGGGTTGTGATATAGAAATGATATTCACTAGTCACATTGTGTACGAGTGGCTGCTAAAATCTGAGCAAAAATCCCAACCTTAAACAAACTTCTGAGTCCTGAGTAAACAGATGGAGGAAGTCCAGTTATTGAATTGGGAAGGGATACCCACAGTTTGCTCTTATGAGTGGGTATGAACCAGCTCCAGCACATCTGGTTAAACCCCTTATACTAACTCTGGTTTGTCAGTTGCTTCTTGTAGCATGGTGTTAAGAAGGATTCTGAGGCTGTGTCTGGGTACAGAGAAAAAGAATGGCTTGGTCGATTGTGGCTGTCTGCCACAGGTGATGGAGGGGATGAGGCACGCAGGTGCAGGTACTTATTGTCTCTGGATTTATAAGCTTGTAGAAAAAAGCCCTTCCAGGATTTGGCACCAGGAGGCACTCAACTGATGATATAGCTGGGCAAAGAGACAAAGACTGTCCCCTATGCTCCATGCACTGATACATTTTGAATATACATGGGAAAATTAATTAAACCAAAAGTTGATAAGTGCTTCAGAAGCACAAGGCCCTGTGGGACAAGGGATAAAGCTTGGGCTTCAGAGTCAAACTGACCTGGCTGATTATTCCAGCCCATTAGCTGTGTGACTTTGGGGAAAATTATTTATCCTCTCAGATCCTCGCTTTCCTTATCTGCAAAATGGGGGCATTATTGAGAAGGTTGACTACAGATATGAAAATAAAGCATGAGGCTCATCACTGTTATTTCCTTTCTCCAATTCAGTCTGAAGCTGCAAATGCATCGTCTGACCCACAGCCAAGTCAGCGTCATAAACCCTGAAAGTCCTGTGACTGATTTCCAAGCAGCAGTAAAACTCGAAAATCACTCACAAATCTTCTCACTCCACTTAAAATGCTCCCTGAGTTATTCTTTTCCATTTGCAAACAGAAAAAGACTAAAATGGGGAAAAAATACTCCTCATCCATACTCTGCAGATAAACATCCTTAAGCCGTTGATCCCCAGGGACTGTCTGCAGTGAAGGACAGAGACATTTGCTTTGCCACATGCTGGGTTCATTATAATCCCTGGAAAAAGCAGGCTCCGAGGGAGAAATGCTGATGCAGCCCTCCGCGTTGCTAAGATACATACATCATACACAACCCCATCCTGAAATGTGGAAGCTCTTTCTAATGACCAAACCCCTGCCTGTCTCGTGGGACAGCCTCTAGTCATTGTGTCCTGAGTGCCTGCCAGCCTTTGTTTCGTTTCATTGATGGCTAACGAGACTCATTGATTGTCCTTCCACGATTTAGCTTCCTTCCACTGGGCAGATGTGAATGGGAGCTTGGTCTTAAGAAGGGGAGCCAGTTATGTAATGAAACGGATGCTCAGCAGGGCAGTGAGGGGTGGAATGGCGACCCACTCCAGTTTTCTTGCCTGGAGAATCCCACGGACGGAGGGGCCTGGTGGGCTACAGTCCGTGGGGTTGCAGAGAGTCGGACACGACTGAGGGCAACTAGCACTTGAGTCTTCATTGCCGCTCATGGACTTTCTCTAGGTGCGGAGGGTGGGGGCTACTCTCTAATTGCCGTGCGCAAGCTTCTCATTGTGGCCGCTTCTCTTGTTGCGGAGCACGGGCTGTAGGCAGCTGGGTGTCAGTAGTTGGGGCACGTGGCCTCAGTGGTTGTGGCTTGTGGTCTTTAGAACCCGGGCTCAGTAGCTGTGACGCATGGACTTAGTTGCTCCGCAGCAGTGTGGAATCTCCCTAGCCCAGGGATTGAACCCCTGTGCCCTGCATTGGCAGGCAGACTCCTAACCCCTGGACCACATGGGAAGTCCCTCAGGCTCTGGTTAAAACAAGGACATTCTCCTTGGCTGATCCAGGATCCAGGGTTGTAAGTTCATGCCCGTGAGCCACACGGGCTCTTGTGACGAGGCAGACTCTGAGTGAGTGGGTCTAGGGTGGGGCCCAAGACTCTGCACGTCTGTCTAACAAGTATCTGGTGAGGCCAGCGCTCTTGGCCCCTGGCTACTGCTTTAGTAGCCAGCCTCCAAGACACGTGAACGGGCTTTGGGAACAGAAATTTATTGTACCCTCTGCTGGTTCAGACGGTAAAGGACCCGCCTGCAATGCAGGGTTCGATCCCTGGTTCGGGTAGATCCCCTGGAGGAGGGCATGGCAACCCACTTCAGTATTCTTGCCTGGAAAATCCCATGGACAGAAGAGCCTGGCAGACTTCAGTCTACCTGAGTCTGGCAGGCTATAGTCCATAGGGTCACAAAGAGTTGGACATGACTGAATGACTGACACTTTCACTTTCTTTTCAAGGCGTTTTACCCAGGAAACTCAGATGTGGAAATTTCCTCAGATGCTTAAGCCAAGTAATGCTTAGTAAGTACCTCGGAGGTAGCCAGTAGTGTGTTTGGATGGTAATGCATTAACTCCTCCAGTGTGGTGATGAGGGCAGAGAGAAAGGGACAGAGAGAGAGAGAGAGAAAGAGAGAGAGAGAGAGGGAAGGTGTTGACTGTAGACAGATCTGAGTTTGAATCCTGGCTCTGCTGTTTCATGGTTGTGTGATCATAAACAGGGTGGCGCTAGCAGTAAAGAACCTGCCTGCCAATGCAGGAGAAGTAAGAGACGTGGGTTCGATCCCTGGGTCGGGAAGATCCCTGAGAGGAGGGCATGGCAACCCACTCCAGTATTCTTGCCTGGAGAATCCCATGGACCGAGGAGTCTGGCAGGCTATAGTCCATAGGGTCACAAAGAGTCGGACACGACTGAAGTGACTTAGCATGTAATCATAAACAAATCAGATGGTCTCAGTTTCTCCACCTGTTAAATGGACATTACATCACCTTCATAGGATGGGCTGAGAGGGTTAAATAACAGAGCACCTGACTCATTCTGTTAGCTGAAGAGTAGGCTCAGAGGATGCTGTGCGTGCTTGCTAAGTCACTTCAGTCATGTCCACCTCTGCGACCCCATGGACTGTAGCCTGCCAGGCTCCTCTTTCCATGGGATTTTTCCAGGCAAGAATTCTGGACTGGGTTGCCATTTCCTCCTCCAGGGGATCTTCCCAACCCGTGGATCTTCCTGACCCATGGATCAAAACTGCGTCTCTCGTGTCTGCTGCGTTGGCAGGCAGATTCTTTGCCACTGAGCCACCTGGGAAGCTCGCTCTGCAGCCAGTCCTCAAGGCACCAGCTGCAGCTTCCCAGTGCTAAGGGGCCCCTGCTTCCCAGGGCGCCACTTCTCACTGCAGCGTCATGACTCATAAAGCCAGCAGGGGACGGGCCTCCCTGGCTCCAGGCTGATCGCTCTGTGTGCGCCATTGCTCCATGCTCCTAGCCTCCGTCTCACCCTTGGGAACCACCAGGCAGAGAGAAAACAGCACCCATGCCTTTGGGAGTTAGGTTAGGTGCACTCAGCCAGTGTGAGGAACAGCTGGAATGCAGAAAAGAGAATAATGGACCTGGAGACATGCTCCATGTGGCTTAATGCTGTCTGGCTTCAGCTTTCTCATCTGCAAAATGGGACCATAAACCTTGATTCAGAGAGGCAGGGCAGTAGAGAGCGGAAAATCAGCAAGTCTGGATTGATAATAATATATGGCTCCTGGGGGAATGCATGGTCTCCTCTCTCTGGCCAACCTAACAATTTTCTTGTTTCTCTCCTCGTACGTAGGTATTCTGGTCACACACAGAAGTTAAAGATCTAGAGAGAAGCATGTGGTTAGGAGAACTGTTTATTGCAGAGCAGGCAGAGCTGAGTTTGCAGTCCAGCTCTGTAGCTTCACCTGTATATTCCCGGTTAATCCATAGCCGCTCAGAGGCTGTTTTCTCAGCAACAAAAGAGCTAGAATAGTCCTGCTTTCCCCGTCGCATTGTCATAAGGAATAAACAAAATGCGAGTCAGACAAGTGATTAGCTTAGGGCTTACATGTTATTACAGTTGTTATACCTTTTTCTTCCTTCCTCCTTTCCTCTCTCCCTCCCTCCCGACTTTTCTCTCTTTTTTCTTCCTTCCTTCTCTTTTCTTTTTCTCTTTCTTCCCTTCCTTCTTCCTCTTTCTTTTCTTCTTTCTCTTTCTTTTCTTTCCTTCCTTCTTTTCATTTCCAACTGCTACTTTGCCCATCTTGCTAACATCGTCTGAGATGGACCACAAACAGATCACTAAGAGGAATATTCAGAATAAAAAGCATCACTCTCCATTGGCTTTTGAAGCCCAAGGACAACCATGACATCACATCTCTTATCTTCCTCTCCGAATAGAAAAGATTCAAGTGGCCCAGTGCTTTCAGGTGAGATGGCAGTGACGTTAGCATGAGAAACCGGTTAAGGAGAGCTGTGAAGCTCTTCTGTGTTAGAGACTGTCCCCGATCTGGCTGTCACCTGCCTTTGGCCTCCTTGTCCTCTGCTTCCTCTCATGAGCAGGCAGGGTGACTCTTCAGCACCACTCTTTCCCACCTCCATGCCTTGGTCTGCATTGTGGCCACCTTCTGGAATGTTCTTCCCCATCTCATTTATAAATCCAAGCAGATCTATCCTCATCTTCTCTGTGTCTTTGCGGCTTGGCCACACAGAGGGGACGTCTGTTAAACAATCATTCTTCCTATTTTGGCAACACTTTTTCCCCATGGGGTTAGGTTGGGGTTGAACCCTACCATCCATCAAAGTGATGTCTTCCCGTGGCAACAGGAAAAGGGAAGGATGGAAAGAGCAAAGTGGGGGATGGGTCATGTCTGGGGAATCAACTTCATTTAAAGAGCCTTCCTGGAAGTCCCCCATCTCCATTCCCTGATTGCAAAGTGCTGAACTTGAAGGCTGATCCTCAACAGTCCTCTTCCAGTTTTCTTTGGAGACTGGAAATCAATATGGCCTGGGGAAAGCCTTGTAGAGTGGGTGTCTTAACCTGGGTTCCTGTCTTTGCTTGCATTACCTTGGGGACCACATCAGTAGGGGACTGACCGGAAGCCACCTGCCAGCGCTGGTTCTCAGCTACCCACGTTTCTGCTATCCTTAAGCTTCTTACCCCTCACTGTCTTTGCCTCTCATTTATAAACGTTTAAAGATATTCACTTGATGCACAGTGGGATTATAGATTCTCTCATTTCTGCAATGAAAAGCCGCTCATGCATTATTCAAGAAAAATATTGTATTATTGAACAAAGGATGGGTGCATTCATCCCTTATTATGCATTCTAGTCTTTGCTACCTTATTAGTAGTTGCGTTCTGTGAGGACTTTACTGATGCGGTTTGTAAACAAAGGTGAGATCAAAGACTGGTGTGTTTAGGTGGCAAGATTACGAGGTTATCACAAAGTCATCAAATTGTATGCCTGGGAGGTTATCTAGCCTTCTCAGTGCCTGGGCTCCTTCTCCCATTCCTACCAAATGGAAGTTCAACCTTGGCTTGAACTCTTCCAGTGATGGGAAACTCATTACCCCAATTTCACCACTGTGGTGTTTGTGCTGAAGTTCATCTCATGTTGGGCAGGGATTCTCTCCCCGTGGGCTCTACCCACTGGACTTCCCTTCTACATGAAACTGTTCTGTTCCCTTTCCTCCACCACAGCCCTTAAGCTATGCAAAAGTGGAGATTGTCATAACCCACTTTGATAACTTCTTTGAAAGGTTACGTATCCTTTGATTCTTCAGCCAACTGGCCATTGCAAAAAGGACAGTCAACTGGATCAATAAATATTTATCGAAGAACCTCCTCTTTATAGTTCAGGTACTTTTTAAAGCATGTTCATTCCTTATAACTATTTTTAAGAATATTCGTTTATTTATTTGGCTGGGCCAGGTCTTAGTTGAGGCCTGAGGGATCTTTAGCTGTGGCATGTGGGATTTAGTTCTGCAACCAGGGATCAAACCAAGGTCCCTTACATTGGAAGTTTGGAGTCTTAGCCACTGGACCAAAAGGGAAGTCCCTGTGGCTTATAACTCTTTGCAGTTCAGTGGAGGATTTGTAGAGTGTTTAACTAGCAGGGTGAACTCTGGGAGTTGGTGATGGACAGGGAGGCCTGGCGTGCTGCGATTCATGGGGTCGCAGAGAGTTGGACACTACTGAGCGACTGAACTGAACTGAACTGAACTAGAAGGGTTCGAAGCTCATATCCACCCTGTACCTCTCCAGCCCTGACTCCCACCACTGTCCCCTCACCCTCCTTCCCCGACCTCTTTGGATTTCTAGCCCTCCAACACACAAGCTCTCCCTGCCTCAGGGCCTTAGTATATGTCACGCTCACTGCCTGGGATGCTTTCCCAAGATCTTTATATCTGCTGCTCACTTCTCACCATACAGCTTGCCACTGAGGGGACATCTCCTCAGAGTAGCCTTTTTGGATTTCCATCTAAACGAAGCCCCCAGTTCCACCTCTGGCCCATCACTCTCCCTTCCATTGCCCTGCATTATTTTTCTGTAGCACTCTACAGTCATTAAATGTTTACTGAGCACATACTATATTTTTCTAGGAACTTGAGCTTCATTGGTGAAAAAAAGTAATTCAGTAATTCTTGCCTTCATGGAGCTTACCTTCTCCCAGGAGGAACAGAGAATGTGTAATATATGTGTGGATAAATTATTTGGTATGTTAGAGGGAGTTAGGAACTAGGGAGAGAGAAGCAGAGGACCGAGATGCCAGTAAAGTGAACAGGGTAGTGTGTTAATATGAAAGTCATCTTTCAGAGATGAACTTTGAGCAAGGATAGTTTCCAGAGATGAGATCCTATTTTTATTTTTGTGTCTATGTATTCCTTGTCTCTTCCTTTTTGGAATGTAAGATCTATAAGAATGTCCTATTTCTGTTTGCACCCAGTATCTGGCATATCATAGGAACTCAATGGATTTTTGGGAAAATTTTGAGGCATTGGCAAAAGTTTTTGTCCAAGGTATAATGTAAAATGCACCAAGTTGGGACTTCCCTGATGGTCCAGTGGATAAGAATCCATTTGTCAAGCAGGGGACGCAAGTTTGATCCCTGGTCTGGGAAGGTTCCTCCTGCCGTAGAACAATGAAGCCCGTGTGAAGTCTGTGCCCTTGGGCCCACGCTCTGCAGCAAGAAAAGCCACTCCAGTGAGAAGCCCCCATCCGCCACAGCTAGAGAGTAGCCCGCGTCCGCCACAGCTAGAGAGTAGCCCACGTCCACCACAGCTAGAGAGGCACAGCAACAAAGACCCCGAGGAGCCAAAGATAAGCAAATAAATAAAAATTAAAAAAATCCCCCCCTCAAAATCCTTGCAATTGTCATCTGCATCCTCTGCTTCTTCTGGGAATTTTTTTTTTAGGTCCTGCCTCCCTATTTCCTTTCCCATAGAATGGCAAGAAGGATGGGATTGCACCCACTTCCGGCTAACACATCCCATGATGTGACTCAGACCAGGTGCTACCATTCCCATTCTGTAGATGAAGAAACTGAGGCTCGCAGAGGTTCACTGTCTATCAGGGTTAGTGACCGAGTATGGATTTGAATCAGAGTCCTTTCCACTGACAGGATGACCAACTGCAAACCCACTCTCACTGGCTTTTTCTGCACTATCCTCAGAACAGAGCTTCCTTGAACAGCATGGGTGATGGGTCCCGCCTGGGGGGGACTCTCACGAGATCCAACTCTTCATCGCCTCCCCCACCTTGAATCTGAGGTGGAATTTTCCTGAGAATGAATTTGCTACTTCCTAACTCTCTCTGAACCAAGGGCAACTCCTGCTCAGCCTGCTGGATCCTCTTAAACAGAACCAAATAAATAAGCAGTAAGCTTTGAATAATTGGCTTTTGCTTCTCAAAGCCAATTGTTATCAAAATGAATCCTTCATTCTGCCTCTTTCATTACATTCAACTAAATTGTCTTTTGGGTCTCAGGGGAAAGATTAACTCTTTTCCTTCCAGATGTCTTCAGGGCAATAGCAATCTTCCCTTACCTTTCTAAAGAATCTTAGGATTTTCAAAGTCCTTTCATATAAATCATAGGATTTTTGGTCCAGGTATTACAAACCATCCTCTGTTGTATAGTTACTTAGTTAGTGTTAGTCGCTCGGTCATGTCCGATTCTTTGTGATCCCGTGGACTGTAGCCTGCCAGGTAGATTAACTCTTTTCCTTCCAGATGTCTTCAGGGCAATAGCAATCTTCCCTTCCCTTTCTAAAGAATCTTAGGATTTTCAAAGTCCTTTCATATAAATCATAGGATTTTTGGTCCAGGTATTACAAACCATCCTCTGTTGTATAGTTACTTAGTTAGTGTTAGTCGCTCGGTCATGTCCGATTCTTTGCGATCCCGTGGACTGTAGCCTGCCACTCTTCTCTGTCCATGGAATTCTCCAGGCAAGAATACTGGAGTGGGGAGCCATTCCCTTCTCCAGGGGATCGTCCCAACCCAGGGATCGAACCTGCGTCTCTTGCATTGCAGGCAGATTCTTTACCATCTGAGCCACGTGGGCACTTAAAAAAACTGGGAATCCACAGATGGATGCGTTCATTTTCAAGTAACAGAAAACTCAGCTCCAATGGACACAGAAATAAAGGGAACTTACTGACATAGAACTGAAATATCCAGAGGAAGAAACAGTTTTGGGTGCCGTGTGATCATTACTATGGCTTAATTTCTCTGTCAGTGTTTTTTTTTTTTTTTCTTTTTTCAATTATTTTGCAAGTCAGATTCATTCTCAAGCTGGCTTCTTCCTTGATTGCAATATGGTTACAACAAACGATGCTTTATGCTTTCTCATTCACATCCACGGAGCAGAAAGAGCGTTTTTGTTTCCACATTCCAAGAGGAAGCTGAAGGCTCACCTCAGTTGCACCTACAGAAATCATGTGCTCACTCCTGAACCAGCGACAGTGGCTCAGGCAGGGGCAGGTGTGCTAAAAATGCTGATTGGCTTGGAGTCAATTTCCCCTAAAGCATTTTGATGCTGTTAGGGAGAGGGCAGAGGGTACAGATGCTGAATAGGCAGTCAACGTATTTCTACTCCAGATCCAGGTTAGGATGTGAAAAACTGAGGATGGAGTAATTTATGAAAGTCATTTATTGGTCACTGGGTATTGGAGCAGAGACTAAAACCTAGACTCACATCTTTGGATTCAGAGATCTTTCCTAACATCAATTTGTCCTCACCTTTTGCTAGTGCTGAATTTGTAATCTTTCTTTTGCCAGAGGCTGAGCAGTATCAGCAGAGTAAGATATTGGGGTGAGGGAAGGCCTCCTTTGTACCTTGTTGATACCAAAAATTTCACATAATTACCTTCTCTGGGTTTACAATATTGCTTGTTCAGTTATTAACAATCATCCATTGAGCCAGGAACGTTGCCTGGCCCAGACCATCCAGATACCTGTCTTTTAATCAAATCTAGTTGCAAGATACAGAAACCTACTGGAGCTAATTTGAGCAAAAGCAAAAGGAGGGGATTTATTCTAAGAGTACAGGATTCTTGATTTTATCCTCTCTTCTCCCAGAAATTACATCATACTCTTCTAGATGAAATGTGTAATAACAATACACACACTGCTTATGGAAAATATTAATTGGCCCTGGAAGTCTCTGCAGCCTGATCAGAGTGGATTCTCTGCTCCTCTTATTATATCTGAGTTTAAGTTTAAGAAGCTTTGAACATCTAACCCCATTTGCATGTATTTCCAGCTAGCTCTTTTAGGCTTAATTAGACAGATTTTTTTTTTTTTTTAAAGGAAAGGAACTGGAAAGGTTTTCTGGAAAAAAAAAATATAGGGGATCGACTGGAAATCTGTATGGTGATGTCTGCTCCTCTCATTACCCAGTTTAGATATTGAGTTGCTGTAACCTCAGTGCATGCCCACTTTGTACTGAGTTTGCATTCTGATTCAGGTCCCACAGGTGCAAGCAAGAAATTACTCGAGGCTGGCAGGAGCCGTGTTCGTTTTATAAAGCTTCCTCTGCTCACTCCCATGCAAGATCTGGGGCCGTGGAAAATTTTCTTGGCCACTCAGTTGTTCAGGGAGGACAGAGTGTTTCTACCTCTTCATGAAGACCCTGGATGGATGGCTCTCCTTTGGGGATGGTAAGAGAGTCACCTTCTTATGCATCTGGATTAAATCATCTGGAACCATTCTCTCCAGCTCATGAATGTCATAGCCTCCTCCTCTTTCCAGAAGCAGCGGGAAGCAATATCTAGATAACCTGATGAGCAAGCAGTGAATGAATGAATGGATTCGTCTTTTGCTTTCCCAATGAATTCTTTAGTTTCTCTGCTCAAACTGCAGCTTCAGAATCAGTTGAGAATGTGTTGGAAGCATCAAATCTGAAGCCCCATTCCAGACCCTGAATCAGAAACAGTGTTTTAGTAATACTCCCTGGGTCTTTCCTAGGCACAGGAAAGTTTGAGAAGCAAGGCTGTAGAAATTACGTCTACATCACCTGTAGTCCTTTACTGCTCATTTGTCTGCATCCAGGAGAAGGGCCAGAACCATGTCTATTCCCTTGGGTATCTCCATATCCTATATAAGGGTTATATCCTGGGGGTATTCAGTAGCTGTTAAATGGATGAATGGATGGATGGATGGGTAGGTGGATGGGAGGGTGGATGGGCAGATGGGTGGGTAGGTGGATGGATGCATATGTGAATAGATAGATGGATGGATTAATTAGTGGAAGGTTGGACAGGTGGATGGATGGGTGGATGGATGGATGGATG
>SJYX01019356.1:24152-37931 GCA_006410675.1 Oreotragus oreotragus | reverse complement strand
TTTCCAGGCAAGAATACTAAAGTGGGGTTGCCATTTCCTCCTCCAGGGGATCTTCCAAACCCTGTGATCAAATCCTCGTCTCTGCATCTCTTACATTGGCTGGTGGATTCTTTACCAGTAGCGCTACCTGGGAAGCCCAGGGTCTAGGGATAGGGGAGATCTCATCAGTAGAATAGGAGGAGGCTGGATGGATTTGAGGATGAGCTTGGAAAAAGCAAGAATGATCCAGGTCCCTCTATCAGTCCACATCTGGTGCTTGGGTGTTGGGGAGTAGCCAAGGAGTATGACAGACAGTCTGAAAGTAGGAAAAGGGATTATATGTGGTTCATAGCAGTCAAAGGTGAACCCCTGGCAGCCACATCAATCAATTGTAGAGGGTAGACTGGCAAACAGCTTTTATCTTACATGCCAGCTCTCACTGACTGATTGTGGCTTCCTGGAGCCCTGTGTAGAGGGCAGTTCCGAGGCTGCTTCTCATCTTGGAGTAAAATAGAGTCAGGATTGATTAGTGATGTCTGCCTGGGGCCCTGGGGTGGAGCGTGTTGGTACCCAGGCCACGTGGAGGAACAGACTGAATTCCAGGCTGAGTCGAAAGAATTCTTTCCATTAGGATCGAAGCAACATTTACATTTCAAGTAAGCTTTTGCTTTTGAGAAGTATGATTTTTCCTTGAGAGTTTATCTTTCCTTTGAACATATGTGGCTAAGCTGAGGCAATATGCAAACTTACGGTTTGATTATAACTCCCTAGAGGCAAAGAAAAGAAAAAAACCCAGCGCACAATTTACCGAGTAGAACACACACAGAAGAGGGAGTTTGTTGAATGGCTTGCTTCTCCTCCTCCTTCTTGCTCACAGTGGCCTGTGTTGGGTGGGTTTTGATGATGCTAAGTCTTACTGCAATCCTTTCCAAGTCTGTGTTCTCTACCTCCAGGAACTCTGGCTCTGGGTCTCATCTAAGTGATAGTGACAAGGTCTGATTGTGGGAGTTTTGTTTTCTTATCACAGCTAGGAGAAGGAGGCAGGCAGCCCCCACATGAGTGGTGGTGCACGGGTGCATCTGCCTGTGAGGAATGCCGAACACAACTATAAATAATGCAGCCACATCTGCCCTTGGCTTTGGAGTGCATGTACTCTGCCGCATCACTTAGCTTACTGATGCTCCGTGCAGACCTGTGTGGTGGGGAGAGTCAGACTCACACTTTTATTTTAACCCATAATTGGTACCCTCACTTTCAGAATGCCCTGGGGGATTGACTTTTATCCCATGAGATGTTTTGAAATTGTCCTCAAGCGTTCATTGGAAATTCAAGCATTTAGGTGAAGTTCATTTAGGAATGAACTCATTATGAATTCACATAGGGACAAATTCTGTTTGTATTTAATGTGTAATTGTCAGGCTAAATGGTTGAACAGAGTACTCCACACTGAGATTCTATTATAGGAAGTGGCTTTCCTAACATGAACCTGGCATTCAGCAGATTTATGGGGAGAGGTACAGTATTATCCTTCCAGTGCAGAAGGCTGGTTTGGAAACACAGTTAGATGCAGTGTTGCTACAGGAAAAGGATGGGAAATTGACTTCTTTGGGTTGGTAGCTGATGCCTGGAGCTTAACTAAACAGAGAAGCTTGACGTCGAGGTGAGGATCGGTGAAATGGAATGTAAGGATTGATTAGAAATGTCTGCTACGGATAAAGGAGAAAAGAAACAGTACACTCGCATAGGTGTCATCCTTTCTCTAAGAGGAAGTTGTTTAGAAAAGCAGGATGAGGTACAGACACCAGCTGTCCTGGAAGTAAAAAAGAATTGGACAAGGTCCATCCTGACCGCCTGTTATTGGAGGAAAAGTGGCAGGCTCCAGAAAAAGCCAGTCCCTCTCCTCCACAGTTTCCTATGAGAAGTGAGCCAACAGCATCGTTTAAGACCGAATGCAAATGAGTTTTTCAGGCAGAGGAGAGACAGGAGAGAGAAAAGCAAAAGCTTTCTTTTGGCACTAGGTGGTGATGAACAGAACTGTAAAAAGAAAAGATTTGCGGAACCACACTGAGCATGGGGCTGTGGTTTTCCTTGAATTTCCATGTCTTCTAGAACAGTGAAGTGGAAAGGCTTCATTCAGCTTTGGATGTGGATCAGCACATGGATCGGATGACATAACACCTAAGTCACTTTGGCCAGGTCATTTGAGCATTCCAAGCTTAATTTTCTTCCTGTGTAAATTAAAACTAAAAATGTAAAACCTGCCTAACTTATGAGGTTTTGCCAAAAGTGGAGTATTAGTTCCTTCCACGTGGAATCTACCCATGAGGGTGTGGCTGGTACAATGTTAGGCACATAGTGTGTGTTTGACAATATGAATCCAGAAATGAACAATCTATTTACGATCAGACTACCCTGGTTTTTGCTCCTATCTCTAAGGTCCTGGAATGCTTCTTCTCAGGGATCATGCCTTCCGGAATGTCTCTAGAGAAAAGAAAGACAGCTCCAGATCCTGGTGGCTTCAGTCACTTTGTCAGCCTTGTGAATTTCATGAGACTCTGAAGGAAAAGTTGTGTGTTGGTTTCGGTTGATCCCAAAGGTGATGATTTGGTCCGGCTGTCTAGATCATTGAATACCCTTCTTTTTGCAAGTCCTGGATTTGAGTTCAGCTTCTTGATTTTTCTGCAGTTGGGAGAGAGAGACTGAGACTGCCAGCCCCACCCCAGGTCTTTATGAAGCGCCAAGGTGAAAACCACTGATAACTTTCTCACCATCTCATTGTTTCTGGAGCCATGCAATCCTTGCAGACCCAAGAAGAATGAGTGTTCCATCAGAGCTGTAAATGACCTCAGGCTGGAAGGATCTGGGGGAATTGGCAGGGCAGTCCTTACCCAAATAGCAACTCTAGCAGAAGGAAAGTCTGCAGATTTCTGAGCCTGCAACCCTTTCCACCTTCAGATCATTTACAAATCGTGAACAGTGAATAGATGGAGAAATCAAGTCTTCTTGCTTGTGTTTTCACCACCTTTTATTCTGGTTGAACATAGTTGAGCTTCTGTTACAGTAATACAGCTAAATAGTAGATTTTTCTGCTCATACTTGCTTCTCAGCCTTTTTGGCTAAAATCAAGTGTAGAATGGGGGCTTCCCAGGTGGCACAGTGGTAAAGATTCCAATGCCAACGCAGGAGATGCAAGAGATGCAGGTTCGACCTCTGGGTCAGGAAGATCCTCTGGAGAAGGAAATGGCAACCCACCTCCAGTATTCTTGCCTGGGAAATCCCATGGACAGAGGAGCCTGATGGGCTACAGTCCATGGGGTCGCANAGGTGGCACAGTGGTAAAGATTCCAATGCCAACGCAGGAGATGCAAGAGATGCAGGTTCGACCTCTGGGTCAGGAAGATCCTCTGGAGAAGGAAATGGCAACCCACCTCCAGTATTCTTGCCTGGGAAATCCCATGGACAGAGGAGCCTGATGGGCTACAGTCCATGGGGTCGCAAATAATCAGACACGACTTAGCAACTGAGCACACTGTGCCCAAGACCAGCCCACCATCACTCCATCCTTGTCTCTAGCTGTGTGGACACCTGGTCAGTCAGGGTGCTTCCTCAGTTTGGAATTTAAACCAGAGTAATCCTTATTATTTTTTTCCTATCTGGCTATTGAGAAAGGACCAAGGCTGGCATTCAGCTGCTGCCTCCTGCTTCTCGCTTTGCAAGCTGAGAAGGTCTGGAAGCCTGTGCCCAGGGCCTGGCATCCACTGGGGCTTTGCGGCTGGGCATATCCAAACCTCTTGCCCACAGAGAAGAAAGTCTCCGCTCTTGGGGCCTTGCTGAGAGCATTGAGATAGGAGGCATTGTTCCCGCGGGCAATCAAGGGAGAAGCTCAAGCTGATTTTTCTGTTTTCTGGCAGCCGCCTCTGCTTTCCTTCCCCCTCTGGGGAAATTAGCTTGCTGGCTCAGAAAGAGGGAGAATAAACAAGTCTAACCTGAAATATGCATTAGAGTTTAGCTATTTTTGGAGGTCTCCAAGATGGAAAATGGCTGAAGACTGACCAGTTCCCATCTGCCCTGAATTAACTTTCTGAGGTTTTATGGGGAGAGGGAGGGGGCCCATGGACCATCAGAACAGTGGAGCTGAGACTGAGAGCGATCTGTCGATCTGAGTGAAAGAAGCATGGCTGTAGCAAGTCCATTCCTCTTAGCAACCAACTCAGAGAGGAGACAGAGAAGGAAGCTGTGCTGAGATGGGCAGGGGTTGCTTCTGCTATGGACCCAATGCCTGTGGGCCCCCTCCCCCCAGCTCATACGTTAAAGCTGTAATGCGATAGGGCTGGGAGGTGGGCCTTGGGGAGGCTGTTCGGTCGTGAGAGTGGAGGCCCCATGGTGGGATAAGAGTCTTGAAAAGAAGACTATTTTTTCTCTCTTTTCCTGCCGTGTGAGCACACAGTCAGAAGACAGCCCCATGCAAACCAGGAAGAATCCCGCACCAGACATCAGGTCTGCTGGAGCCTTTTGACCTTGGACTTCCCTACTTCCAGAAGCATGAGAAGTAAATGTCTGTTGTCTTAGCCACCTCATCTACGGTGTTCAGCTTTGTTGCTGTGGTTCAGTCACAAAGTCGTGTCTGACTCTTTGTGACCCCGTGGACTGCAGCACACCAGGCTTCCCTGTCCTTCACTGTTTCCCGGAGTTTGCTCACATTCATGCCCATTGAGTCAGTGATGCCAACCAACCACCTCATCCTCTGCCACCCCCTTCTTCTCCTGCCCTCAGTCTTTCCCAGCATCAGGGTCTTTCCCAGCGAGTCAACTCTTCACATCAGGTGGCCAAAGTATTGGTGCTTCAGCATCAGTCCTTCCAATGAATATTCAGGGTTGATTTTCTTTAGGATTGACTGGTTTGATCTCCTTGCCATGCAGGGGACTCTCAAGAGTCTTCTCCAGCACCACAGTTTGAAAGTGAAGTCGCTCATTTGTGTCCAACTCTTTGCGGCCCCATTGACTGTAGCCTACAAGGCTCCTCTGTCCATGGGATTTTCCAGGCAATAGTACTGGAGTGGATTGCCATTTCCTTCTCCAGGGGATATTCCCAACCCAGGGCTCGAACCCAGGTCTCCTGCACTGTAGACAGACACTTTACCATCTGAGCCACCAGGGAAGTCCAACAGCTTGAAAGCATGAGAGATCTTTAGCTGTGGCATGCAAATTCTTACTTGCAACATGTGGGATCTAGTTCCCTGACGAGATCGAACCCAGGCCCTCCTCATTGGGAGCATGGAATTTTAGCCACTGGACCATGAGGGAAGTCCTTCCTGTCCCTATCTTTGAAAAAAGTGACTGCAGACTACCCACGTATCTATTGACAGATTAATGGATAAGCAGATATGATCCATCCATACAATGTGATATTAGTCAACCACTGAAAGGAATGAAGTACTGATTCATGTGACAACGTGGACGAACCTTGAAAACCAGATGCTATGTGAAGAAGCCAGACACAAGAGGTCACACGTTGTGTGATTTCTGTGAAATGTCTAGATTAGGTAAATCCACAGAGACAGAAAATAGATTAGTGATTTCCAGGAGCTGGGGGAAGAGGGCCATGGGAGTGCTTGCTTAGTGGGTCTGGGCTTCTTTTTGGGGCACTGAAAGTATCTTAGCGATGGTGCTTGCCAAACACTGTGAATGTACTGAAAGTCATTGACCTGTCAACTTTAAAAGCGTTCATCATCAATTTCATGTTAGATACCTTTACCCTCAAAAAAAAAAAAGGTGATGCGTTGGTCCTTATCCCCCGGTAGCATATTCAGGTCACCTGGGAGCTTTAAAAAATGGATTCCAGACCTACCCCTAGGGATTCTCATTTCATTTTGTTCTTGTTCGTTGGTTGGTCACTAAGTCATGTCTGACTCTTTCCGACCCCATGGACTGTAGCCCACCAGGCTCTTACGTCCATGGGATTTCCCAGGCAAGAATCCTAGAGTGGGTTGCCATTTCCTTCTCCAGAGCATCTCCTTGACTCAGGGATTGAACCCACGTCTCCTGCATCGCAGATTCTCTATCGCTGAGCCACCAGTAATTTCTAAAAGTTGCTCTGGAGAGCCTAACCTGCAGCAAGGTTCAGAATCACTGAACAACCTCTAAGGTTCCTGCCAACCCTGCTTCCCTACTGAGAGTGAATTTAAGTCAGTTCACCCTTTCTTTGGTATTTTGAATCTTCTTTGCAGAGTAAAAGCCTTAAATCAATTTTTTTTTTCTGGGTAAAGATACTACAGACACGGACTTGTAGAAGAGGTAACTTTGGAGTGCGGGGGATGGTAACGGGAGGAGAGTTGCTGGGTGCCTTTGAAACCTCCCATCCCCTCAGCGCACTGGATCCAGTCTCTTCGCTACAGGAAAGCTTCCGCGCACTTTGTCTCAACGTCTTTAAATACCTAAAACCACACATACAACATTAAGCATTTAAAGGTACCGAGACTTAAATGGGCTCAGTTCCATTCAAACACTTGAACTGAGGACCTACGGGTACTAAAAGTGTGTGGGGTCTGGCTGCTCACCTCTCAAAAGCCAGTAAACAGACCAGGTTGGTGCAAAGGAAACTTTGCTTTATTTCAGATACAGGCAATAGAGGGAGGGGTGCTATATGTAGAAAACAGCACAGTCATCTCTAACAGTCATCTTCCAATCAGTGGTCTGACCAGCATCATTTTGATTGTTTTAGGCACAGTTAATCTTCAGTTCCATGGTCCATTTAGTCCCATTTCCTTGAGGCCGATTCTTGGAATTGTGGCAGCTTCTGTCATAACTGCAGTCGGGTCATTACGTAGTTAACTTCTTCCACCTGGTATTTTGGTATCTATAAGACAGCTCACAGGATATGGCTCAGAATATTATCTATAGTCCTTGGGAAGGAACCAAAGGTCCTTGACTATGTTTAACATCATGCATTGATGATCCTACATTATTATTATTTGGTCTCCTTTGACCGCCTTCCTTTGTTTCTGTATTTCTCATATCTCTGATTAAACTTATTCTTTGACTGAAGTTTTCTATAGACAGAAGGCAGGCAAGGACATCGCGGGGAGGCGGGCAAGGACCATAGGGTCTTGCTCCTTTTCACTACTGTGTGCCCAGCTTTGTGCTAGATGCCAGTGGGGGTGAGAAAGAAACCAGGATGAAACAGAGCTCAATTCAGCAGCCCACCATCCAACAGCGGAAGACATAAGCATTGTAAAAGAGAACAGTAACCTTCCCACCAGGGCATAGCCTGGATCGACAGCCTGCTGTGTGCGAGGCCTTCTATATGGACCATCTCATTCTGAGATGGCTGTCACCTGCTCCAGGTGTGATGGTTACTTTTAGGTGTCAGCCTGACCAGGCTCAGGGATGCTCAGAGAGCCGGTAGCATGTTATTTCTGGGTGTGTCTGTGAGGGTGTTTCTGGAAGAGATTAGCAGCTGAATCAGTAGACTGTAGAAAGATCGCCCTCACCAGTGGGGGCGGGCCTCATCCAATCTGTTGAGGACCCAAATAGAACAAAAAGGCGGAAGAAGGGCAAATCTGCTCTCTCTGCTTGAGTTGGGACGTCCGTCTCCTGTCCTCGGACCTCAGCGAGTCTCGCCCTCCCGCCTCTGGACTTGGGCTGGAACGCATACCGCTGGCTTCCCTGGCTCTCAGGTTTTGGGGTTGGGGCTGGAACTACACCATGGATTCTCCCGGGGCTCTAGCTTTCAGGTAGGAAGGAGGTCGTGTGACTTCTCAGACTTCCTAATCCCACAGGCCAGTTTCTTTCTTTTTTATTTATTTATTTTTTTTAGGCCAGTTTCTTATAATGAACCTCTTTCTGTGTATCTCTTTGCTGTTGCTCTTTTGCATTAACAAAGTTGTGTCTGACTCTCTGCAACCCCATGGACTGCAGTATGCCAGGCCTCCCTGTCCCTCAATGTCTCTCAGGGTTTGC
The DNA here is from genome assembly GCA_006410675.1 of Oreotragus oreotragus. Lineage (NCBI taxonomy): Eukaryota > Metazoa > Chordata > Mammalia > Artiodactyla > Bovidae > Oreotragus > Oreotragus oreotragus. The sequence continues at coordinate 29,994 of SJYX01019356.1, read as the reverse complement.
CCAAGTCCATGTCCATTGAGTCAGTGATGCTATCCAACCATCTCATCCTCTGCCGCCCTCTTCTCCCTTTGCCTTCAATCTTTCTGAGCATCAGGGTCTTCTCCAATGAGTCAGCTCTTGGGATCAGATGGCCAAAGAACTGGACCTTCAGCTTCAGCTAACCTCTGTGTATCTCTTTGCTGTTGCTGTTTTGCATTAGCAAAGTTGTGTCTGACTCGTTGCAACCCCATGGACTGCAGTATACCAGGCCTCCCTGTCCCTCAATGTCTCTTAGGGTTTGCCCAAGTTCATGTCCATTGAGTCAGTGATGCTATCCAACCATCTCATCCTCTGCCGCCCTCTTCTCCCTTTGCCTTCAATCTTTCTGAGCATCAGGGTCTTCTCCAATGAGTCAGCTCTTGGGATCAGATGGCCAAAGAACTGGAGCTTCAGCTTCAGCATCAGTCCTCCCAATGAGTATTCAATGTTGAATACTCAACCCCGTGTATCTCTATGTGTATCCTATTGGTTCTGTTTCTCTGGAGACCCCTGACTGATGAACCAGGTTACATGGCTGGGATGTGGTTGTCACAGACTCTCAGCTACTGGCCACTGTACTTTCCCTTTTGTGTTTACAGGGCTCACTCTGAGCTTACTGCTTGGAGACTTAAGTGGCATCTGGAGAACAGAGAGTAGGGGGAGGTCATTTTACAAGATGAGGATCTGCCTTAGGAACCTGCCCATCATATATTTCTCTTGAGCTTTGTGGTCCAACATGAGGGTCATGGGCCATCTGTGTGGTTACATAAATTAATTAAAATTAAATTAAATTGGTCACACCAGCCACAGTTCAAGTGGTCAGTAGCCAAACTCAAATTTATTATCTTATAGTTTCAGGGAGTCAGAAGTTGAGAAAGCTCTCAGTGGGACAAAATCAAGTTTTCAGCAGGCATGCATTCGTTTCTGAGACCCAGTGGGAAGAATCTGTTTTCTGGTTTTTCCATCTCCTAGAAGATGCCTTGGCTCATGGTTCCCCCTCCATCTTCAGAATCACCAATGGGAAGCTGAGTCTTTTTCATCGACATAACTCTGAACTCCTGTCTCCTCTTTCACATTTAAGGATCTTTGTGGTTACAATGGACCCATCTTGATTATCCAGGATAAGACCCCTCTCCCAATTTTAAGATCAGCTGATTAGCAACCTTAATGTCACCTGCTACCTTAATTCCCCTTGGCCAGGTAATGTTGCTCCTTGGAAGGAAAGCTATGGCAAACCTAGACAGCTTATCAAAAAGCAGAGGCATCACCTTGCTGACAAAAGTCAAAGCTATGGTTTTTCCAGTAGTCATGTACAGATGCAAAAGTTGGACCATAAAGAAGGCTGAGTGCTGCACAATTGATTCTTTTGAATTGTGGTGCTGGAGAAAACTCTTGAGAGTCCCTTAGACTACAAGGAGATCAAACCAGTCAATCCTAAAGGAAATCAATTCATTGGAATGTTCATTGGAAGGAGTGATGTGAAGCTGAAGCTCCAATCCTTTGGTCACCTGATGTGAAGAACTGACCCACTGGAAAAAACCTTGATGCTCAGGAAGATTGAAGGCAAAAGGAAAAGGGGGTGGCAGAGGGTGAGATAGTAGGATGGCATCACTGACTCAATGGACATGAATTTGAGCAAACTCCAAGAGATAGTAAAGGACAGGGGAGCCTGGTGTGCTGCAGTCCATGGGATCACAAAGAGTCAGACAGGATTTAGTGACTGGAGAACGACAGCAAAATGATATATTCAAAGGTTCTGGGAATTAGGATGTGGACATCTTTGGGAGATCATTATTCTACCCACGACTGCGTCTAAAGTTCTAGTAGAAATCACAGCAAAAGACATATTCATGTGTGTGGAGGATGCGTGGCAGGTGAGAGGTGAGGCTTTGTGATTTGAAAAGCAGTGTGAGGTGGACATAGAAGAGGCTTTCTGGATTTCTGGAGTTAGACTGCCTGGGTTAAAGTCTTGCATGGTGACCCTGGGCAAACATCTTGGAGCCTCAGTTCCCTCACCTGTAAATGGAAAATAATGACAAAATCCCCCCCCTACCTGACCCCTCCCATGTCTTGGTGAGAATTAGAAGAGATAATGCATATAAAGGCTTGGCAGATAGTAAACCCTGAAATGTCAGGTACCATTTGGAAGCTAAAAATGCCTTCACATTACAGTTTGAATGTGTTCTAGCTTTGAAAATAGCTCAGAATTCCATTTATGTTAAGAACCACATTCTGTTCTCCATTCCTGTGTGCGAGATGGCCCCTGGGAACTGGGTGGTCCTTAGCACAGGGAGGAAGGGAGTTCTGCATGTTCCGAAGGTGATGGCAGAGCGCTGGGTGACCCAGAGAGCCTCCCTCTGTTCTCTGCTACCAGACCTGGGGGGACTTGAAGTTCAAAAGCCTGTTACGCTTTTACAGATCTAGCAGCAATACTTCTGTCATCTCGAGTGCAGTGAAATCAGCTAGTGCTGATGTATTTCAGGAAATTCCTAGAACCCCCCAATTATAAGGGACTCTACTGGGGTCATTCACACGAGGCTTGCTCATTCTTTATCATAATTGGCTAAAATCGTCATCCCTCTTTAAATGACCCAGAGATGGCAATGGCATTTGGCTGTGCCTCACTGCTTGTGAGATCTTAGGTCCCTGGGATTGAACCTGGAGCCATGGGAGTGAGAACACCAAGGAAATTCCCTATGATACCTTTAAAATAGCAAGAATAAAGGGATGGGTAATCCACGCACATGGTATAAAAGGGTTTGCTGCCTCAGCAGTTCTCCTCTCTAGGGTCAACTATTGGTACTGGTTTCTTTTTGAGAAAAATGTTTAATTAATTAACTCGGCTGCATCGGGCCTTAATGGCATCACGCCAGCTCTTTCATTGTGGCACACAGACTCTCTAGTCGTGGTGAGGGCTCAGCAGTTGCGGTGTGTGGGTCTAATTGCTCCTCGGCATGTGAGAGATCTTAGCTCCCTGACCAGGGGCTGAACCCAAGTTCCCCACAATGCAAGGTGGATTCTTAACCACTGCACCACCAGGGAAGTCCTGGTACTGGTTTCTTGTGACCCTTTCCCAATGCGCACTTACATCCTCTACATTATGCTGTATCTGTTCTTCCCCGACTATCCCTGACACCAGCTGACTATTCACCATTCTGTACTCGCCCCACCCTGCTCCTGGTCAGTTTCAACAATATGTCTTGGAGACTGTTCTCTATTGCTACAAACACAGTATTCCATTTTAAGCATGTATCGATATCACAATCGATCTTACTAATAACTTATTTATAGTTTTTAGATGGTCTTCACTGTTTTGCTATTGCAAGCAATATTGCAAAATAATCTTTGTATTTACAGTGTTTCACGCAGGTCCAAATATGATAACTTTTTCCAGTGGAATTGCTGCATTTTAAAAGTATGTGGATCTTTAGTTTAAAAAGTTTGTGCCTTTGCTGGTGGGAATGTAAACTGGTTCACCCAGAATGAAAATAGTATGGGGGGGGTCCTCAAGAAATTAAAAATAGAACTACTAGATGATACAGAAATGCCACTTCTGGGTGTCTATGCAAAGGAAATGAACTCATTATTTTGAAGATGTATCTAAACACCCATCTTCATTGCAGCATTATTTACAATAGCCAAGATATGGAAACAACCTGTGTCCACTGGTGGATACATGGATAAAGAAAATGTGACATATATATATATATATATATGTTGTTAAAAGTGTAGATCTTAAATATTCTCACCACACACAAAAAATTATAATTATGTGATGTGTTAACTAACCTTCCTGTAGTAACCGTGTTTCAATATATATCTATATTGAAAAAACAAAAAAGTTGGGGCCAAATTTCGTTTCATAGAAGTTTATCNGTTGTTAAAAGTGTAGATCTTAAATATTCTCACCACACACAAAAAATTATAATTATGTGATGTGTTAACTAACCTTCCTGTAGTAACCGTGTTTCAATATATATCTATATTGAAAAAACAAAAAAGTTGGGGCCAAATTTCGTTTCATAGAAGTTTATCAGCAATTGTGAAAAATGACTATTTTGCCACAACCTAAATGACAGTTTTTTATCAAATATCCACATTTTTGCCCATTAACTATTAAAAAAATATTATTGTAGTTTAAATTAGCATTTATCTGCGACTTCTTTGGTGGGCCAGTGGTTAAGACCCTGCAGTGGAAGTGGAGGGGGCACAGGTTCAATCCCTGGGCTGGGAACTAAAACCTTGCATACTGTAGGTCCAAAAAAAAAAAAAGAAAAGAAAGAAAAAAAAAAGATGTGTATAAGAGACAGCTGTGACACTCTCCAGGCAACAATATTGGAGTGGGCTGCCATTTCCTTCTCCANATAACTCCAATATATGTCTGTGTATGTACGTGGGTTCGATCCCTGGTTCAGGAAGATATCCCCTGGAGAGGGGCATGGCATTCCACGCCAGTATTCTTGCCTGGAGAATCCCATGGATTGAGGAACCTGGCTGGCTATAGTTCACAGGGTTACAGAGTCAGACACAACTGAAGTGAGTAAGCGCACATACACACGTACATTGTGAAAACACTCAAGTGAAAGCTACTCTTCTGTGGAAGTTTATGGTGCAGACTTGCAACTGTACATTGTTAAGGAAATTGGGGGAAAAAAAGTCAAAACTTGGTAGATCCATGAAATGGAAAAGAGGATCATATAATAGCTCCCCAACTGGTGATAGCGCAGGATGCTGGGCCCAGGTCCAAGCAAGAAGCAGTTTGTCTCAAAACCTTCTCACCTCTCACAATAATTAAATAGGTACTTTGGTTTTACTTTTCCTCTGTTTTGTTTTGTTTTTTAATTTTTTTGAAATGGCAATCTCAACATCTCATTCCATTTTTAAAAAATTTTCCAACATGGAATTGTACCCACACCTATTTATGTAGCATGCATTTCCAGATGAAGATAGCCNAAATAGGTACTTTGGTTTTACTTTTCCTCTGTTTTGTTTTGTTTTTTAATTTTTTTGAAATGGCAATCTCAACATCTCATTCCATTTTTAAAAAATTTTCCAACATGGAATTGTACCCACACCTATTTATGTAGCATGCATTTCCAGATGAAGATAGCCCCAAGACAGTATTTGGTTTAGACCGATAATCATCTAAACAGACTCTAATGGGCTGAGAGGATGCATCCAACTTGGGCCTGGAAGGAAAAGACAGGCTCTGACCAAGGCCCCATTTTCCTCCCATCTGGTCTCCACTCTGTTTCAAGGACCTCCTACAGGGTTTATGCCGCCCTGTCTTTGCCTGGATGTAAACAGGGGAGGAGCCTTTGAAGCCTCATAAAGACAAGACCCCAAAGAAACCAAATAAATAAATAAACATGAAGGACAATGCATGAAGGCATAGGAGATGACAAAAGACGGCAGCAGAGAACAAGCCAACGAAGAAAACTTAGAGAAATAAGTGTGCCTATGAGTGAATGCAAAATTTTCTTTCACATCAAAACTAATTTCAATATATTTAAACAGGAAACAACTTGGAAAGCAAATAGTTATCCTCTAGAGCTAATAAAAAACGTTTAATTAATGCTTTTTTTCCACAAGAAACACTTGAAAGTGATAAGCTTGTCATCTAATCCTCTTAGCATGCTTTCACAGCACAATGTTTTGAGAAAAGACAGTTCTATCCACTCATTGTTTTACTCTCTTGCTCCATATATATATATATATATATATATATAAATATATATATGTATGCATACATATATACATACGCCAGACATTTATGTATGTGCGGCTAAAGATTCCACCTGCAATGCAGGAGACCCGGGTTTGA
>SJYX01019356.1:8619-24102 GCA_006410675.1 Oreotragus oreotragus | reverse complement strand
ATATATATATATATATATATACGTATGCATACATATATACATACGCCAGACATTTATGTATATGCGGCTAAAGATTCCACCTGCAATGCAGGAGACCCGGGTTTGACCACTGGGTTGGCTGATCCCCTGGAGAAGGGAATGGCAACCCACTCCAGTACTCTTGCCTGGAAAATCCCATGGACAGAGGAGCCTGGTGGGCTACAGTTCATGGGGTTGCAAACAGTCAGACATGACCGAGTGTCTAAACAATAACAACATAATCCAGGCACATTTGGAGGAGGCAGAGATTAATAAAACTTAATCTTAGTTCTTACAGAATAACCCAGTCTAGCCAGAGAAGCCAGCTTGTCAAGAAAGCATTGCAAGGAGCTGATTAGCGTTATTACAGGGGCATTCAGAGGGTTTAGTGAGAGCACACAGTGGCCAACCCATCCTGCTGGAATTAGGAAAAACATTACTGTGGAAACGACATTTCCGTTGAGTTGTAAAAATGGATTGAGAACTTGGGGTTAGTAGATGCAAACTATTATATATGGAATGGATAAACAACAAAGTTCTACTGTGTAGCACAGGAAACTATATTCTGGGATATACCATAATGTAATAGAATATTTTTAAAAATGTATATATGTGTATAACTGAATCACTTTGCAGTACAGACAGCAGAAATTAACACATTTTAAATCAATCATACTTTAACAATAAAGAGTAAGTAGGATATTTGCCATGTAAAGCAGATGGAATTCTAGATTGAGAAGCAGAATATAATAGGTGACATATTTGAAAAACTGATAAGATTCAGATAATTTTGTACCTTAAATGATAAGGACACACTAAGTATGGAACTTCATTTTAAAAAGGAAAAGGAATATGAGTCAGCTGTTATATATTTTCACTCACGCTCAAAATTTTTTAAGTAGCATCAAACACTTTCCTTTGGGTATCCGCTCTTCCTCCAGGCCATGGACTCCTGGTCTAAGTGACCACCCCAGGTCTTCATCCTACCGCTTCCTAGAGGTCTCACAGGACGTAAACTGAGCTTCTCATTCACTGGGGTCACTGGCATGAGTAACTCAGATACTAACACCCTCACAACTGACCAGAAGGCACCAACCAGGATCCTCAGGCAGTCAGCTTTTCCTTAATTTCTGTGAATACCAAGATCCTTCCAAAACCTCTGTTGGGAAGACTGTCGACTAACCATGGTCAGCACCTGACATTTGTAGTGGATACTTGGAATGGGAAGCTAGTCCAAATTCATAACAAGACAAGGATATGGTCGGGATGGCACTTGCTGTTAGATCATCGCACTGGCAGAACAGAGCATGGATCAGATGAGGTGAGATTGGGGACCGGGAAACTGTTGCAGGAGTCTTGGCAAGGCTAATGAGAACCTGGCCTTGAAAAGTGGTTCTGAAACAGAGTTAAATAAGAGAGATATGAAGGCAGTAACACTTATAAAATGTCTTATTGGATGTGAAGACAAAGGAAGAAGGGCCTCCCAGAGTGAGTTCACTTACAACTAGTGAGTAGCATCAGCTACAGAAGACCTCTGAGCAAAGATTAGCTCAGTCTGGAATCTATTATTTGATTTTTCTGATGTGTTATCCAGATAGGAGTGTCTAATAAGAAACTAACTTCCATCTTTGCTTAAGTATATATTTGCAAGTCACCACCTTACTCCTTGGAAGAAAAGTTATGACCAACCTAGATAGCATATTCAAAAGCAGAGACATTACTTTGNTCAGTCTGGAATCTATTATTTGATTTTTCTGATGTGTTATCCAGATAGGAGTGTCTAATAAGAAACTAACTTCCATCTTTGCTTAAGTATATATTTGCAAGTCACCACCTTACTCCTTGGAAGAAAAGTTATGACCAACCTAGATAGCATATTCAAAAGCAGAGACATTACTTTGCCAACTAAGGTCCGTCTAGTCAAGGCTATGGTTTTTCCAGTGGTCACATATGGAAGTGAGAGCTGGACTGTGAAGAAGGCTGAGCGCCGAAGAATTGATGCTTTTGAACTGTGGTGTTGGAGAAGACTCTTTTTTAATATATATTTTATTTTTTTAATGAAGGACTCTTGGTCCATTTTTCTATTGAGTTGTGAGTCTTTTTATTACTAAATTTATTTATTTACTAGATTTCTAGAATTTCTTTATATTTAGGAAATGGCCTTTTCTTTTGGTTCACACAAACGTTTTTCCCAGTTTGTTGTATCTTTTTAAACTTTGTGGTTTTTAAAGGCAGAAACTGCTTATTGTATTTATTTACATATACCTTTTAAAATACATGGATTCTTAATTTTAAGTTGTCCTTAATGTTTTCTGGTCATCAAGAGTTTATTTAAAAAACCCCTCATTTTTTTTTTTCTCTCTTAGTATTCTCCTGGTTCCATTATTTTATGTTTAAATCTTGGCTTCATCTGGAATTTGTTTTAGTGCAAAGGTATGAAATAAGAATTTGACTTTATATCTCTCCAGATGGTTTTCCAGTTGTTGCCATTTATGGAGTCGTCTGTCTTTCTCCTGCTGATGTGAATGCAATGCCATTATAGTAGCATCATGTACGTACTGGAGTCTATTTCTAGATCCTTTCTTCTGTAATTCTCTTCCCCTTTGGGTATCTTATTTGGTCTTTGTCGGTCTCTAGTGCTTTTTGTCCCAGGTCCTCTTATATCACAGAAAGGAAGCTCCTGCTCTTTTGACTGCATTCTAGACTTTTGCAATGGCTTCAACTCGAATATAAACTCAGGCTTGAGAGGCTGGCTAATTAGAAAGCAGGGTGTGAGGACCAGGAAATTCCTTTCCATCATTAGCCACAATCATACTCCGTCAGGATTCAGAGGCTTCACATTGCTGCATTGGAAAGATGGCATTAAAAGTTGAGTTGACCTCCCCTCTTGTGGAGGACTGGTTGATGATAACATGATAATATCGATGATTATAAACTACCATCCTGGTGATGCTAAGCACTTTAATGTTAGTTCACTGATTCTTCTAGCAACTGATAAATTATTTAATAGCATGTTTATCCCTATATTACATAAGAAGAATGTGAAGGGAAGTGAAACTTATGAGACAGTACGAAATAGAGAAGGGATTTAGACCTAGACAGAACTGATTCCAAAACGAGGACTTTAAAAAGGTTTTTAAAAAGCTTTTAATTTTGTATTGGAGCATAGCTGATAACAATGCTGTGATAGTTTCAGGTGCAGAGCAAAGCGACTCGGCTATACAGATACATGCATCCATTCTCCCCCCAAACTTCCCTCCCATCCAGGCTGCCATTTAACTTTGAGCAGAGTTCCCTGTGCTATACAGTAGGTCCTTGCTGGTTACACATTTTCAATATAGCAATGTGTACATGTCCATCCCAAACTCCCTAACTATCCGTTCCCCTCATTCTTCACCCTGGCAACCACAAATTCGTTCTGTGAGTTCAGGGAGTCTGTTTCTGTTTGGTAAGTTCATTTGTAACATATCAAAGCTAGGACATTTATCCAGTCTGTATTGCAGAATCTTTGGCACAACATAACTAATGAAATACAGTATGTTCACTTATTGTCTCCTTCATTAATGCACTCCATAATCACTTTGGACCTCTCGGTAGTTATTAACAGGAGTTGGAAAATCATATACCTTTTGGGGCAGGCTGATGACATAGTTACCCAGATGGGGTACAATAGGGAGTGGTGGGGATTGTGGCAAATGAGAGAGCATGTGTTGTGTCTAAAGTTGGTGCCATCCCTCAGCCCAGGCCATTTTTTCCATGGAGAAGAGTGAGCTGAGCATTGCCCAATCTTCAGGTTCCCAAAAGGAACCAGAAATTCAGATCTTCAAGTGAAATCTCCTAATTTTTAGGTGTCAACAAATTATGAAAATCAATGTATGTCCTTTAAAACTCAGTACTTAATTCTAAAAGATTCCTGTTAGATAGGGCTTTAAGCAAATAGAGATATTGATTCAACCAAAATTGACTCAGCAAGGAAAGGGAATGAATTAGTGATACACATACAAGATATGAATGAATCTCAGATAATCTGAGTAGAAGAATGCAGACACAAAAAATGTGTTCAGCATACGTCCATTATTTGAAATTCTGTGACAAGTAAAATTAACACATGATGAGGGCAGGGATTAATGGGTAATGGAGTGAGTACCCTTTCAGTCATGGTAGTAACATTCTGTATCTTCACAGGGTTTGCATTAAACTGATGCATGCATTTGTCAAAACTGGGTTCAGGAGGGAAGAGACATATGTATACCTATGGCTGATTCATGTTGACGTATGGGAGAAACCAACACAGTATTGTAAAGCAATTATCCTCTAATTAAAAAGGAATAAATTAAAAAAAAACCCTAGTGAATGGGCTTCCCTGGTAGCTCAGCTGGTAAAGAATCTACCTGCAATGCAGGAGACCTGGATTCAGTCCCTTGGCTGGGAAGATTCCCTGGAGCAGGGATAGGCTACCCACTCCACTATTATTGACTGGAGAATCCCATGGACAGAGGAGCCTGGCAGGCTACAGTCCATGGGGTCGAAAACAGTCAGACACCACTGAGTGACTAAGCACAGCACGGTGAATGGACACTTGAAAAAGTATATATTCCAATGTATGTAAATTGTATACCAAAATCTATTAACACATATTGAACTCTAGTTCGGGGAAGGCAATGGCACCCCACCCCAGTACTCTTGCCTGGAAATCCAATGGATGGAGTAGCCTGGTGGGCTGCAGTCCACGGGGTCGCTAACAGTCGGACAGACTGAGCGACTTCACTTTCACTTTTCTCTTTCATGCACTGGAGAAGGAAATGGCAACCCACTCCAGTGTTCTTGCCTGGAGAACCCCAGGGATGGGGGAGCCTGGTGGGCTGCCGTCTATGGGGTCACACAGAGTCGGACACGACTGAAGTGACTTAGCAGCAGCAGCAGCAGCAGAACTCTAGTTAATGTCAATCATCCTGAAGTATTTAGGAGAAAGTATTAACATATGGATGTCTACAACTTACTTTGAGATGAATGTAAGAATAAGACGGATTAATGGAGGGATGGATAGAAAGATATGTGATACATCAAGCTTAGTAAAATGTTAATGAATCGGCGGTTGTGGTGTACTTGAAAATTTTCATTATAAAATGCTGGGGCACTTCCCTGGTGGTCCAGTGGTTAAGAATCCACCTTGCAATGCAGGAGACACAGGTTCGATCCCTGGTTGGGGAATTAAACCCATGTGCTGCATTTACTGAGCCCCTGTTCTGGAACCTGTGTGCCACAGCTAGAGAGCCCGTGTGCCACAACAAAAGATCCTGCATGCTGAAACTGAGACCCAACACAGCTAAATAAGTATTTTAAAAATATATAAGAAATGGGAAAACTAGCAACCTCCCCCAACCCAATAATAAACTATGTGTGAGCTTAGTACACACACGTGGGCGCACACACACACACACACACATCCCTGTGGGCTAGACCTGGCTCTATTCCATCAAGTGTCCTCATCGGCCCATTACATGGTGTTGTCTCTGCAAATTGATTATAAGGAGATCGTTCCTGAAGTCGAGCTCTCCACCTTGCGCGGAGCTTGATAGGTCTGGCATGGTTCAGTGGGTTAAGGTATGAGGAAATCCATCACCTGATGACATCATTAACACTTCTCCAACATGCCCTGTCGGAGATAAAAGTGAGCCTGGCCTCCTTCTCATCAATCAAGGGGCAAGAAGAAAGCCATTCTGGCAAGACAGCTCCTTCGTTCCCTCTGCTAATCCATCTTGCTACATCAGTACTCTTTCTCTGTACGTGACATTTAAATTCAGATGGGACAAATATTAGCCCGGCACAGTCCCTTAATTAGCGAACAGGGTTTCGGAAGAGTGTTTGCAGGCTGCCTTGCTGTTCCCAGTGTTGGCTAAGGAGACAACAACCTTCACTCCCGGGCAGCATTTCAGGGCAAGGGGCCGTGTGTGGGTTGAATACCCATTGTGTGTCCTTGGCTGTGTCTGGGAAAATAGAAACTATGCTCAAGGAGTGTCAGAGTCTTGGAGGCAGTGCCAGAACTGCACGGAAAAGGGAACAGGATGGAGTAATGTTCCCTCTAAACACAGTCTCTCAAAGCTGCACCTTTGCAATGATTTTAAAAGGTAACCTGTCATCATAACAAGAGTTAAGACTATGATGCATATGATTAGACGAAGCAAGGGTCAGTTTTGTAAGCATGTGATTGATGCATCAGAGGTTAAACCTGGAGATGTTTCGAGACTGTAGTCAGAGTAGCACCTTTTTATGGGCTCTTCTCTTACGCTAGTTGAATTATTCACTGGACTATTCACTCCTTCTCCCTGGAGGAGGATAATGCTTCCTCTTCTCGATTATGTCATACTTTTGACCTCCTTTGGCCAATGAAATGGGAGCAGAAGTGACATGAGTCACTTCCAAGCAGGAGATTTAGGGGCTGCATTCTCGTTTTCCCTCTGCCAAAGCCATGTCTCAGACTGCGGCTGTTCCAGCAGCCTAGGGCCCAGAGAGAAGAGACGTGGAGCAGAGCTCTGTGCTCGCTGTGGTGGATTTACAAGATGAAGGAGATACAAATATTTGTCACTGTCAAGGCATTGGGCTACTGGGGTCATTTGTTATGGCAGCATCACCTAGCCTACCCTAACTGATGCAATCCCCAGCTAACAAAGGAGGTTCCTTCTTGACATGATTGCATCTCCACAAAACGTCTGCCTAGTTTTGGAAAAGCGAGGACTACACAGTAGAAATTAGCTTGGAAAAAGACAATATAATTTAGATGTAATTACGTGTTGTGAGTGTGGAAAGAGACCAGGTGGGCTGGTGGAGGTGGGCATGGCTGCTAGGGATGACGGAGCGCAGGGCAGTGGTCTAGGGTTCTGGCCTTGGGTTCAGAATATGCTTTTCACTAGCTGTGTGTGTCTAGTCACTCAGTGGTGTCCGACTCTTTGTGACTAGCTTTGTGGCTTTGGACCAAACTTGGTGTCTCCACTTCTTTGTGCCCAATAGATGGAGTTTTTGTGAACTAAGAACTGGATTGATTGTAACGTGTATCATCAGGATTCAGTTTTTTTTTTTTTTTTCCCCTTTTCTTTCGTCTCCTTTTCCTCCTCCTCTCCTATGTGGTCTGAATAATAATTTGGAGGAGTGGTGGATGATCAGGAAGTGTAGCATATGCCTGGAGATAAGGTTCTAGCCCTATTGAAGGGCCTTATCCTCTGTTTCCAGCAGACACATTTGGACGGCAGCTTTGCCATTCATTTAGCTGCTTAGACCTTTGGATGAACCAAAGGGAGGTGGGGTGAATACACAGATCTTCCCTCAAAAAATTTTTTTTCTAAATGCATAAAATAGAATAATCAGAATTACAAAGTTTATTGCTGGCAAAACATTTAAAAAATACAAATATGTTTGTAGAATAACACACATTTCTTTATTAGTGTGTTAAATATAACTGGAACTATTGGCAGATCTAATAACTATTGATATCAGAATTCTGCTGATCATAATATTTTTCCACGACTTCAACACTTGTATTGTGATGGGAAAATATCTGTGGTTTCCTGTGGTGACAAAGTCAGAATAAGGTAAATACAATTGTGCTTGTTTGTCTACATTCAGTTGAAGGAAATAAAAACTTTCAGCTAGAGGTTACTGAAAACTTTTTTCTAATTTGTTCCCATTCAAGTTCACAGGTTCCCTAAATTCTGTTCGGGACATCTTGAGGGTCTGTGGACTTCAGGTTAAGAACTCCTGCATTAGCTTCATTTTCTTTTTTAAAATTTATTTTTAATTGAAGGATAGTTGCTTTTTAAAATTTATTTTTTAATTGAAAGATAATTGCTTTTCAGAATTTTGTTGGTTATTTAGCTGCATTTTCTTAAGAACATTATGTCCCTTTTCTGAACCTCAGTGTCCTCACTTGCAAAATGAGTGCCTTGCCCTTGATATTCTTTCTAAGCATGGGATTTGATAATCCTCAGGTGAGGAGCCCTTGTGGGACTCGGCCTCCCTGGATAATGGATTNTTTGAGTGAACTCCGGGAGATGATGATGGACAGGGAGGCCTGGCGTGTTGCAATGCATGGGGTCGCAGAGAGTCGGACACGACTGAGTGACCGAACTGAACTGAACATATGCTAAGAACCATGAACATGAATAGCTTTGCCCATCATCAGCCAGAGCTGGAGCAAGACACTGGAATGAAGATACTGAATAGTCTAAATGTGTTTGTAAGGAAATTTATTTTAGAACCTCATGGGCTATACTGAACATTTTAAAATCATTTTTCACAAACTATATGAAAATTCCAAATATTCCTCAAGTATATGTTTTATGAGAGACATCACTGTGTATCAGAATGGTTCTTAGCTTTGGCTTTTTTTTTTTTTTCAAGACAAGAGTCGATTGAAATTCCTTACCAGCCGCATGACATGAGTCACGCTGTTTTATATTCCTATGGATTTGGTTAACTCACATATCAAAACTGGAAACATAATACCAATTTTACAGAGTTGTTTTGAGGATTAAATAAAATAATCTATGAGAAAGTACTAGAAATAGGCAGAAGCTCCTTTCCTTGCAAAGGATTAGTTTGCAAAAGGTTGATCTTAAGCTAGTGTGTTTAAAATCCAAAGGGGACCCATTCTTTTAGCTTGTGGTCCCAATGCATTTCCTTAAAATGACTTAAAACTAAACATAATCTTATCCTCTTTGCTGATATGCACTTATTTAGAAATATTTTTCAAAACCTGATTGTTTCATGAATATGAAATGTGTGAATAAGGCCACTTTCTCCATGATCTCTGCACAAGTGAAAGTGGATTTCCTAGAATATGGCAGTAACACTTACCGCCTCATCACTAGTTTTAATTTGGAAACTTTGAAAAAGCTTTGAGTCTGTCGAATTTCTACCAGTTTGAAGCAATCATCCTAAATGTATAAAACCAGCACACCCAATTTTTTAAAGCCTTTTCAGTTACAAACCCATTGCCTCCCTTCTCACATCCTAACCCAGGGGTTCACACTGGCTGCAGAATAGAGTCACTGGGAAAGTAAAATTTATTAAAAACAAAAAAATTAACCAACTTGGACATGACTTAGCTACCGAACAACAACAAAAATTAAACAATCTGCAGATCTCATCTCAAGAAATGATCATTTCATTGGTATGGTATGAAATAGGCTCAGTCCCACACTCAAAAGCTGGTTCATTTCTTCAATCACTTTTTCTTAGCTCTTGCCTGTTAATTTTAGTGGTACAGACACAGGGCTTCCTTCAAGTGTTTCATGATTTACAAAATGTGCTCTGGATTCATTGAAAAATGAGTCACTCCACACTCTTCTGCAATACTCATCCATTTCTTCATCACTTTTAATTTATAAAAATTGTATCTACTTTTCATCCCATCATGTCTTTTCATTTGGCACTTATTTTGTACTTATCTACCAGGATGGGGGTGTTCATGATAATGAGAGACTAATATATGCACAGCAGACTTCCTGTCTATGACTCACAACATGTAATAACCAAAAATGACCTACGCGTGTGTATTGGTGGTAGGTGCCTTTAATTGCAGCACCATTTCATTCACAAAATGAGAGTCTATGAATTGAACGTTTATGAGTGGAAAAGCTTCTGTGAAATGCCATTTGCAGCAACATGGATGCAACTGGAGATGATCACACTAAGTGGAGTCAGTCAGAAAGAGAAAGACAATACTGTATGATACCAGTTATGTGTGGAATCTAAAATATGATAGAAATGAAGCTATCTATGAAATAGACTCAAGGATAAAGAAAACAGACCCAAAGTTGCCAAGGAGAGAGAAAGGGAAATGGGGAAGGGATGGACTGGGAATTGGGGTTAGCAGATGCAAACTATTATATGTAGTATGGATAACAGCACAGAGAACTATATTCAATGTCCTATGATAAACTGTAATGGAAAAGAATATAAAGAAAGAATGTGTATATACATATGTATAACTAATCACTTTGCTATACAGCAGAAATTAACACAACATTGTAAATCAACTATAGTTCAGTTTAAAAAAAGCTTCTATACTATATATATAACAGCCACTCAATACATATTCATTTCCTCTCTAGATCATGCTCTTTCTCCGCTTCTCCCTTTCCTATCATTCACCTTTGAATTTAAAAAAAAAATGCCTTAGGTGGACCTTAAATTGTCTAGCCTTAAATTCTAATCTCTTGAGGGCTTCTTCCATAGTTGAGTTTCTTCTTCTGGTAGAATAAAAGAGAATTTTCATGCACGAGCAAAGATCCCAAGGGTATTCACCTCCCATTTACTCACAGAGACAGTGATAGCAACGCCTTTGAAAGTGTTGATGTTCAATCAGAGCACAATGAGCGAATGAGATAAAACACTGTGTGAGATGGTTGTGTGTGAATTGATGGGGGGTGGGGGAGGGATGGTGATGGTTCTAGACAGGACAAGGTTCCTTGTTTCTCATCAGAAATAGACACCTCTTGGTGTGTTTTAAAGGAATGTATGTGATGGGTCCTTCACTCCCCCAGCATTAGGCAGGAACCACAGCTGATTGGAAAAGCTGAGTCTCATTTTGAACAGCTTCTCTAGTAAAAACCAGGAGAGAGAAGGAAAGTGTTTCCATTATTATAAACAAAAGGGAGATTGGAGACAAATGACTATTTAAGATGTTTCAAAACACTAAGGAGAAAGAAAGATAGAGGAACACAATCCTTACACAATGTGTGTGTGTCCCAAGTTGCTTCAGTCATTTCTGACTCTTTGCAACCCTATGGACTATAGCCTGCCAGGCTCTTCCATCTAAGGGAGTCTCCAGGCAAGAATACTGGAGTGGGTTGCCATACCCATCTCCTGCATTGGCAGGTGGGTTATTTACCACTAGAGCCACTTGGGAAGCCCCCCACCCTTACACAATATCGAGGGATACAAATAACACACCTGCACAACTAAAATGACTTCATTCAAAATACTGTGTTCAAGAAGAGAAAGTATGGGGTTTGGAGTGAAGGAGGACCAAATTTTGGTTTTGATATCAAGCCTTCATATTTTGGTGCACTTTTTAGAAATAACTTAATCCTTCTGCAAATCAGTTTCAAAGTGAAATGACAATAAGTAGACCAGTTCAGCATATTTCCTCCCAAGCAGGTTGTCTGTGTGAAGGACACTGACAGTGTAGACCATCAGCCAAGTCAAACCCACTTCTATATTTCTGCCTCTCCTGCAATATGGTACAAATCTCATGTCCACACATTTTTGCTGCTTGATTCAGAATCAGTCTAGGCGCCTAATGACTATCTGAAACCATATCCAGCCTCTGCACCCCAACACTGGGTGAAATCTTGAAGACAGAGTTTTGGGTGAAGTAGAAAAGAATGACTTTATTGCTTTACCAGACAAAGGGGGCCACAGTAGGCTAATATGCTGACAAAATGCTGTGTCCCAGCTAGGAGGGGGATAGTAAGGGGTTTTATAGTAAGGGTTCAAAGAGGAGGGCATGATCAGAATGTGGACATTCTTTTGATTGGTTGGTGGTGAGGATAAGTGGGTGTCAGCATCATCAACCTTCTGGTTCCAACCAGCCTGGGGTCTACATGCTTGTGCCCAGCATAGAGTTAACTTCTTCCACCTGATGGGGCTTTCAGTATCTGCAAAACAGCTCAAAGATATTGTTGTATGCATCATTTGAGGAGGAACAGGAATCTGCTCCAAGGTTGTACTGCTGTTTCTTGATTGCTCCTTCTTTGTCTCTGCATCCTCTCTTTTCCTTAATTAGCAATGGTTTGAACTTGCTCCTTGGAATTCAGGGAAGGTCAGAGGGGCCAAATAAAGTATATTTCCTGTAACTAAGAAATTAAGGACACAGAAAGGTTTCAATGCCCAGGAGCCCCACAGGGTTCCACATGGTATCATAGCCAACGAATTCATATCAGATTCTTTCTTATATTTTACCCCTGAAAACAACAAAAACTTCAGCATTACAAAGTGCTTCAATCTTGTAAAATTTGCATTACAAAATAGCTCTCTTGGCTTTGTGTCTAAATGATATTCAGATTATTCTATAGCTGTCCACAATAATATATTGATACTTACATTACAAAGGATCCTTTTACATAATTTTTCAAAATAACTCTTAGTTTAAACATCACTTCGGTAAAAACTAGTTGCAGATTTCTAACAGCAATTGTTTGTTTTTCCTGCCCTTCTTTGAGGTGGAAGTTGATTCTCCAATAAACATTCAAACAGGGCAGACAGATGTCTACAGCATCTTGAAGAAGTGTAAAAATGAAAATAGCTTTGTACTATATGGCAATATTGAGATTGACTTATGCAATTTTAAAAGTAAAGAATAAAGTTTTCTAGAATTCTTTTGCTTTCTCTAAAGGACAAAAAAACAGAAACCATTTTGGAAAATGATATACTCAATTAGATCAGAATATTTCAGATCAGTACAGTTATTCAGTTGTCTGACTCTATGATCCCATGGACTGCAGAACACCATACTTCCCTGTCTTTCACCAACTCCCAGAGCTTGCTCAAACTCATATCCATTGAGTCAGTGTTCCCATCCAACCATCCCATCCTCTGTTGTCCCCTTCTTCTCCTGCCCCCAATCTTGCCCAGCATCAGGGTCTCTTCCAAGAGTCAGTTCTTCACATCAGGTAGCCAAAGTATTGGAGCTTCAGCTTCGGCATCAGTCCTTCCAATGAGTATTCAGGACTGATTTTCCCTAGAATTGGCTGGTTTGATATCCTTGCAGTCCAATGGACTTTAAAGAGTCTTCTCCAACACCACAGTTCAAAAGCATCAATTCTTCAGTGCTCAGCTTTCTTTAGAGTCCAACTCTCACATCCATGCATTACTAATGGAAAAACCATAGTTTTGACTAGACAGACCTTTGTCAGCAAAGTAATGACTCTGCTTTTGAATATGCTGTCTAGGTTTGTCTTAGCTTATCTTCCAAGGAGTAACGCTGTGGGCTGTAGCCTACCAGGCTCCTCCGTCCATGGGATTCTCCAGACAAGAATACTGGAGTGGGTTGCCATCTCCTTCTCCAGGGGATCTTCCCGACCCAGGGATCGAACCCAGGTCTCCCGCATTGGAGGCAGACGCTTTAACCTCTGAGCCACCAGGGAAGCCCTCCAAGGAGTAAACGTCTTTTAATTTCATGGCTGCAGTCACTCTCTGCAGTGATTTTGGAGCACAAGAAAATACAGTCCGTCACAGATTCCATTGTTTCCCCATTTATTTTCCATAAAGTGATGGACCAGATGCCATGATCTTAATTTTCTTAATGTTGAATTTTTAAGCCAACTTTTTCACTCTCCTCTTTCCATTTCATCAAGAGGCTCTTCAGTTCCTATTTGTTTTCTGCCATAGGGGTGGTGTCATCTGCATATCTGAGGTATTGATCTTTCTCCCAGCAATCTTGATTCCAGCTTGTTCTTCATCGGTCTGGTAGTTTGCATGACATACTCTGCATATAAGTTAAATAAGTAGAGTGATAATATACAGCCTTGGTATACTCCTTTCCTGATTTGGAACCAGTCCCTTTTTCCATGTCCAGTCCCTACTATTGCATCTTGACTTGCATACAGATTTCTCAGGAGGCAAGTCAGGTGGTCTGGTATTTTCAAATGAGTCAGCTCTTCATATCAGGTGGCCGAAGTATTGGAGTTTCAGCTTCAACATCAGTCTTTCCAATGAATATTCGGGACTGATTTCCTTAAGAATGGACTGGTTGGATCTCCTTGCAGTCCAAGGGACTCTCAAGAGTCTTCTCCAACACCACAGTTCAAAAGCATCAATACTTCAGCCCTCAGCTTTCTTTATAGTCCAACTCTCACATCCATACATGACTACTGGAAAAACCATAGCCTTAACTAGATGGACCTCTGTTGGCAAAGTAAAGTACTGTCTCTGCTTTTCAACATGCTATCTAGCTGGTTCATAACTTTTCTTCCAAGGAGTAAACATCTTTTAATTTCATGGCTGCAGTCAACTTCTGCAGTGATTTTGGCACCTCCCCCCTCAAAAAAATAAAATCTGCCACTTTTTCCACTGTTTCCCCATCCTTTTACCATGAAGTGATGGGACCGGATGCCATGATCTTCGTTTTCTGAATGTTGAGCTTTAAGCCAACTTTTTCACTCTCCTCTTTCACTTTCATCAAGAGGCTCTTTAGTTCTTCTTCACTTTTTGCCATAAGGGTGGTGTCATCTGCATATCTGAGATTATTAATATTTCTCCTAGAAATCTTGATTCCAGTTTGTGCTTCATCCAGCCCAGAGTTTCTCATGATGTAGTCTGCATATAAGTTAAATAAGCACAGGGATAATATACAGCCTTGATGTACTCCTTTTCCTATTTGGAACCAGTCTGTTCATCCATCTGTTGCTTCCTGACCTGCATACAGATTTCTCAGTAGGCAGGTCAGGTAATTTGGTATTCCTATCTTTTTCAGAATTTTCCACAGTTTATTGTGACTCCACACAATCAAAGGCTTTGGCATTGTCAATAAAGCAGAAGTAGATGTTTTTCTGGAACTCTCTTGCTTTTTTGATGATCCAGCGGATGTTGGCAATTTGATCTCTGGTTCCTCTGCCTTTTCTAAAACCAGCTTGAATATCTGGAAGTTCATGGTTCATGTATNTGTAAGATGAATGCAATTGTGGGGTAGTTTGAACATTCTTTGGCATTGCCTTTCTTTGGGATTGGAATGAAAACTGACATTTTCCAGTCCCGTGGCCACTGCTGTGTGTTCCAAATTTGCTGGCATATTGAGTGTAGCACTTTCACAGCATCATCTTTTAGGATTTGAAATAGCTTAACTGGAATTCCATCACCTCCATTATCTTTGTTCATAATGATGCTTCCTAAGATCTGCTTGACTTTAGTATCAATTCTTTGACACTCAACTTTCTTTATGGTCCAACTCTCACATCCATACATGACCACTGGAAAAACCATAACTTTGACTATATGGACCTTTGTGAGAAAGTAATGTCTCTGCTTTTTAATATGTTCCCTAGGTTTCTTTTCTTAATCTAAACATCAGAATATTTAAGAATCTCATTTCTCACATTGCTTCACTTATTGGCTATGATGTCTTTTGAAATCTATTCCCAGCCTTGATTTTTGCCTCAAATCCCTTACTACATTTTAACTGTATACTGGACATGTCCTTTCAGATATCTCTCATCTAAAGGGGAGTCAAAGTGGTGAAGGAATAGGTGGACATGGAGTACATCTCTCTCCACAGATGCATGAAAAATACATCTCAGATGCAGAGGATCTTGCTGAGAACCAGGTGAGTACTGGCTGGAGTCTCTGACCACTGGAAAGGGATATGCAGATCCATGAAAAGCTTGACAAAATGAAAAGATAGAGAAATATTTTGTGAATGAAAGAACAAGGTAGACACCCACAAGGCCAAATAAACAAAGAGAAAAGAGG
>SJYX01019355.1:0-18755 GCA_006410675.1 Oreotragus oreotragus | reverse complement strand
AAGACTCTTGAGAGTCCCTTGGACTGCAAGGAGATCCAACCAGTCCATTCTGAAGGAGATCAACCCTGGGATTTCTTTGGAAGGAATGATGCTAAAGCTGAAACTCCAGTACTTTGGCCACCTCATGCGAAGCATTGACTCATTGGAAAAGACTCTGATGCTGGGAGGGCTTGGGGCCAGGAGGAGAAGGGGATGACCGAGGATGAGATGGCTGGATGGCATCACAGACTCAATGGACGTGAGTCTGAGTGAACTCTGGGAGTTGGTGATGGACAGGGAGGCCTGGTGTGCTGCGATTCATGGGGTCGCAAAGAGTCGGACACGACTGAGCGACTGAACTGAACTGATGTTATAATCTGTTTCATGGCTGGTTAATTATTAACAGTTCCATTGATCTGTTGATTTTTGCACAGGTTATCAATTTGTTTGGGCTTTCCTGATAGCTCAGTTGGTAAAGAATCCTCCTGCAATGCAGGAAACCCCAGTTCGATTCCTGGGTTGGGAAGATCCCCTAGAGAAGAAATAGGCCATCCACTGCCATTTTCTTGGGCATCCCTTGTGACTCAGCTGGTAAAGAATCCACCTACAATGTGGGAGGCCTGGGTTCGATCCCTGGATTGGGAAGATTCTCTGGAGAAGGGAAAGGCTACCCGTGCCAGTATTCTGGCCTGGAGAATCTCATGGATGGTATACTCCGTGCAGAGTTGGACATGACTGAGTGACTTTCACTTTCAGTTTGCTTGAAATAAGTTTTAAATTGCATCTTGATATTTGATGGAGGGAATGCCCCTTCACTGTTTTTATTTTTCAAAAAACCTTTGTGTTTGTATAGTCTGCTCATCCAGAGGAGCTTTAGAATAATTTTTTCATGTTTTTCCCACTGAAAAGAACTCATGCATTTAAACTATTTTGTGTCTCTTCATTTAGTTAGATCTTATTTTACATTTTCAATAGTTGTCTAGTTTTAGTCATACAAGTTTCACACATTTTTTGTCATAGTTATTTGTCATCATTTTGTATTCTTGATTGCTACTCTGAATACTATGATATTTTCCAGCTCATTCTACTGGCGTATATCTTTTAAATAGTTTTTCCAGTTGCTTTTAGTAGTTTACACCATCAGTTTTGGCACCAGAGGGAGCTGTGGTGTAGTGGAAAGAGACCTTGTCAGTGATAAGGCCTGAGTCTTGACTCTGTAAATTATTTCCCCTGTAGCCTTGACCAAATCATCTATGAAATGGGAAAATCCCTCCCTCCTCTCACAGGGTGTTGGGAAAACTCACTGAGAAACATTACGGTCCATAAGCCCCTTGGCAGATGATCTGAAGGGATTGAGATTGGGAACCCTTAGAGGGTGAATAGGCATTCAAATTATATACTGTGGGCACCTTATGCGTGTTAAGCACTACCTAGATGTGAGGCATCACTTAATGAGAAATATCCTATCTCAAGATGAGGAAAAGAAAAATATCATTAACAGCATTTATAGGACTTGATATTAAAGTTAGCTTTCTATTTTTATGCATTTAAACATCACATGAGTTGAGGGGATAGATTATTAAAATGGCATCATGGTGATGTGAAACTAATAGTGATGCGGAAGCCAGGGAATGTGGGTCCTATTCCCCACTGTGCAACTTTGTTGGGTGATCTGAGTGGTTCAGTCTTTTAGGACCTCACTTTGCTAATAAGTAAAGCAGAGGATCAGGTATGAATCAAGACAGTACAGATGGATTGAAGATTCTTTCTGCAAATCGAATGAAGGTACTAAGTGGAATGCCTGGTTTATTCTGCATGTACTTGATGGTTCTCTAGAGTGAGTTCCAGTGACTTAGGCAGATATATGATAGCTGATTTGAGTGGGTTTCATGCACTGTCTAAAATTATCATCACTGGTAGATTAAAATCCATGAATCTATGAATCTTCCAGGAAAGAAGGAAAGCTTTTTTTTTTTTAATGTAAATAACAACTGTAAAAATGCTGCAGGATTTTTTAAAAATTCAAAAACATTTTAAAAACTCTTCAAACTGTTCATGTTCTTTTTTTTAGACTATTAAAGTGTTGACAGACTCTTAACTAGAGCCTTGGGAGGGACAGTGCTGTAATCCAATGAATAACATCCACGCATACAGGATCATGTTGGATATGATCACTCATTACCATTGTGAGAGAAGGATGATTAAACTAATAGTTACTGGGAGACATTTCTGGTGACAGGAGGCAATGATGAAAATAAATGGACTTCAATATACATTTAGAATCGGGAATAATGGGACGTGGCAGGAAGCCAATAAATGAACATGGCCCTCCGCTCTGATCAATGAATTACTTTCCTCTCTCTCTCCCTCCTCTTGAGAGCAGCACAGGAACCTTAATGAAAAATCAATAGCCCTCTGTAATTCAAAACTGGAATCAATGGTTTGACCTGACTTTTTTTCCCTCCTAGGAGAATCAGCTCAAGACAGAGTTCAGTTGTAAGGAGCAGTTCTTCAAAAAGCCTACAGAAGAAACCTGATGGCAGTCCCACAGCAATTTATGCCTGTTATGGGCAAGGCTTTTCTTCTTTGGCAATGCGAAAAGGATTGAGACTTCAGATTTACTTTCCCCATCAGTTCTTCCCTTTAATCCCTATCTTAAAAATTATATGCAGACATCATTAGTTTTGTTCTCTTAATGTTTCTATGGCAGTTAACTGCTTTCAGTGCTGCCTACATTTAAAACACAGGTTTATAGCTCAGGGTGCTGTCTTTAGACCCACCTGGGATCCAAAAGGAACCAATTTTTCCAGGGTGAATACCTTCTCCAGCATCTGTGAACTGTTATGTCTGTGCTCAAAACAAGGCAGAGCCCACACGCCCTCATCCTAAAAGCAATCAGTACAGGCCAAAAGGAAATTAGGATATAGGTTTTAAATTGTGTTTTCCGCTTTTTGAAAAACTTTTCATTTTATATTGGAGTATAGTTGATTAATGGAGCTTCTTGGTGGCTCAGACAGTAAAGAATCTACCTACAATGCAAGAGACCTGGGTTCGATCCCCAGGTTGGGAAGATCCCCTGGAGGAGGGCATGGCAACCCATTCCAGTATTCTTGCCTGGAAAAATCCCATGGACAGAGGAGCCTGGTGGGCTATAGTCCATGGGGTTACAAAGAGGTGGGCACAACTGAGCAACTAATACACACATACACAGAGTTGATTAAGAAAGTTGTGTTACTTCCAGGTGTACAGCAGAGTGAGCAGTTATATATATATACGTATATCTATTCTCTTGCAAATTCTTCCATTTAGGTTGTTATATAACACTGAGCAGAGTTCCCTGTGCTATATAGTAGGCCTTTGTTGGTTATGCATTTTAAATACAGTCGCGTGTACATGTCAGTCCCAAACTCTCAATCTAGTCCTCTCCCCGACCCTTCCCCTGTGGTAAACATAAGTTATTTCTCTAAGTCTGTGAGTCTCTTTCTGTTCTGTAAATAAGTTCATTTGCATCATTTTTAAAAATATTTTGCATGTAAGTGGTATCATACTATTTCCTGTTTCTGTCTGACTTCACTCGGTATAACAGTCTCCAGGTCCATCCATGGAGCTGCAAACGGCATTATTTCATTCTTATTAATGGCTGAGTAATATTCCATTGTACATATGTACCGCCTCTTCTCTATCCATTCATCTGTTGATGTATACTTAGGTTGCTTCTGTGTCTTGGCTTTTGTAGACAGTGCTGCAATGAATGAACACTGGGTGCGTGTATCCTTTTGAGCCCTGTTTTTCTCCTGGTGTATGTCCAGGAGTGAGACTGCAGGATTATATGGTAGCTCTATTTTTAGTTTTTAAGGAACCTCCATACTGTTCTCCAAAATTCTGTACCTATTTACATTCCAACTAAATAGTGTTTTCTGCTTTTCATTTCAAATATATCATAATACAGAACAGAGGTTCTTGGGGTCTCTATTAGACCATATTCAGTGATATGCCAGTAACTCTTCAACAACTGGCTCTCTTGTTAAGGAAAGCCCTTCCTTGTAGAGTTTGCTAATTTCCTTGGTGTAAATATTCACATTATGGCTAATTTCACACTATCAACATGTCTATCATTGAACATGGAGTTCGGATGAGATACACACAAAGGACAACTTAATATCTGGTGTGAGCTGGTCCCAGGATAGTGCTGTGACTACTTGGTATCTTTGCACAAATTAGGCAATAGCACCCACTCCGGGGAGGTACAGCATGGCTTAGTCAGTGGTATGGGGATGGAGTTAGGTCCCCAGATCACCCCTTGGCAGTGTCTTAATCTGCACAACCAGATGTGAGCTCTGGAAGTTCTCACCTCGGGGCTCCATAAACCTTGAGAGGCCTGTGGATAGCTTCTTACCATGTAGTCACATGTGTGTGTGTATGTATGTTCTTTATCTAAGGGGCAGACTCATGGCTTTTATCAGATTTTTAAGAGTTCCTAATTCAAAAAGTTAAATCCTTCAAAATTCTAACTATATTGCTAGGAATCTAAGGATTTTGGAACTACTTTTAAATGCACTTTCAAAGGATATGGAGTCACAAGATCTAGTAAGGGTCCTGACTTTGCATCTTTCTAGGAGGAAATATGGAGAAGGAAATGGCAGCCCACTCCAATAATCTTGCCTGGAAAATCCCTAGGACAGAGGAGCCTGGTGGGCTACAGTCCATAGGGTTGCAAAGAGTCTGAAGTGACGTAGCTTGCCGGCACGCAGGAAGAAAGACCGAATAATTTTGCAACTAGAACAAAAATAGAATTTTGATAGGTCTACCTATTTTTAAATACCTCATGGATTTATGGAATATTCATATTGTGTATAATGATGCAGTCAGAAGGCAATAGGATTTGATTTTTCTGCATTCATCCCATACCAACGTCAATAACAGTCATTTAGAAAATAGGGAAATAGTCATCCCTTTCTGTCCTTTGTTAGTGGCACAGAGCACTTGAAGAATCACCGAATTCTTTTCTGTCTTTGCCCCGGGGCTGGGCTTGCACCCAATTTTTGGTCATATTGCTTAGGCTCATCCTGCACCATTTCTAGCATTTGGAGAGTGTTTCTCATGGCAGCATCTAATCTCTGAGGCTGCTGTTTGAGGGCAAGTAATGATGAAGGGAAAACACTGATCTCCATTCCTGTGGCTGAGGCTACATAAACCTGAGTGTTACATGTATAGAGGTTTAAAAGTGCATTCCTGCTTCATATTTTAATTTAATTTAGCCAGTGGTGAGGCTGACAGGGCAGTTCTCGCTCTTGTTATTTTGTAGTGATTCAGACAGCTGAAGGACATGCCCAAGGAAGCTGAGAATATGAAGACGGGTCAGGTGGAAAACCCAACTCTTCTCAAATTTGTCTAAAGCTCTTCTCACTACTGTGCGAAAGAGTTGATGCTTTTGAACTGTTGGAGAAGACTCTTGAGAGTCCCTTGGACTGAAAGGGGATACAACCAGTCAATCCTAAAGGAAATTGGTCCTGAATATGCCTTGGAAGGATTGATGCTGAAGCTGAAACTCCAATACTTTGGCCACCTAATGTGAAGAATTGAGTCACTGGAAAAGACCCTGATGCTGGGAAAGTTTGCAGGCAGGAGGAGGAGATGACAGAGGATGAGATGGTTGGATGGCATCACCAACTCGATGAACATGAGTTTGAGCAAGCTCCCAGAGTTGGTGATGGACAGGGAAGCCTGGTGTGCTGCAGTCCATGGGGTCACAAAGAGTCGAACACGACTGAGCAACTGAACTTCTCACTACTCCTATTGTCACATTGTCATCATTTCCTGCTTGTTTCAAGGGTTGAGGGTTCAAGCAGTCACATGTTCCAGTGAGCCAATGGTGTGCTGAAGGTAAACCTCAGGTCTGCTGGTTGGAGTGTAGTTATTTTGATATTCTGGGTGACATTTCTTAAGGCAACATGTTTTATGAGCAAGGGCTTCAGAGAAACACAAACCTGGGATTGAATTCTGGCTCTGCTTTTTCACTGGTTCTGTAACCAGTGTCAGTCTCAGTTTCGTCTTCTCTGAAACAGGGGCAGCAGCAGTTCCCTGAAGATTGTTGTGAAGATTAACTACATAAAGCACGTAGTCCATGCCCAAAAGGCACACAGTAAGCATTCATTAAACTAACTATATTAATTATTAATAATATGCTCAACATTCTAATTCATTTACTAGAAAACAATGGCTGTCCAGAAGTTCAAGGTCATAAATTATTTGACAAGCTCTATTTGAAAATGAAATCGCCAAGCAAGAATACCCAAGTGGGTAGCCAATCCCTTGTCCAGAGAATCTTCCTGATCCTGGGACTGAACTCACGTCTCCTGCATTCCTGCATTGCAGGCAGATTCTTTATCTGAATCACCAGGGAAGCCCCAAGATATACGTAAAATGTTCCAAATTTCCAAATAGGGCCACGTGCATGCACGCTAAGTCACTTCAGTTGTGTCTGACTCTGCAGCCCCATGGACCATAGCCTGCCTGGCTCCTCTGTCCGTGGGATTCTCCAGGGAAGAATACTGGAGTGGGTTGCCATGCCCTCCTCCAGGGGACCTTCCTGACATGGCCTACCATATCTTTGTTTCTGTTCTTTAAATACCAGGGGAGGCACCCAAAGAGGGCTAATGTACCAAAGAAAAAAATAAAATAGAACAAACCCTCATCTCGTTCAAACCACACAACTCTAAGGTATTTCTGCTAAGGTTCTTGATGACCTTCTTTTCCAGCTCTAAGTCCAAAACACCCACTGGCATCTCTACTTATTTTTGTGGACTAGTCCTCCAAGCATTTGCTCAGTGACATATCATTACATAATATTTCTGTTCTCGGTTAATATGGTCCACAGTATTGCTGAGTTACAAGTACTTTCTTTTATCACAAACATCCTGCTGTTACTGTCAGTGATAATCTATTCTTTTCTCCTGCATTTTTTTCCCCGTGAATGTGTGGAAGATTTCTCCTCTGCTGGACAGATCCCTTCTGCTTCTGTGCCCCTGCTTCTGCCATGTCGTCTGTTTGCTGAAAGTCTGGGCTGCTGGCAAGAAGGCAGGCTCCATTCGTTGGCATGAAGCAAAGCACACCCCACTGTTGCCAAGTGACCATGCATCACTACGCTTGTATTTTAGGTTTCCGGGTGTCTTATCCTTTGACATCTTAAGTCCAGGTGGGGAGGAGCAGTGTTTGCAATGTTCGGGAGGCTGGGGCAGATGGACGCATTCCTGGAAGGGGGGCCCTGGGAGCTGGCGCAGGAGGACAGAATCTGTATCGTTTCTCCTCCACCAAGGTCATAGCAGGGTTCAGTTGGCATCAGCCACCCCCCTTTCCCTCCTTCCTTCCAAAAAACCTGTTCCAGTTGTCAAAGAGGCTTCCTGTAATTCCTCAAGAGAATTTTTCAGATTTTCCCATTGCATTATAAAGGCAAATTATCCCCCCCTTTTTTGACTCAATTTTTAAAAAAGATTTCTTATTCTCCCTCCCTTCCTTCGCTGCTTGCTTCCCTTCTCTTTCTTTCTTTTCCTTCCTACCTTCCCCTTCCCTCCTTCTTTCTTTCTTTCTCCCCCTCCTCTGTAGAGTTATCTTTATTTGTAAATTTTAAGATCAAGAACTCTGGAGCTAGACAGCCCGATTTTGAATTCCAGCTCTGACACTTATCAGCTGTCTGTGGTACCTCTCTGTGACTCAGTTCACTCATCTGTAAAATCTGGATACTAATAGAACTTAATTTATAGGGTGTGCTGATGATGGAGTTGATATATGCATGACCATCACATAGTGGATCATAAGTGTTGGCTATTATTCATTTATTTATTTATTATTGTACAACCCAGATTTGTAGCACATTGACTAGAGACATTTTAGGATGTGCTATGATGAGTTTTAAACTTAGAAAAGATAAATATAAATAAAATGCAGTTTTAAAATTTCTGTGAGCATTCAACCTTAAAGAAAAAAATAAAGAAAAAAAGAGAAAACATATTTAACAAAAAAAGCATTTTCTAGAACATACTTTGGTGTTGCCATTTTTAGGAGTGAGAAGCACAATTATCCAACCTTGGGTACTGTTAGCTTTGGTTGCGTGTACCATATTAAAATATGTAGGTAACTAAATACAAACGTAGGTTTTCATTGCAATCTGCTGAATGTATTTTAGGGGTTTTAGTCCCAGCTGTTCCATGTATATTTAGTTAAATAATGTAGCTCTATAAGAACAAGTGTTATGCTATTTTTAAAGACACATTGTTTTTTAATTAGCTGTGCGTATATGTTTTGTTTTATTCTGAGTAGAAAGTACTCAGACTCAGGGCTTTCTGTGCATGGCTGTCTCCATAACACGTGAGCACCACTGGATGCCAGAGAGTGGATTTTCTCTTATGCTTTTCCCCAAAACAAAGCTGTTGATAAGACACTGAACTCAGGTCATTTTTCTAATGCTTCCATGGAATTCTCCAGGCAAGAATACTGGAGTAGGTAGCTGTTTCCTTCTCCAGGGGATCTTCCCCGCCCAGGGATCAAATGCTGGTCTCCTGCATTGCAGGCAGATTCTTTACCATCTGAGCCAACAGAGAAGCTTTTCTAATGCTTCAGTCGTGTCTGGCTCTGTGTGACCCCGTGGACTGTAGCCCACCAGGCTCCTCTGTCCATAGGATTCTCCAGGCAAGAGTACTGGGGTGGGTCGCCATGCCCTCCTCCCGGGGGTCTTCCCAACCCAGGGATTGAATTCATGTTTCCTGTAGCTCCTGTATCTCAGGCAGGTTCTTCACTGCTGAGCCACGGGGGAAGCCTTATACATAGGTCTTTCTGGGGAAATAACCAGCAGCTCTTTTGCATTTCAGACAAGTAAGAGCTTTATAAACATTGGTGATATTTCTTTATTCTTGATCTTTTAACCCATCATTGTCCTGCCTATAAAACTGAAGTAATATACCTATCCTTCCTGCCTCACTAAAATTTGTTAAGGCATATCAAACCATCTGTCATATGTTTTCAGGACTGTTTTTTAGAAGATACTTTCAAATGGTATTTGTCATTATACCTAGATTTCTAGGTAAGGTCCATTTTTGTTAATTTGTTGGGAGAAATGCATGTTGAGATTCCAAATCAAATTATCAAGTGGAATATAAACAGAGAAAACATTGAAGTATATTTTTAATACTTTGGCATTTACACATGAGTTCTTGCCAATCAGTTTCTTTTTTTATGGCTATAAGCTGGTACCTTCCCTCCCCCACCCCTAGCAGCTCACCCCCAACCCTGTTAAGAACAAATGCCCTTTAATCAGATTCTACTTGTTGACGGCTTTCTTTTTATATGAATTTCAAGTAGAGTATATTATATGGAGTTCCCAGTTGCCAAACTGTGCCCACATAAAATCATATTGGTTCTGTCAATTGATAGATGTAAATTACAAAAAGAAACTCTGGTTTGGAAAGCTGAAAGTTGGCTATCATTAAGATTTCATTTGCATCCAAGTCTGATTTCTGTTTTATATAAAAGAATTAGGGTTATGATTTCTGTTAAAAAAATGTTTTATGGGTACCAAAACATACACTGCATGCTTTCAAAGAGTAAAACTTCCAGTGCCATTTGGTGACTGGGAATGGAAAGGGAGATGACTAGATGGCCCTGGATATGGATATCAAGTGGAACAATTAAACCACCTGGAGAACTATACACATGGAAATGGGACAAGGGGTCTTTCATTGCCAGTTTGCTGATTAAAATCTGGGCTGAGTCAGAAGTGATCTCAAGCCATTAGCATCCTACCCTTGGCCTAGGGCCTACTGAGAATAAAATAAGTATGAAATGGGCTTGTTCAGCTCCCCAGGGCCACAACCCCTTCAGATATTTCTTAATGGTAGACTCATTAGCAAGGTCTTTGGAGATAGGAACTTAAGCAAATCAAGTTCTGACCATCTCCTTTAATTCTGAACAGACTGAGTTTGAGGGGTGGTGAAACTTGTCTCTTGATTCTGTTGATGCTCACTCAGTGGAGAGTCCCAATGTCTAGTCTTGTCAATCCATCAGCTGTGGTGAGCACCATAAAACAAACAGGAGGGGCTTAGCAAGGCTGTTGACCTCCTGTGAACTGGAATGACAATGCATGCAATTGAAGAGTGAGGTCTGGGGAAAAGGAGTAATAAAGGTCTGTTTAATATGCTAGATTTGGGTAACAATTGCAGTGAGTGTTACGGAGATAAAGAGAAGGGAATCAGCTATGTTGGAGTCTCAGAAGACTGAGCTGTTAAGTGGTTGCATGTAGGGGGTTACTTGTGTGTGATATTTATGCATACATGTATGTATACTATATAACTGCTTTAAAGGCTTCCCAATGCATACGTGTATGTATACTATATAAAATAAAATGCTATTCTTCTGTAGTTACAAATGTGACTATACTAAGGGTGATTCCACCAGCTCTGATCAAAGGGCTCGTTCTTTTATGATCTTATCTTCTTTCAGGCTGCAGGAGGTACAATATCAGTGAAAACAGGGGCTTCCTTGCTGGCTCAGATGGTAAAGAATCCACCTGCAATGCTGGAGACCAGGGTTTGATCCCTGGGTTGTGAAGATCCCCTGGAGAAGAGAATGGCAACCCACTCCAGTATTCTTGCCTGGAGGATTCCATGGACGGAGAGGCCCAATGGGCTACAGTCCATGGGGTCACAAAGAATCGGATGTGACTGAGTGACTAACACTTTCACTTTTCACTTTCTGTCCGTCTCTAGGAGGTACAATATTAGTTAAAACAGTCCCCGTCTGAGTTGAGATTTTGGTATTTGGAGGGCTGGCTGTTAAAATGGACGGGTTAGCAGAGGACTTTTCTTTTAGACTCAGCTGTCCCACACAAAACACTGTGTAGTAGGAGGACGCTTCTAAACCTCTCTGGACTTCCTTTGCTTATAGGCAAATCAGATTGGATAGATGACCTCTGATCTCCTTTTCTAAAAGTCTTACTTCCCAAATAATAGTCGTGGTGGTAGTGTTGATGGGACTCTACCTTTATTTTTTACTGAGTTGGTGTAATTTCTGATAGCCTTTGTCTATCCCCTCCCAGGGAGTCCTCTCACTTTTTGTTCCTCTGAGTTCTTGGGAAAAAGGAAAAAGTGAGGAAAGTGGTCAGAAGAGGTGAGAGTGAAGCAGAGCCCCGGTCATGGTTCTGAGCTGGTGCGTCGCTTCCCCAGCCAGCGCTCTGCCCCAGGTGCCTGCCTGGCAGCCAGACAGGACATTTGCCCACCCCACCCCCAACCTGGGCGAATGCTGTGCCTCACAGGGAACAGCCCAGGGTTATAGCTGCACTTTATTTGTTAAATAAAAGGAGATAATTAAAGGAGCTATAGAAATTCCCTCCAGAGCCTGTATCTGATCTGCACACTGGGTTGGTTTATTAATTGATACAGATTTCTGGTTCAGTTCACCGTGTGCCTCTCGTGGAGCAAGGAGATCCGTGTGGTCAGGGTCTGTGACCGCCATGGTCTGGGGGCTCAGGGCTGCCCACCATGTGAGGCATGGCTCCTCTTTCTGAGAAAGTCAGTCACTGTGGCCAAAGACACGGGGTCCAGATATTCAGGTCATGCGAGCGAGAGCGAGGGAGAAAGCCATTGTCCCCGGCCCCGCCTAACGTCCCTCTCTTGTCCCCATTTTCTTCTTCTTCGTGTTCCTGTTTTCCTGGTGCATTTTATTCCCCCATTTTCTTCTCCCCCATTCCCTTAAGTAGAGGTGACACAGATCAATACCTTTGATGGAAAGTAATAATCAGGCCTATTAAGTGACAAAGGTTTACTCTGTAACAGCTGTGCTGGCGGGAGAGGAGAGCTTGTCTGACTAATGAATCATGAAACAATCAGGCAGTAGCCATTTGTGTTTAGATCTGTAAATATGGTGTGGTTCAAGTGCCAGACCATTGCCGGCACTCCAGCTGGGGCACAGATGGTCCGCATTCATAGCAGCACGAGTGTGAAGAAAGGGTTTTTTCCCTTCCTCTGTCCCACACTGCACCTCTCCGAACCTCCCTTCAGCTCTGTGCAAAAGGAACTTAAAGAAAGGAGACACATTTCAGGGCAGGATACACTTCCAATGTGGATTTCACTGTAGGTTACCAAGTGCTGTTGGTTCCTAAAGGCTCCACCTGGGAGGAAAAAAATGCTCACAGAAAACGTCACTGTTCTGTACTCCCCCAAGACTCTCTGGTGGCTTGGATAGTGAAGAATCTGCCTGCAATATAGGACATCCGAGTTTGATCTCTAGGTCAGGAAGATCTCATGGGGAAGGGAATGGCAACCCACTCCAGTATTCTTGCCTGGAGAATTCCATGGACAGAGGAGCCTGGCCGGCTACAGTCCAGGGGGTCACGAAGAGTCGAACACGGTTGACTGACACGACTGAGCGACTAACACTTTTTCTTTTTTCTTAGAAGACATGATCCATATGTGATTCTAAATGTCTGTTGGAATTGTCACTGCGAAATATATTCCTCTATGCTTTTCTTACCCATTACTGTACTTGACCTCCTATTTTGCTCTTAACTGTACACTGAACAAATTGAGAGAAAAACTGATGTTCCAAGATGAGAAAGTCACTATACGAAGCTAAAGTTGTTCTTTAAAAATAGGCTAATAATGCCTGTTGGGATTCTTTCTCTTAGTTCTTGAGATAAGGATCTTCATCTTCAAGAGATCAGAATTTCAAGAGCTAGTCATCCTGACCTTAATCGAATATGGGTTTTAGGGGTGTTGATGATAGTTGTTTGCCTTAACCAAGAAAGTTTTATTTTTCACTAGATATGGAAACTGAGCCTCCGTTTGAAAGAAATTAACATTTGAAGTCATTCTTGGTTTAATTATTTATTTATCAATTTATTTTATGGCTACTTTTTACTTATTCTATTTTCTCATTTCTTTTGGTGTTCAAAATCTTTGTTACTGAGCAGTTTCTGGTAAGTTCCTATTAGAACTTGCATTGTGACATCCTTTCAACCATGGGAAACACATTCTTACCATTTTTTCTCACCTTTAAAACATGCAATAGATATAGTGGGGCTTCCATGGTGGCTCAGATGGTAAAAAAAAAAACAAAAAACAAAAAAAACTGCCTGCAGTGGGGGAGACTTGGGTTCGATATCTGGGTTGGGAAGATCCCCTGGAGAAGGGAATGGCTACCCACTCCAGTATTCTTGCCTGAAAAATCCCATGGACAAAGAAACCTGGTGGACTATAGTAGGTGGATTTACAAATGTTTAAGAATAGTCAAGAAAGTCAGATATTTGAAAATATATTCTGGAATTTACATTTTCCCCTTAAATTTGGCTTCTTTTTTGGGAGGCTCATTTTCTTTTCCTTTTCTCTGTTTAGAGAAATTAGCAAAGATCTTTTTCAGGATGAGCTACAACTAGTGAAATAAATGCTATCCATTTTTTAGCTGAAGTGCTAAACTCCGAGTTTACTTATGGAACTACAGATATTTATGAAATGTTAATGAGAGTATTGGGTTGTGATAAAATAAGTGGAGCGTTATCTCCAACTAGCTGTTTGAGGCTGGCTGACTTTGCACCCTAAGGAGGCAGCTGGTGTAAAGGTGACTTAGCTTTGATTTAAGGTTGCTGGTGTGTGTGCTAAGTCGCTTCAGTCCTGTCCAACTCTTTTCGACCTTATGGACAGTAGTCCACCAGAATCCTTTGTCTGTGAGATTCTTCAGGCAAGAATACTGGAGTGGATTGCCTTGCCCTCCATCATGGGATCTTCCCAACCCAAGGATTGAACCTGCATCTCTTATGTCTCTTGCATTGGCAGATGAGTTCTTTATCACTAGTGCCTCCTGAAAAGCCCAAGGTTGTTGGTAAATTCACTAATTATTGAACCAGGAAGAAGCAGTGCAAAGAAAATCATGAGATTAGATGGAAGAGTGTCTGAATATAACTCCCCATGGTCTTCCCAGATATGCCCAGTTTGGTGGTCAAGGTCATCTGGTGGAGGTGGGAACACAGAAGGTGGCGTGCTCACTGCCATCTCTAATGCTTAGAATGCCACCATTCAAGGATCAATGTCATTGTCATCTAAGGACTCTCATCATGCTTCAGTTACATGCTTTCACATACTAATTGTGTCTCTCTCCATCCGGCCTATAGCAGGTCTGGCCATAGCTTAACACAAACC
This sequence comes from Oreotragus oreotragus, assembly GCA_006410675.1. NCBI lineage: Eukaryota > Metazoa > Chordata > Mammalia > Artiodactyla > Bovidae > Oreotragus > Oreotragus oreotragus. The sequence continues at coordinate 4,596 of SJYX01019355.1, read as the reverse complement.
CACCCTGAAAAATAATGCTGGTGGCACNTCTAATGCTTAGAATGCCACCATTCAAGGATCAATGTCATTGTCATCTAAGGACTCTCATCATGCTTCAGTTACATGCTTTCACATACTAATTGTGTCTCTCTCCATCCGGCCTATAGCAGGTCTGGCCATAGCTTAACACAAACCCACCCTGAAAAATAATGCTGGTGGCACTGTGACCCCTTTCCCCAAGACACTTTAAGTACAACACCGTTCCAATGCTTGGCAAATTTGGAATAGCACATATATTAATGTAGAGAAATATCTTCCAGGTGTTTTCAGTTGACTAATTGATCTGGCTCAGTCAGAAATACTGAAAAATTTGAGGCCGCCAGTCTCTGAAACTCTGATGGGAGACATGGACCATCTATTTAGAAAAATGCTTGCTCTGATATTTGCGTATGGAACATTTCACCCCCCGGTTTTAGTGGTTTCAGACATCTCCCAGAACCCACCATGGTCTCCAGGTCAAGAGCGTCTGCTTCTCTTCTTTGCTTAGCAACTTGATGAGTCAAGTCTCATCCTGGATTCTTCAGCTCCATCTCAAAATCATGCTGCCGTCTTGTTCTCTACAGTCCCCGACTCCCAATTTATTCCTTTCTCACTAATTAAAAAAATTATTTGTTTGTGGCTGTGCTGGGTTTTTGCTGCTGTGCGAGCTTTCTCTAGATGCAGCGAGCAGGGGCTACTTTCGAGCTGTGCTGCATGGACTTCTCCCTGGGATGGCTTCTTTTGTTGCAGACCTCGGGCTCTAGGGCACGTGGGCTCAGCAGTTGTGGCTCATGAGCTTAGTTGCTCTGCAGCACGTGGGATCTTCCCAGATCAAGGATCAAACCCAGGTGGATTCTTCACCGTCGGAACATCAGGGAGATCAAAAACTTTATTTTCTAACTTCAGTTTTTGCTTTAATTTACTGTCATTTGTGACCACCTCACTCTTTTCTTTCTGCTGATCTTAGAATTGTTTCTCCAGATTTATTTTGCCTTTAGATTTTAACCTATGTTTCCACTAATGTCATAATCTTTATTACACTTAGCACATGCTAGGTACTTAAAAATATTAATAGTGACAATATTTTTTCATTATTATTGAGTGCCTGCTAGGCATTGTACTTGATGTACCCTTATTGCTAGTTATCATAGCAACCCTGAAATACAGATTGTATCCCATTGTATTGCTAAGAAATCTGAGGATTCTAGAGTTTAAGAATTTAGTATTTTTTTCTTTAAACTGACACTGTATTTTTTTGTTGAGTAAAATAGGAAAAATTTAAAAATAGGAAATGTTCTCTCACTCCTGAAAGTACAAAAGTAAACCATTTAATTGCCAAAAGATAACTGTATGATAAATACACAATATGTAAATATTTTTCAGAATCTACATACTACCCCAAATCACCTACTGTGCACCTATGTTGTGACAATAACATTGCCATACTCTTTTCTTAAATTAATGCTAATTTTCTTTCTGTTCTTCCTTCTCTTCTATCTGGCCTGTTTTCTTCCCTTCTTAATTATACTTCTCTTCCCACTCTTGGGTGTCCAAGTGACTCATCAGTAAAGAATCTACCTGCAATGCAGGAGATGCGGGTTCGATCCCTGAGTCATGAAGATCCCTTGGAGAAGGAAATATCAACCCACTCTAGTATTCTCACCTGGCAAATTCCAATGGACAGAGGAAACCTGGTGGGCTACAATCCATGGCGTCACAACAGTCAGACACAGCTTAGCCCAAAACAGTCACTCACTCACTCACTCTGACTCCTGCCTCTTAATAGATTATCTGAAAGGTCTTTAAATCTATCTTCTTCAAATGGAATATCAAATCTAGCCTTTCACCTAAAAATCACCAGACTCTCTTAGGTCAAGAAACTCAAGCATGTATTCCCTGTCCATGGTGTCTCTTCAGTGCAAATATTAGCATTGGAAAGTCATTACCCATTTCATTCTTTCTTCAGCTCCAGGCAGGAGGATGGGGGATTGTCTACTTCACAGACAGAGTCCAGGAATGGAAGCTTCTGCCACCTGAGGCGTTAGGATCAGTGACTCGAGAGCCACAGCGTCAGACGGATCCCAACTGCTTCCTCTTCCAGACTAGACATTCACAGACTCTGTCCTCAGACCCCCTTTCCACTCAGTGTGCCTTTTTTCTTGACGTAGTCTCAGGCAGTCCCATGACTTTAAATACATATTAAAGTGTTTGTCTCTCAAATTTACATTTCTTCCTGTCTTTCTTCTTGTCCCATTTCTCTCATGCAGAATAATGATTCTTCAAGTGGATATAAGATCACATCATTTGCTGCCCAAAGGCCCTAATGAATTCTTTTATTACTTAAAAAAGAATCCAGGCTTATTGACACATAGGGCACACTGGTCCCTGTGTGTTCCCGTTCTTCCTACCTCCCTCATGACATCTCCCTCACTGTCTGCCTTGTCTATGAAACGGCAACCATCCTAACCACCCACAGACAAACCCTTCTCTATTTTTTCCAAAGATGCGTATCACCGTATGACCTATTTAAAAAGTTCTTGTTTAGTGTCTGTTTACCCCAACTAGAATGTGATTCGATGGTGACAGTGGTATTCACCTGTGGTATTCAGTGCCCAGAAAAATGTCTGGCATAGAGTAGATGTTTAAAAAAATTCTGTTGAGTGAATGAATGCTATTATTAGTAGCTGGAGGATGGTGAGATGGTATTCCACTTCCTTTTTAGAAAATACCATTTCTTTTCTCTATTTGCATAGGTTCAGTCAAAGTCCAGATTAGAAGATATACACTCCTTACTTCCCACATGCAGCAAGATCTATAACAATTTTTCATCTCCACCTCTGCCCTTCAGTTGTGCTATTGATTAATAAAGTGATAGTATATTTGAATTGGGTCAGTCAAGGTGAGGACTAATGTGCCTCTTCAGATCTTCCTTCTTTTAAGAATTATTTTATTTTATTGTGATTTTACTATAAAAGAATACATAATCATCACTTCCCTGGTGGCTCAGATGGTAAAGAATCTGCCTGCAGTGCAGGAGACCTGGGTTCGATCCATGGGTCGGGAAGATTACTTAGAGAAGAAAATGGCAACCCATGCCAGTATTCTTGCCTGGAGAATCCCATGGACAGAGGAGACTGGCAGGGTCACAAAGAGTCAGACTGTAGTCAGACATGACTGAAGTGACTGATCACCCACATAATCATCCTTGGAAAATCAAGCACTTCAAAATTATGTAACAGAGCTCTCCTTCTCTGGCAACATATCTGAAAAATAAGACCACTGTTAGAAAGTTGTTCTATAGCCTTCTTAGATCTTGTTTCTTCTTTATTGTTTATTATTTTTATTAAACATTCACATTAAACAGAGAAAGGCTTGCTTTGGGATATGCCAAAAGTCAATAAAAGACCTGATCCTTGGTGTTGGGAAATCTAAACCTTAAATATGGAGAGAGGACAAATATAAAAAGACAATACTTCTGAAGAAATATGCTAACTAATTCTGTGAAAATGAGAAACATAAGTGCTAGAGGACAAGGAACCATAGGGTGAAGGTGGCCAAGTGAGATGAATCCAGGGAGAGTACCTGTTGGTCCCAAATGATGTCAAAATGGAAATAAACAGCTTTGTGTCTTTCTATAGTGCTTTTCTTCTCATGGTTTAAAAAATACCCCGAAGAGAAAAAATGTACGTAAAGGATATTCTTCTCATATACATATATAGTTAAAATATAGATGATACCTCCTTAAAGAATTGGCCACTGTTGTTTTAATATATAAAGTGACTGGCATAACCATGCATTTCTGGGACATAAATGAAATGAATACACTGATATAAGTCTACGTGTAAAAGGTGAATGAAATTCTGTCTGTTCCTATGTAACCAGCAAAGAAAAGAGAAATCCTTTTGGGTGGCATGGGTAACGATTTACTTGCATGTAGACTATAATTTAAAATTGACTCCTGAATTTGTCAAGCCTTTTGACCTGTATTCAAAACACTTTGAGAGGGCTCACGCCAGCAAGTTACAATACTGTCTTTATCAGCAGCCACCTGCAGGGCTTTAGTCTCCAGCTGCTGCTTTTTTCCCCCCAATCCATTTAAACTTTTTATTTAAAATGGCTGGAGACCAAATAGCATTGACTGAGAAAAGAAAGCCAAAGGGTAGCGCTTCCTTAAAACCATTATTTGAATGGGACAAAAGGGCAAGGTTTCCTGAATCAACCTTAAGAAATACAGATATTGAACATGTTAACAATACCAGTGTTCTTCCAAAAAAAGCACATTACACCCCACCTCACTGGGTCTATTGATTGGAATGCCGTGCAAATGAAAGGAACGAGAGAAACCCAAAGTGCTTCTTCTAACAAGGTGCCATCAATAATGTCCACATGGGCGATCCTTCCTTGATTTAAGAGCTTGTCACCTTTGTGCACCCACTTAAAACTCTCTGGATAGGGGAAAACACCCTCCTGCCCCAAACAGAATGTTAGATTAAGAAAGATTCGTCCCATTCTGCTGCCCTGTTTCTCATCCTGCCTGTTTTCTTGGGCTCTCTCTCCTGTAGCATTCTATCTCTTGAT
>SJYX01019354.1:25373-36959 GCA_006410675.1 Oreotragus oreotragus | reverse complement strand
GATAATTGGTATTTTGAAATTGCATACTTTATATCTGTTTCCATTTTATTTTTTATCACACACACACACAAACAGATCCCAACAGACCGCTCCCAACCTCTCAAACATACTGCCTAGGACTGACCCACAATAAGTGATATACCTGATTTCTTCCAAATAATCTTATGGACTCTGTTAAAGATAATGTCATTGGATACTCTTTAGATCAGAACTGATTTCCACCAAAGAAGATCATGTTTGGCCTAGATGAAATGGAAAATGATTGTGAATTTCTCCATGTGGTAGCAAAATGCATATTCATGTCAACATTCCATAAAGTCAATCTGGATGACAATTTGATAGTCTCCAAAATCTAAACAAGTGTTTTGAAATCTTTCTGTGGGAATGTGTTCTTATCAACTATGACTGATTTCCAAATACCCCAAGATCAAGGTACATCTTGCCCTGTTCACTCCATTAATCCTGTATCACTTCATCTTTCCCTGCTACTGCTACTGCTGCTAAGTCACTTCAGTCGTGTCCTACTCTGTGTGACCCCATAGACGGCAGCCNTTATCAACTATGACTGATTTCCAAATACCCCAAGATCAAGGTACATCTTGCCCTGTTCACTCCATTAATCCTGTATCACTTCATCTTTCCCTGCTACTGCTACTGCTGCTAAGTCACTTCAGTCGTGTCCTACTCTGTGTGACCCCATAGACGGCAGCCCACCAGGCTCCCCCATCCCTGGGATTCTCCAGGCAAGAATACTGGAGTGGGTTGCCATTCCCTTCTCCAGTGCATGAAAGAGAAAAGTGAAAGTGAAGTCGCTCAGTCTGTCCGACTGTTAGCGACCCCATGGACTGCAGCCCACCAGGCTACTCCGTCCATGGGATTTTCCAGGCAAGAGTACTGGGGTGGGGTGCCATTGCCTTCCATTGTCTTTCCCTGGCCAACTATATAATCTAGACTGTACTGCATGCTATGCATGCTAAGTCGCTTCAGTCGTGTCCAACTCTGTGACACCATGGAATGTAGCCTGCAAGTCTCCTCTGTCCATGGGATTCTCCAGGCAAAACTGCTAGAGCGGGTTGCCATGCCCACTTCCAGGGGATCTTCCTGATCCCTGGATATAGGGATAGAACTACAGGGATAGAACCCACATCTCCTATGTCTCCTGCATTGGCAGGCGGGTTCTTTACCATTAGTGACACCTGGGAATCCCCTGGACTGTATTAGTCTAGCCTAAATCCAAGGTGTAAGAAACACTTGTGTAGGTTTAATTCTCAGAGATTTTCACATACCATATTCTCTCAAAGTGTCCAGCTATGAATAAAATGTTATATCACTGAGGCTCAGACAGTAAAAAATCTGCCTGCAATACAGGAGACTTAGTTTGATCTCTGTGTGGGGAAGATCTCCTGAAGAAGGGAATGGCTACCAGCTCCAGTATTCTTGCCTGGAGAATTCCATGGACAGAGGAGACTGGCAGGCTATAAGCCATGGGGTTGCAAAGAGTTAGACACAACTGACAACTAATACACACACACACACACACACACACACACACACACACACACACACAATTGAATTTGTTCCTGGGACATTAAAGAACTTTTTGCAACCCAAACCAGAATAACAATATCTGAATACATCTATATGGGTTCTGGTATAGAAAAAGTCTTACCCATTTGATAATACTTCATTACTTCAACATAATGAACAGCTTTTCTATAGGAATCTCTTCCCACATTCCTGGCTTATTTTCCTGGGCATTTTAAGATGTCAGATTTGGTTCCATGGAAGTACCCCCAAAGTAGTCCTATGATTCATCCTGCAAGATGAATTAGTCTGTGTATTTCATTAGTCTGTGCATAAGTCTGAGTATTTCATTAATAAAATTTTTAATAATTTAATATTTATACCAACTGTACTCATTTCAGATAAAAGGAAAGAACTAAAAGATCTTAACATAACAGATTTTTCTTCAGAATATTGTTGCTGAATTTTGGTAATAAATTTTGATAGTCTACCTTGTAATTGAAAATCTTCTTGGAGGATTTCAATTTGGAAACTCTAGAAAGTTCTGAAATACCATTAATTAAGAAATTGGCTTTAAAGTAATCTTTTAAATTTTTTTATGCCTTTTCTATTCTACATGATGATTCCATTAATTCACAAATGTTATTAAACAGCTGTTTCATAAAATTCAATATCTTAATAGCAACCCAAGGCAGATTACACCCTAAATAAAATCAGTTCAAGGTATTATATTAGAGGCAACCCCTGTTCTTCAGAATGAAGTAACTGAGGAAGTTCTTGGCTGCCTGACAAGACTCCATATGCTACTAAATATGCAAAGCTAGATTGGGAGATTTTATGTCTTACATCTGTAGGCAGTGGCAATTCAGGAATATTTAGCACTAATGAAGAACATCAAATCAGTTTAAGTTAATTGGCATTTATCCTTCCTTATTCATGGAGTCCTTCTATCATGGCTTATTCAACATTAAATCTATGTGTGTACTATTAGGAGTAAAAGTTGGGCTCAAATTTCCTATCCTTGAGAAAATTGGCAGCTAAGCACCAGCTTTCCACTTTTGTCAACATCATCAGTGTGTTTACTTTACCGTGGCACCAACTTTTCCTATTTAAAATGATATTTCCTTATTTTAAGCATAACATTTGTATGTGATCATATTTAATTCATAAAACAAAATATTATTATCTCAAAGTACCAACCAATGGAATTAAAGACATGGTCGTTAAATTTTCTACTCTTCTTCCTAAATGAACATTCTAAATATTATGAATGTAAAGTAGCATTTTAAAAATAAGCCCATATAATTAAGTTGTTTTACTTGGTCGCTGCAGTCCATGGAGTCACAAAGAGTCAGACACGACTGGGTGACTGAACAACAATTTGTGTCTTATTTTATGGATTTAGGCATTCTTTATGGTAAAATGTATATTTAGCATTTTCTAAAAGGGGGGAATCTTTTCAATTTAAGCAGTGTGAGTTAAAATAAAAATACTGGTGTACTTAATTTTTAAAAAAAATTTCCAAACTCCTTTTTTATGCCTATTTGAATAAATATTTAAATATTTTTGTGGAGATATTCCATTGTTTGTGTGTGCTTAGTTGCTCAGTTGTGTCCAACTCTTTGTGACTCTGTGGACTGCAGTTCACCAGACTCCTCTGTCCGTGGGATTCTTCGGACAAGAATACTAGAGTGGGTAACCATTCCCTTCCCCAGGGCATCTTCCAAACCCAGGAATCAAACAGTCTCCTTCATTGCAGGTGAATTATTTATGGTCTAAGCCACCAAGGAAGTCCCCTTTTTGTTCTTTAGAATCTACATAATGTTCTCTTCTCCAGATCTCCTTGTACTTTGTATGTATAAGAAAATCAAATCCCTAGAAACTCGACAAATGTAGAGCTGTAATAATTGGATGGTTTGATTCTTTATTTACTTAATTTATTCATTCCTTAAATATTGAAAAGCACCTACTATTCACTATACTATGTAAGAAATGATCTTCCTTTCAGCACATAGTCAAATGAAAGTGTTAGCTTTTTATAACACTTCGTAATATATTTTCAGTTGTATTCTTCGTTGGGGGAAACCTTTCTCAATTCCTTTACTTAGTAGATGTGTGTCAGTGAATGTGTTAATTAATCTACTGAGCTTTGGTTTTCTTATGCAATTGCTATGAGGATTTATGGATTAATAAATATGAAAATGCTATTAAGTTTTAAAACTAAACATGAAAACAGTATTATGATTTTTGTCATTACTATTATTATTATATTGTTATACCCAATCAAAGTTTTCTCAGTTACTATTGTTATCACTATTAATGTCACCATGATATACCCAATCAAAGCTTCTATTTTTAAAAAAAAGAAAATGTCTAGTATGTGTTAGGAGGAGAGAGAAAGAATGGCAGGAGAGTACAGAAAATTTACTGTGGGAGTGATCAGTGTCTCTAAGACATGGTACTAATGGTTTGTTCTTTGTTAATTTCTACAATAAAAACATTAATGGAGTGACATGCACGTTATTTTAAAGCAAAAAGTATAATTCATATTTTACAATTTAAGTAGCTTATTTTATATTCTTCATAACCTTTTTTGACAACAACAGTATATTTTTTTCTCTGGGATTTACAGAATATCTGAATATTATACAGTACTATGGACAATATTGTACATAGTTTGAAGGAGTTGGAATACCAATACTGAATTCAGACTTACTCATCTCCAGTTGTTAAGAAAGCCAAAGTAATATACTAGAAACCTACAAGATAGCCATGATTGTGGGTAAAAGGAAAACCTTGTCTTTATTATTTTTTTAAATATACCTTTTAGTTTGCTGATACACTGATATGCTTCAGTGCTTCTTTCTTTTTATCTAAAAAAAGATCTACTTATTCTCAACCAGAAGATGTCATTCAAACCCCTTTTATCATTGAGTTGGGTAGGTTGAAATGATCTGTTGTAACCCACTTTAAAATATGTGTTATTGTCTAGGCCAGAGAATTTTCCCCTCATTATCACCTCGTAAAACAACTATGAGAGGAGACTAGACTTCTTACCCTAATGCAGTTGTAATGAAGTGAAAGTTTTCTGGTTTGCTTTGGATTCTTCTTCATAGAATTTTGCAACCCAAGCCAGAACATACCTTGGCTCATGTATTACTGCATTTTTTTTTCCTTACCCAGAAATTAGAGGTTAGAGACTAGAGAGCTTAAATGAAAGCAAGGAATTTTTAAACAATTTGTGGTTAGTCATTTACTGTGAAAATTAATGAAAATCACTGTTAGGTTTCTAGAAATCATCTTTATACTGAGAGCTTTTAACAGTTTTAATATAAGCATTTTAGAAGGTACTAATGGAAGCTCTATTACCATCATTACCAATAGATTATCAAAATCAGAGAAACCGTATCCTTGAATATATTAATATAAGGTGGTGATGTTTTAGGAGACTATTGAAAAGAGACATTGAATATTTGAGTTGTAAAATCTACATCTATCTTATTCTAAATTATACTCATTGAAAATCGTTACTGGTTTAAACCTCACTAGAGAATTCTAATTAGCAATAATGAAATTTTCATTGGTCTTATCTTAGAGTCATATCCACACCCCAATCCAAAAACTCTTATAAGTTAATCATAATCTCTATTGACTGTTAACAAAGAAAACAAAACAACTCCTAAGAAGAGTCATGCTCCTCTACTTCAGGCACTGAGCAATTCCTGTAGTGCAGATTTTATAAACAAGCTCCTTCACTATTCATGGAAAAATTCTGCTTCCTTAATAACTACCACATTATGAGCTGCTGAAGTCTTTCTTTAAAAACCACACAACCGCACACTAATGTAGCATATAAACTATGATTTTTAGAGCTATTTCACAGAACTTGTACAATAGTGAATACACATACTTTTTTAATTTGTGAAATTTAAAGAAAGGTTTGGCTGTACAAAATTAGGAAACAGCTTATTCTTTATTTTATCATTTCCATATCAATATTTAGAAAACAAATGGGAAAAGCAAAATAGAACAGTAGCCAAAAGAGGCGGGATATTTTAGCTTCACATGTTCTTGCTTTCTTTGGCAAAAATGCTGCAAGGGAATTTTCTTTTTGTCTCCCTGAGTAAATGCTATTTTGTCTTGGAAGATCCTTATAAGCTCTAAAAGAAGCTACATTGTCGATCTTCCTAACTTAAGTTTAAAAATAAGTAACTATTGTGTTTCAGTGTTGAATATAATGTTGATTGAATTAAGACAATTTTAAACTTTTGCAAAAACTTGCAAAGACTATATATATATTTGAATACTGTCTTTCTAAGAAAAGAATTACTGTCTAAGTGTCAAATTCAATATATTTCTAAATAAGTGGCAGATTTAATATTGGATCAGAATATTCTACCTAATTTGGAAGGAAGAAAACTGAGACTAACAAATTCTTCTTGCTGCTGGCATTATTAAGCTTTAAAAAGGAAAAGCAACAGTTGATAAAAATTGATATGATTGTTCATGGACCCATCCAGAAAGTGTTTGTTGCATAACATTTTTGAATGCTAGAGAATCAGTGTTTGGGAAAATGAAGCAGTCCAAGATTAAGGACCTGGGCATGCATTCAAATACAATCATATTTGAAGGGCTAGTGGTGGCAGCTTACTGGAGAGGTAAAAATTATAAAATATGTTATTCAGTATATAAAATAATTATTTTAATAAATATGGTTGAATATTGGTACTTTCTTTTTGTTCAATCTTATGTATACACTTGAGGACTAAAATTCTTATAAAGGATCTCTGTATTGGGTAAACGAAAAATTGGAGGGAGACTGGTGCATTTAAGAAAGAGAAAGGTACAGAGCAGTGCTGATTTATGAACCACATTTTTGTGGGATATATCCACTTTAGTGTAGCGGTGGGAGTGAACCATTACAAAAAAAAAAATCATGAGCTAATTCCTACAATTCTTTTTATATTTCCATGAGACAATTAATTGATTTCATGGTTATGGAAGGACATGGAAGCAACCAATTACTTATTCTTTCATTTACTCAACAAAAGTTTGCTGAGGTTCCAGTGAGTATTAGGAACAGTGGAAAATACTAGAGATATATTAATGTTTTATCATACTCTGGTTAGTAACTCAAAAAAGAAATGGAAATGATCGTATAATATGTAAACACTATAAGGCACATTTTAAACTCTCTCTCTCTCCCTTGGGGCTTCCCGAGTAGTGCAATGATAAAGAATCCACCTGCCAGTGCAGGAGACACAAGAGATGCAAGTTTTATCCCTGGGTGGGAAAGATGCCATGGAGTAGGATAGGAAATGGCAACCCACCCCAGTATTCACACACACATATACACATACCCTCCTTTGGTTTCTCATGAGCTCAAAACCCTTCCCCTTGTAATAATAGCAAATTGATGTATCTTACTCATGATTTTGATAATATTTTGTACCATAAATCTCTCTTTGTCTAAATCTGCTTACCTATTTGTTTGTACTGGTCTATCATTTTGGAATAAAGAAGAGAAGAAAGGAAGGGAGGAAATGAAAGAGGGAGGGAGAGAAAGAAAGAAAAGAAATAGTGCTAATAAATATGTTATTAAGCTCTAAGAATCTATTTGTTTTCTACTGGGAGGGGGGAACCTATGATCTTGAATGATAGCCATATATAGTAGAAAAAATACAAAACTTAGAGTCGTGGGGCCTGAATCACAGTTGGGAAATGTGGTAAATCATTTATCCTTCACAGGGTAGTTGTACCAGGATGAGATGAGGTGACACCTTGCACTGTGGCTAGCACATGGTAGATTTTCAGTAAATGCTTGAATCTGATTTTATGATGCCTAGATTAAGGTAATTGTAGGAGGCCCTTGAGATTTAGTGCTGTTAGAATCACTATTTGTGGCCTACACATGATCTACATCTCTATTTACCTTGCTAAATTGGTTCCCAGTCATCAAAAGAATTGACAGTACTCCTAAATCTCCAATAAAATGATTCATTTCATCTCGGCTTTAGAACAAACACTCAGGACCTCTGACAAGTGACTATTTGTAGCCCTAGTGAATACCTTCCCCCACTAGGAGACCAGCCCAAACTGACTTGCTACCTCTTAGCCTCAGTCATCATTCCAAATTTCTTGAAGAACCCAATTAGTTAGAAGACTGATTTTCTGATTGATTGATAAAGGAACAAAACAATGTCTAACATAAAATAATTCATAATAAAAGTATATGCTAGCAACTAGTAGAGAAGTCACTGGTATACTATCATTATTATGCCTATAATTACTAGTTTACTATTGCCTGGATCTAAGGCTAAGTACCTTATTAAGCACTCTGGCCTTTATAGTCTAAGATGTAACGCTTCCAGTCAAAGAAAAAAGTACAACTTCATCAATATTTATAAATATATATGTTTATATAAAATATGCATATTTTATATTTATTACATAAAATATATTAAAATATATAACCACCAAATCCCATGGGAACAGAAGTCAACTAATTCTTCAGTGCTGATAAATAAAAGAATATTTAGATGCCAGGTGCCTTTTAGAGGCCTCTAGAAAAGTGATGCCTAGAGTGATTTGGGGAGCCACTGCCCTGTAAACTGCTAGAGCATAGAGCCTTGCATTAGAAGCAATCACCCACATTTCTGTCAGCAACTATTGGGATCTCCTACCATACTTCCCATCCCAGTTTTACATGGTCACTGCTGGAAATGCAAGGCTTCTCTTTGCCTTTTTTCTTGAAATCTAGTCTGAACGTCAACCTCCTCAGCTTCCTGCAAACATCTTCTGTTCTCAATTAACTTTTTCCCATTTTCAGCTTCATCTTTGCCACCTCCATGATTTAACTGAAAGATGATGTTTTTTAAGTCACTGCTCCCCTGACCTCCTTTTTCAATGGGAGCAACTTGTTCACTACAACTCAGTAGTTAATTTCCAGAAGATGCACCAGTCCCTAGAGCTTCTTCAAGGCTCTAGATTTGTCATATAAAACTTCTTTTGAGGCCCATAATCTCAAATGGAGCACCCTCTCTCCCTCCTTATTGCTGCTCTCTGTCGGCCATTGAAAACTCTAATAAATCTTGGTTCAAAATCTTTCATTATAAAGTGATCCCTTCCAGTTTTCTGGCCACCTGTTTGGTTCTATCAACTTTCTGTAAGAAAGATGGAGTAATACTCCACTGTGTATATGTACCACAGCTTTCTTATCCATTCATCTGCTGATGGACATCTAGGTTGCTCCCATGTCCTGGCTATTATAAACAGTGCTGTAGTGAACATTGGGGTACACGTGTCTCTTTCAATTCTGGTTTCCTCGGTGTGTATGCCCAGCAGTGGGATTGCTGGGTCATAAGGCAACGATAACCCTGTATGCGAGACAGCAAAAGAGACACAGATGTATAGAACAGTCTTTTGGACTCTGTGGGAGAGGGAGAAGGTGGGATGATTCGGGAGAATGGCATTGAAATATGTATAATGTCATATAAGAAACGAATCGCCAGTCTAGGTTCGATGCAGGGTGCAGGATGCTTGGGGCTGGTGTACCGGGATGACCCGGAGGGATGGTGTGGAGTGGGAGGTGGGAGGGGGGTTCGGGATTGGGAACACCTGTACGCCTGTGGTGGATTCATGTTGATGTGTGGCAAAACCAATACAATATTGTAAAGTAAAAAAAATAATAAAAAAGATGGAATAATGACAGATGAAAAATTAGCATAAATAACCACATGGCATACATGAGTCCTATGTGCTAGAGGGGAGTTCCCTATAAAGACATAAAGCTTAACTCAAATAATCAAAATTTGATTCTGTGTCATGATGAAATGTAGAATGTCAAAAAACTCTCAATGTTAGATTACTGCAAAAATAGTTCCTCCTCTCCCCATGACTCCTAAAAATAATGGCCTTTGATTCTCCCTTATATTCAGTTCAGTTCAGTTCAGTCGCTCTGTCGTGTCCCTTATACCACCTTTGCTTATATATTCATTAAATAACAGCAATGGCATTCATTATCTTCTTGCTAGTTCACAACTGGTGAGCCATTTTTCTGGTGATATAAGAACATGTCTGCATAGCATATCAGTAACTTTCACCCATTCACTATGCCAGGTAAGGCCATTTAAAGTCAGCTTATGGGAAAGCCAACAAATATATAACAAAGAGTTATTCTTGCTTTTACAGATTATTTATTAAGAAAAAAAGTTAGCATTTAATTTTTTAAAAATGAAGTCAACAGTTTATGTTAAAACTCTGCTTCTTAATCATAACTTCTTTCCTTCTTATTTTGCAAATTTTCTTTCATGAAAATCTTTTATGTCTATGCAGAATCCATTGATTCCATTATGCTCTCTCCATTTCTCAATGTGCTTCATTCTTTTCTTTTACAGATTATTTATTAAGAAAAAAAGTTAGCATTTAATTTTTTAAAAATGAAGTCAACAGTTTATGTTAAAACTCTGCTTCTTAATCATAACTTCTTTCCTTCTTATTTTGCAAATTTTCTTTCATGAAAATCTTTTATGTCTATGCAGAATCCATTGATTCCATTATGCTCTCTCCATTTCTCAATGTGCTTCATTCTTTATTTTTTATCCTTTTCTTTAACTCAATGAATGAGTTTAACTCATTCATTAAAAAGTAATGAACTTTTAAAAATAATTATTTCCTTGCAAATACCCTCAGTTTTCCACCCCATCTTCCTCCATTGCATAATACCAATACAAATTCTTATTCTGGATGAAAACTAGAAAATATTGTATTTGAGCTCTCTCATAGAGAAGCCACTTCCTGTCTACTTGATCAGGTAGAAACAGGGGTTGGGAGGCTTTCATTTGAACGAGAACTTCTGCTATTGCACCTGCTTCCTGTTTTTCTTGTTCCATCTAAAGTGGCTTAGTGTCCCTCCTGTTGAAGTTGCAGGTTCTGCTCCCTCAAGTAGTAATGTGCCATCAGAAGGTGGTTTCTTTTTTGTTGTTTGTTGTTCCAGTCTGGCTTTAGCAGCTGCTCTTACTATGTATGCTGTCTCTCCTCGTTTTCTTTCAAGCACTTCTGAGGGCAACTTTGGGGAGAGTTCAGAGTACTTTGATTTTTGGCAGGATTAATGTAAATCTCATTTACATTCATGGCATTCTTTCCATTTTCTTTTACTTATGGGACAATGTTGGAAGCTGTATAAGCATTCCCCCAGCACCTTTACATTTTATCTTGTTTTTCAAGGAATTTCCAATGCATTCCTAAGTTAGCTTTTTAGCACTCAGGTTTTACTAAAAACAAAATTTTGTCAGAAATGTGTTATAAACATACATTTTTGTAATTTCCATTACCCAGAAATATTTGAAAAATTGCATACTAATTTGAAACTTACTTTTCTTAAATATTCAATCCCTTTGAATGTGCTTTATTATGATTTTGAAGCTATTAACTCTATTCATTAACACAGGTTAGCATTCCTTATCCTTGCCTCACATGATTCCATACTCCATTTGTTTTTCTGTCAGATTCTGAAGTTTTCAGCTCATGTTAAGTGGACTCAAATGCAAATTAAAAAAAAAATCGTGACTTTGCAGTTGTAAGTATTTCTGGGGAAAAAAATAAGATGAATGGATAAGAAAGTTGTGGTACATATACACAATGGAGTATTACTCAGCCATTAAAAAGAATACATTTGAATCAGTTCTAATAAGATGGATGAAACTGGAACCAATTATACAGAGTGAAGTAAGCCAGAAAGAAAAACACCAATACAGTATACTGACACATATATATGGAATTTAGAAAGATGGTAATGAGGACCCTGTATGCAAGACAGCAAAAGAGATACAGATGTGTAGAGCGGACATATGGACTCTGAGGGAGAAGGAGAGGGAGAGGGAGAGGGTGGGATGATTTGGGAGAATAGCATTGAAATATGTATACTATCATGTAAGAAATGAATTGCCAGTCTATGTTCAATGCAGGATGCAGGATGCTTGGGGCTGGTGTATGGGGATGATCTGGAGGGATGATGTGGGGTGGGAGGTGGGAGGGGGGTTCATGTTTGGGAGTTCGTGTAAA